>CM032449.1:62234506-62313978 GCA_019049505.1 Pachyrhynchus sulphureomaculatus
TCTTGAGGCCATTCGTCGTGGGCCCGAAAAAGCCTTTTTTCGTGGAATTCGGAATAACTAGTCCCAATGAACAAAATCGTTTAGGTCTATTGATATGGGCCCAATTACTCCCAAATGGATAGTTGTTTGTAATACTAGTTTTTTGCGTCAGAATGAAAATTTTCGGTTTCCTCTAGTATAACTACGTTCGAAAAGATGAAAATTAAAAGATTTATTTATATGGGTAAATCCGAAAAAAAAAGTATTTCGAGCAGTCAGAAACTGAAAAAAATTTCTTAACAAACACACTAGTTTAGCAGTATGGAATGTTTGGAACAGGATGGTGCAAGCCCAAATTGCGGGTATCAAAAAAGGGCAGATATTTTTATACGTTAAGGCTCCTAAAACAAAAGTCAAAAATATTTAATAATCAATATTTTTGTTTTTTTATCAGGCGAGCTGCAGAACCATACCCTAAAATGATTTAGTGTTTTTAGTGTTCCGTACAGAACACTTATGGGATCCCTTCGGTGTTTGTCTTTCTGCCACGCCCGATTCTCTCCGAGACTATTTGGCATTGGAAGTTCAAATTTGGCACAAATATAGAAATTGATGGCCCAATCAGAGCCGTGTAGTTTTGAAAGTTAAACTTCGACTTGATGGGTTAGTTTTTGGCGAGGTGTGAAAAAAAATAAGGTGATCGAGTGGGGTGTCAAATGAAAGCTTCTGAAAATATGAGGTCAAAAATATATATAATGTAATATTCGCGCAAATTTGTCTTCGTAGTGTTTTTAAAAAGCCGCCATAAATCGCTGTCCACCCCTCTTATCTCGAGAAGTACTGATAAAAATTTTTTAAAAAATTCTGGAATATTCTCCATAAAGTGTAGATCACCAGTGGGTTACCTTTGATAGTTTATCTGGTAACAGAACTTGTTATTTTAAAAGCAATTACCGTACGGAACACTAATTGTGCAAGTCCGACTTGCGCTTGACCGGTTTTTAATATTTAAATACTTAAAAATATTAAGTAATCAATTGAAAATTTATTCCATGATGCGCTTAAAAAGGGCGCGAAGTTAGAGCTTTTCAGCCTATTTTTAATAATTTTGCTCTATCTAGCTCTTTTATTTGATTTACAACTTGTAAGGGATAACTTTTTTTTGTGTATTACAAATTTTTAAAATGAAAAAAAAGTTCGTTGTTAAACATACTTTCCACTTAGAAAAAACACTTAGTTTAAGTTAAATATTTACTCTTAGTTTAATAACATTTATTTTTTATTTCAAAATATTAACAAAACAAGGTTTTTAAGAGTTTCAGAATGTTGAATTTGAAAAAAAATATTTAAAAAAATATTATTCACTATTTTAATAAAAAAAAGGCTAGAAACATAATTCTTACAATTGTAAAAATAGAAATTTTTTGCCTATTTTTTTAAAATATGCCTAGCTTAGCCTTTTTTTTCGATCAGTGTACACTTTATTTAGACTATTCCAGAATTTTTTAAAATTTTCAGGCACTTTTCGAGATAAGGGGGAGACAGCAATTTTGGGCAAATTTTTAAAAATAATACAAAGAAAAGTGTGCGCGAGTATTACATCATAGATATTTTTGAACTCGTGTTTTCTCAAGCTTTCATTTGTCACCCCACTCGATGACCTGGTAAAGTTTATTTCCGATTTTACCCCCTAAAACTAACCTCTTAAGTCAAAGTTTAACTTTCAAAACTATACGGCTCTGATTAGGCCAATAATTCCTATATTTGTGCCAAATTTCAACTTTCTATCCCATAGGTGTTCCGTACTGAACACTAAAAACACATCAAGTCATTTTAGGGTATGGTTACCTTGCTCTCCTAATAAAAAAAAAAACAACAAAAATATTGATTTGTTAAATATCTTTGATTTTGATAATATTATCTGTGCTTTTGTGATACCCTAAATTTGGGCTTACACCACCCTGGCATCATGTTCCAAACAATCCAAACTTTCGAAAAAATACTGCTAAAATAGTGCATGTAAAAAAAAATTTTCAGTTTCTGACTGCTCTAAATACTCTTTTTTCGGATTTGTATATATATATATATATATATATATATATATATATATATATATATATATATATATATATATGTATATATATATATATATATATATATATATATATATATATATATATATATATATATATATATATGTATGTATATATATATATATATATATATATATATATATATATATATATATATATGTATATATATATATTCATATACATATATATATATATATATATGTATGTATGTATATATATATATATATATATATATATATATATATATATATATATATATATATGTATATATATATATATATATATATATATATATATATATATATATATATATATAGATATACACTCCTGGACAAAATTCACGCAACAATATATTAAATCATACAAATCTCTATAATGAATTAATTTTAATAATTTTTTATGAACATTGGTTACACTGAAAGTTAGAAAAAACTTATTCTGATACTTTAAAAGTGAATCAGCTACCAAATTTCTCTATAAGATTCGAATTAAAATTATTTTTAAGACCTAATAACAAAATCGTTGAAATTATGTAATAATGAAAAAAATAAACCGGCACACTAGTAGCAAAATTAATGGTGTAACTGGGACACAAGTAGCGTGTGTTGCCTCGTCTACTTCGGATGACAGCGTTTATGCGCCTAGGCATGCTTCTAATTAAATTTTGGATAAAATCTTGAGGAATTTGCTCCCATTCTGTGATAACTGCAATTTCAAGTTCCCTCGGGTTTCTAGGTGCAGGTATATGACGTTTCACATTTTTCTTAAGGTGATCCCATAGATCTTCTATCGGATTCAGATCCGGCTTTTTGGTGGCATTGCATAATCGGTATATCAACTTGATTGTCTTGCATAAACAGGAAATTAGGCCCCACAAAATGACCGAAAGGCATCAAATGTTCTATTACAATATTCTCAAGATAGTAGTCAGCATTCATGGATCTCGTATGAACAGGAACTAACTCTGTGCGAGCATCAAAGCAGATGCCACCCCAGAACATAACAGAGCCACCACCGAATGGAATCCTTGCAGAGATATTGCAAGGAGCAAACCTCTCTCCTGGTCTTCGCCATACCCGCTCACGACCATCTGGATGTTTTAGACTAACCCTAGTTTCATCTGTGAAGAAAACTTGTTTCCCATCATCTACAGACCAGTTTTCGTGATTTCGAGCAAAACGTAGCTTGGCAACTCTGTTCTCTCTAGTAAGCATGGGCGCAGTGGTTGGTCTCCTACTGTTTAATCCAGCTTCATTTAACCGTCTTCTAACTGTTTTAGAAGAAATTGTGACATTGCGAACAGTTTCGAGTTCGTTTCTTATTATAGAACTAGTGACAGTCCTGTTTCTTAAAGCATATTGTCTTATAAAACGTTCATCTAGGTCGCTAGTGCATCGTTTTCGCCCTTGCCCTAGCCTTCTAGAATAAGTTCCTACTTCATTCAAGCGTCTTACCATACGACTTATTGTGGAACGATGTTTGCCTAACAAATTGGCAACATAACTCTGACAATATCCCTCGTCCAATAAAACTGAGGCTCGCACTACCTCGTGTTCAGTTAAATTCCTTGTTCGATTCATTTTTCTAATTGTTCGAGGTCAAAAATAAAACAGTCTACCACAAAAACGTATTACTTTGAAAAAGGGAACAATTTATAAGCTTACTTTTAAAGAAAATCTATCGCATTATTACAGAAAATTGTTTATCTTCTAGAAAATTCTTTAAAACTGTAAATCTAAACGAATTGTTTTGATTTCTGTCATGAACAACGAAACAAAATATGCATAGCCTATTATTCAAATACTCGATAAACTTTAAAACTGACATACGAAAAAATAAATTAATTTTCAGATTGTTGCGTTAATTTTGTCCAGAAGTTTTATATATATATATATATATATATATATATATATATATATATATATATATATATATATATATATATATATATATATATTAATTTTAATCTTGGGTGTAAGTTCGTTTAAATGACACACATGAGTTTTTTCGTTTTAATTTTTTTCTTATTTGACGTTTCGCCCCTGGATTTGGGTATTTTCAAAAATATTTCTTTTTGTGTACTTTTCATTTCTGGAAAAAGAATTAAAAATGCAATCACAATGTCAATTTACGCATTTTTAGTTTTATTTCCAGAAACCTTTTTTATTTTTCGACATAGTCTCCTTTTAGGCTTATACACTTCGTCCAACGATGTTCTAGTTTGTTGATACCTTCCGAATAATAGGATTTGTCCAAGTCTGCAAAATATCCATTAGTGTCTGCAATCACCTCCTCGTTTGAATAAAATCTTTGTCCCGCCAGCCATTTCTTCAAATTGGGGAACAAATAGTAGTCCGAGGGAGCCAAGTCTGGAGAATAGGGGGGATGTGAAACGAGTTGGAATCCTATTTCTATTAATTTTGCGACCACAACTGCTGAGGTGTGTGCTGGTGCGTTGTCGTGATGGAAAAGGACTTTCTTGTGGGCCAATCGCGGGCGTTTTTCTTGCAGCTCGGTTTTCAAACGGTCCAATAACGATGAATAATATTTACCTGTAATAGTTTTACCCTTTCCCACATAGTCGATGAGGATTATCCCTTGCGAATCCCAAAAGACAGTCGCCATAACCTTTCCGGCCGAAGGAACGGTCTTCGCCTTGTTTGGTGCAGATTCTCCCTTGGTAACCCATTGTTTAGATTGTTGTTTGGTCTCAGGAGTATAGTAATGTATCCATGTTTCATCCACAGTGACGAAACGACGCTTAAAGTCCTCCGGATTCTTCTGGAACAGCTGCAAACCATCCTTGCAACACTTCACACGATTCCGTTTTTGGTCAAGCGTGAGCAATCGCGACACCCATCTTGCGGATAGCTTTCTCATGTCCAAATGTTTATGCAAAATATTATGTACCCATTCAGTCGAGATGCCCACAGCACTAGCAATCTCATGCACCTTAACTCTTCTGTCATCCATCACCATATCATGGGCCGTCCAGAACGTTCAGCGTCACTTGTGCCCATATGGCCAGTCCGAAAATTTTGAAACCACTTATAAACTGTTCTAATCGAAGGTGCAGAGTCACCATAATGTTTATCAAGCTTCTCTTTAGTCTCCTGAGGCGTTTTGCCTTTCATGAAGTAATGTTTAATCACCACACGAAATTCTTTTTCGTCCATTTTTTGAAAATCACTCGACTTCCTTGATTCACACGAATGCCAAACACAAAGAAATAGACCAATATGGCTGAAACTTGGTGTGCGTTCATTCAAGAGATGCTACTAACTAAACATGACCTCGATACGCGCCGGTAGTGCCATCTCTCGGACTTTGCACGGACTTTTCAAACCAGCCTCGTATTTATATATATATATATATATATATATATATATATATATATATATATATATATGTAAGTTCATAGAATAGCGTTTAACCTTGCTGTATGAGCATATCACTTCCAGTGCTAGTAAGTTTTTCTGCTATTGAATTTATAAAAAAAATTTTAATGATTTTTATTCTGTAACAACCAAATCCAAACTATCAAGGAAAACTAATTGTTTTTAAGTTTGACACAGTATTGTGTACACATTGTGTTAGTATAATTAGCGCGACAGAAAACGATAACAATGTGGAATAATTAAATATTTGCAGAGAATAATTATAATTAGTATGTTCAATATAATGCCAGGTATTGATTAGTAACAAGTTAAATCGGTTACACAAAGTGTCAGATTTATAAACATTATGTAAATTATTACATAGAGAAAAAAATTAAATATTAAGAAGAAATCTCAAAGAATAATTTATACTAAGTCTAAATGCGAGTTTAGTGGCTTGTTGGACGCAGACCGTCAGTAAGTACGGGAGTCCAAGAACAATGGACCACCCGGACGTCTATTAATCTCTAAACTAGGATATGTTTACTTAACAATAAGATAGGCAGTCATTACCGTAAACCTGAGACTTTGATCACTGCGCGCCAATTACTTTCACTTATTTCTCAAAAGAAAATCGTCGTAAAAATTGCAGACACAACGAACTCAAAATTTTCTCAAAGTAATTAAAATAACGACAGCGATTTAAGATTCAAGGAATTACTTACATGGCGTCATTTTCATAGCTAGGTAAATACAATTAAAAAACACTCTCGTACATATACTTCACTATTTAGATTTTAGTATTTTACAACCTCAGTTAAACACCGATTTTGTTTTAATTCCTTTATTATCAAAACACTACTATAGAAACTATAGACAAACTAACAATCTAACATTGAATTTTAAATAAAGTATTCATACAAATTCCTTCTAGCACCTCCGGAAAATACCACAAAGCAAAAAAAGGTCAAATTAGTAATAAAAAGGATAAACACACATTGAATATCACTTGGTCGCCAGATGCAACTTTTGCAAATTAAATTGTTAATTTATTGAATATACTTGTATAGTTAAACACAAAATAATAATTATTTAGATATTAGCAAAACACTATATGTATGATACAGGGTGAGCCCTTATTTGGAATTTAGCATTTTCAAAAAAATTATGTTTAGGGTAGTTTGTAAGTTAAGACTTTTACCAGGTTATAGAATTCACTAAAATATAGCTTTACTAAATATATCACATTTTTAGAGAAAAAAAAATTGGAAAACACCCTAACAGAAAGCTTTTATCATAACCAGTTAGTTTCTATACTCGACGACGTCATACTATAGCCCTTTTACAAACATCAGATTGATGTAAATTGCTTTACGTTCTTTGAACATTACACAGTGCAACACATAAAATGTAAACTAAATTCTGACTTCAGTTTCTGGAAGTGCCCTCCCAAACTAGCAAATCCCTATTTGGGTTTTTTTGGGAATTTTTTTCTTGCCATCATCAATTTTTTTGCTCGAGCTTTGGTTTTGCACGGCTATATCTCGTAAATTATCGGGAATTTCTCAATGCAATCTTCAGACGAAATGTTCTTCACATCAAAATACACAATTTTTGTGAACATGTCGAGGCCAGATTTTCACTCTTTCGGGGTGTTTTTAATGCAGGAATCCCGAAAAAATGCCATTTTTTCACATTTTCGACCATAACTCACAAACCGTGCATATTTTAGCAAAACTGCCTTCGACAAAAATGTTCTCGCGCAAACAAGTGGTTATTGTGTTTAAATAAATGTTTTATTTTCTCACCTACCTTATTAAAAGAGTTTGGTATTCATAAAAAATATTCTCGGAGATTCTTGCATTTCGTTATATTTTAGAGCTCCTAAATTAATAATCTAGAGATCCTTATATATGAAGAAATGCAAAAATTTTGAAATATGTTATTTCACAATACTTTCACTAGTAAGGAACGTAAGAATTGATAATTGAGTCGTTTGGCAAGATTTTGTCACTGACAACATAGGATTTAATAAAATTTTATCAATCGGTTTTGTATCAAGGAAAGATCCGATAAAAAAAAAATTATTTTTGGACATTTTATAACGATTTCTAAAAAGAAATTGGTTTAGGAACCTTGAACGTTGGTTTACCTTATATCTTACCTAATAATAGTCGCACAGACATCATTTTTAGATCAATGAAATAATCTTGAAGATAGCCTTCCAAAAAATTATTTGTTGTAAATTTAAAAATTGTAAACCAAATTTTCAAGAAAACTCCGTCAAATTTGTAATTTTGAACATTGTACTATGACTTGATAAAAATAAGTAAGATATTTTGCGAAACAGGGAAGGAAAACAACATGAAATATCAACGCGCAAACCGTCATTTTCCTTGGAATACGCTACGTCCTAAATGTGCCAAACCCAATGGCCATCTCCCGCTCATCTTCTCCCTCCTCCTCCTGGGCATTTACCTTTCTTTGCTGTTTTCGGCTGGCAATTCGATGGAGGCTGTGTTGTTATATATATATATATATATATATATATATATATATATATATATATATATATATATATATATATATATATATATATATATATATATATGTATATAGGGGAAGGGACTCTGACACATTAGGGGTTAATGCAGTTCAGTTACGTACCAGGTTGAAGTGAACCGTATTCCAAGGAAAATGGCGATTTGGCACGTCATACTCAAGTGCGTAACTCCCTTATTGCGCTAAACCCTTTTTTATTTCATTATACAAGTTAGTTTATAGTATAGTCAACGAAATAACAAATTTCGAAAAACAGTGATTGTGAGATCATTTGTAGGCAATGGAGCAAAACAACTTTCAAGGCAGATAAAATGATTCATTTTAAAAATAATTATAAGACTAGCAAAAATTTAAATGTTTCAACGGGATTCTTCCAGATAACAAACCAGCTTACAAAATTTCATCAGATTCTGAGATATGAGGGTACGTTGAACTGGCCTAGACTGACTCAGTTAATTAAACAAGATTTTTTTGCAACTAGTGTCCAATGCTTCAACATAAATCTTTAACTTTCTTAACTACAAGAATACTAAAGATAACATAATACATTACAAGCTACTTCCTCGCAAACCCTGTATATCTGATATATATATATATATATATATATATATATATATATATATATATATATATATATATATATATATATATATATATATATATATATATATATATATATATATATATATATATATATATATATATATATATATATATATATATCTATATAAATGGGTTTCAAAGACAAGAAAAAATATAAATATTCTACTAATATATATAATTACAACTATTGATCATACTCTGCATACTGTTTCTGTTCAAATAAGGACTCGTAAAAAAATATATTACTTTCAAATTTCTCAATACTAAGAACTCTAAAAAAATCAGCTAACACTTTAAACTACTTTTCGTTTCTCTCCCATTCTGTGTTTATCTATCTCTCTTCCTCCTATCAATTAAAACTACAAGAAAATTTCTGCAATAAGGCTATTTTCTACATTTTTGACTACGCCACTACCTATATGCTACTTCAGCATATTAAATAGTATTCGTACCAAATTTCAACAGACGACAAAATGTAAACTATTTTTTTCATAATCTAGAGACCTAGAAAAGATACAAAAACCTAAAGTGTGAGTTTCGCCTGAGTACAACACCTCTTAGCCAGGGAAATTAAAAGTACTATTCAGCGAGTAATATCACTATCCAATTTTGCATCGCGAAAATTACTGTCGATACTACTTAAAACTTTATCTTTGAATAAATTTTTCAGGCTGACCATGAGAATAATAATTATGATTAAGTAATAGGAATGATTGTGCAAATTTCATCAGAAAGTTTGTTTAGCGTTTTAACACTGACCATCAACAACATGTGTATATTAAAAATGAGACGATTTATCATTAAGAAGTGATGATGTCAAGTATCGGTACTTTCGAGTATTTAGGGTACCCGGTATTTCTTAAAAAAGTACCCGTTACATTGTGGCCGGTGCAAAGTACCGATCTCGTCACGTAGTTGCCAATATACCTACCTACACTATTCCTTATGTATTTATAATTGTGTCCAATTAATTTATTAATTAAAAAAGATTTATATTCAATTCAATATTCATAAACGACAAAATGTGTACTTATATTTTATATTTCTATTTAATAAAATATTGTATGCACAACGTGCAAATATTGCTTATATTCCTAATTGTGCGCGCACCGTTTGCATTTATCATCCAATTTAATTTCGGATATATGTATGTATGTATAATTTAAAATTGTTTACGCGCACCCATTCTTGTCAGTTATTACCATTGGTACCGAATGTACCGAAACCGAACACCACCGATGAAGACGAGATATATTTCGTGTAGACGATTAAGTATCTACCGCTACCGGTACGACATATGTTAGGTAGTTTTAATTTGGCTGGCCGCAGACCGCAGACGCCATCAATATGTAGATACCTGATACCGGGTGTATTTATTGTCGACTACTCGGTACTTCGAATCCGGACGAGTACTGTGTATCCAGTATTTACAATATTGATATCTCTAGTAAAAAGTACCATATCAGGTCTCGTATTGAAGCAAGCACTAGAGGCTAAAAACATATAAAACTGACTTCTTTAAATCGAAAACAAAGTTTAGTTTCAATTCCATCTTACTTTTGTTTTCCGTACGGAACACTTATAAGATCACTTCGGGGTCTGTCCATCTGTCTGCCCGTCTACCACACCCGATTTTCTCTGAAACTATTTGGCACAGGAACTGAAACTATTTGGCACAGAAAGTGAAAATTTGGCACGAATATAGGAATTGATAGCCCCATCAGAGTCGTGTAGTTTTGAAAGTTAAATTTTGATTTAGGGGGTTAGTTTTGGAGGGTAAAATCAGAAGTGAAAAAAAAATGTTACCACATAATCGAGTGGATGTCAAATGAAAGCTTGTGAAAACGCGAGTAAATATATATATATATATATATATATATATATATATATATATATATATATATATAAACCACGTACCTAAGCGTGATACTAACTAATAATAAGCTAGAATACTATTAATTGTTAAATTCAGGGACGCATAAGATGATCTCGTAACATCTTTTCTCCAGAAAAAATGAATTCGTTTACCAAAATGCTCCATCACGTCTGTTTTTAAAGATTCTCTCTATTTCTCTCAACTGATGTTGAAAAAAAACTAGTTTTAAGGGGACTTTTAGCAATTACATTAAAGATTAAAATAATTTGGCCCACTCAGCTTATTGTAGCACATTGAAGGAATTCAATATTAAGGAGAATACAACAAATTCCATACTGTGTGTTTCTTCAATTTTAGAGACACATTTGATGCGAAGAGTAAGCTGTATTAAATTTATTAATTGTATCTTATTGTTAAATGTTTTGCCTTTAATTTGCATAAAATATCGAGTGTCTAATTTTATTTTAAACCTAGAATCTAATTGCGCCCAGTAATCGCCAAGTCGTATTTTTTTTGCAATTTTAATAGCAAAAACCTCCGAAACCAGACATGATCGAGCAATTCTGTAAACGGGTTCATTTTCTCAAAAAATTCTAACGGAATTACCTCTGAACTACAAAGAAATAGGTAAAAAAAATGTTATAGTGGATAACTACAATTAGTTAATATCAAATTGAATTTAGGTATCAACATTTACTAAAAAAATCTTTGAAACTCTTGAGTGAGTTTCAGAATTGAGAAATTAAATTTATGAAGCCAGAGGTAACTCAAATAAGGTTCTGATGTTTGGCATGACAAGATTAGAAAATTCATTTTCCTCTGTAATTACATCGATTAAAATGAAATAGTTTTCCAAAATTCTAAAAATTCTTAAATTTCCTGTCTATTTCAAATACCTAACACTCGATTTTTATATTACATTTTTTTATCAAATTGTTTATTTGGTGGTATGTATAATTTAAAATATTATACACATAGTCACAAAGAAAGTCAACTGGACAGCTGGATTTGTCGTACAGGAAATATGGAATCGGGAATCAAATTAAACGCTATATAACATTACAAGAGTGCAACCGATATAGATTTTTGATTTGTAAAAAACAAAATTTATCGAGCCATAAAATACAATGATTGACTAAGAAGCGGTCGAATACATAGAATAAGTACCAAAGCAGTAATCAAAACCGTAGCAGATATAATTCGCAGAAAACTGTTCCGTGAGCAGGAAACAAGGACTCATATCTCGCATTCTTAAAGAAAGAATTTATGCCCTTAGACACAAACTACTCCACTGTGCTATCTACTCGCGCGATAAAAGGATCCGTACCTAAGTGCACTAAGAGCAATGTGAGACGAAAAGTTGTATCAGCGGCAACGGCAATTATCGGCAAGTGCCTTTACAGATTTAAAGATTGTTTTAAAAGAAAAATGTAACCATTAAAATAATACTGCCCATGCAGTATTCACAAAATGATACAAAATATTCTGGAAAGAGAAAGATACCGTCATCCGGCTTCAGTAATGATTTAGAGGAAAGTGTCTTACGGGAGTGCCACTTAACTGCAATTTTGCGAGCAAGGAATGTACCCTACAAAACCATATGTGAGATAAGGCAGTGAAGCAAAAACAACAGTACCTTGGTTGGTTGCAAATTTATATTTACCGCGACATGAGATAAACCTCAATCCTTTGGATTATCAGTTATGAAATAATATATAATAATAATAATAAGAGAGGATTTATTTGCTTGCAATCTTTTTTCTTTTTATTTATTTTACCTAAATGAGAGAACTTATGGAAAGATTACGGATGTAAACCTACTTATAATGTCCAGTGTACGAAGATAAATAAAGTTACAGGTAATGTTTAAATGGTTAAATTAATTAAACTTATGACTAAAGATGTAAATAGTGATTATAAAACAATCTTGCTCATGCTATAATACACGTCGATTCTAGACGCATTAACAGATCACACAGGCGTAAAAGATAGCAGCGTATGTAGTTTGTTATATCTCTAAAATTTAATTGTATATTTGTTTTGTTATATTAGATATTTGAGCAACAACTATAATTTTCTGATGGATGTAATGTACACACAGAATTGATTTAAATTAGCAACATTCTCTATTTCTAAGTTGTTTCAACTTGAGAATAGAAGAATTACAACAACAATTTCAAGTTCGTAGCTTTCCTAACTGATTTTGCTAAAATGTATTTAAATATATAGGTTAACTTAAAAATCGACAAGAACTGTGTTAGGAAGGAAATTGAGGATAAAAATTGACAAACATTAATAAGCAAGCCTTAAAAAAATGTTAGCAATATATACATTAAACTTTTTATTTATAATAGATGTTTAATTCAGGACTTGAGATAAATTTTTGAATCTAAATTGCTTCTTCTTCCTCCAAACACTATCTGTGTATATTCTAAATTAGATATTAGATTGAAAAAAAAAACAAGTACTGTCAGTTCCTGTTTATGGTAGCCAGAAACAAAACCAACTTTGTTATTTCTTCGTTCTTTCTGAAAGATATATCATGTCCTATACTTCTCTTTCAATTTTTCAATCTAGTAGTTGAGGCTCTACGCCGGAATGAAAAAGATATAAACATAAATAAATAACGGTAAGCTCAGTAGTGGGTAGTAAAGTGGGAAAATAAAGAAATACTAATGGACGGTGAACGATTACATCACTTAAGGTTCTCAGATGATGTCACTTTGATCGCCAACACAAAAGAAGAATTACAAGAAATGCCGATAGAATTATATAACAAGTCTCGAGAAATGGGTCAAATATTTGAACAACGAAAGTAAAGATAACCGCCAGGAACTATTAATAGAAGGTGAAAGAATAGGAAAGGTACAAACATTCATATATTTAGGACAAAAAATCGAAATATCAAAAAATAATTTAATGGCTGACTTGAGTAGAAAAGTCTCGTCAGCTTCGTCTGCGTTCGAAAGGTTACAGTCTACATTTAAATTGGACATCCCAAATGCAATACGGCGCTGAAACGTAAGCTTTAAATAAAAGTATAACAAATAAACTCCAGGTAACCCAAAGAGCAATGGAGAGGAGAGTGCTAAATATTAGACTCCAAGATCGTATTCCTAACATCGAGATTCGAAGAAGATCAAAAGTGACAGATGTAATACAACGGATGGACACGCCATATAGTTAAATGGAGAGAGGTAGACCACAAACAAGATGGACGGACGACATAAAAAGATTAGCAGGGCACAACTGAATGCAAAAAGCAAACAAAAAAGCTCATTGGAGACAACTTGGGGAAGCTTACATCCAACTATGGATGTAATAAGCTAATGATGATGATGATGATGAAGCTTATTAGCCTCTCTTCTTATGCGATTGGGTAAAAAAAGATTGACTTCGCTCGATGCATCCAATCGAAAACTCGATCTCGCCTGTCTAGATGCTATATTCAGATGGGAGAAACTGCATTTGATAGCATTAAATTTCTATTATGCTCTGAGTATAGATTCTGCCCATGCTTAATGAAGGTATCTAGAACAAATTTTTACGTGATACGCGAATGTTTCCTATTTAAGCCGACTTAAGTAGGTACCAAGCTAAATTAAATAAACGAGTTCAGCCTGATTCATCGTAGAGGAAATACGGAATCCGGAATCAAATCAATCGCTATATAATATTCCAAGAGTACAATAAGAGCCCAGTACAGATTTTTAGCTTGTAAAAAATGTTACCAACATCGACAAAACAGTATTTATCAAAACATAAAACACAATGATTGATTTAGGAGCGGTCGAACACGTAAAACAAGTACTGTAGCAGAAAGAATTCCCAGAAGTCCGTTCCGTGAGCAGGAAATAAGATCCCATGTCTCGCATTATTAAAGATCTATTACACAGTATATAATGCGCGAAGTTCTCAATAACTGGAATGGTGGTATCGCCGTTGGAGGACCCAAACAATACCAGACATACTTGAGATATTTCGGCCACCTCAGCATAAGTCATGAGCTGGAGTCACTGGTCATACAGGGAAAGGTTAAAGGCAAGCGCTGCAGGAATCGATCATCTTCACATTGGGTGGATCAGATGAAACAGTTAATCGGGAAATCATTGCATGAAGCATCAGAGCATGCACAGAACCGAGAAAAGTGGCAATCCATTTATTGAGCACGGAGTCTTGAGGGTGAAAGGACTTAGGAGGAGGACTACACAGTGAGAATTTATGCCCTTGTACACGAGCTACTCTATTGTGCCATTTACTCGCGCGATCCGTACCTAACTACACTAAGAGCAACGAGAGCCGAAAAGTTGTATCAGCGGCAGCGGCAGTTATCGACAAGTGACATTGAAAAAGTGTTACTTTAAAAAAAAATTAATAAAAAAATAATTCTGCCCATGTAGCATTCAGAAAGTGGTACAAAATATTCTGAAAAGAGAAAGAGAACATCATCCGGCATCAGTATTGATTTGGTGGAGAGCGTCTTACGAGGCTGTCACTAAACTGCAATTTTGCGCGCAGAGAATGTACAGTCACCTTACAAAACCATATTTGAGATAAGATAGTGAAACAAAAACAACACTGCTTCGGTTAGTGGCCAATTTATCCAAATTTATCGTGACATGAGATTAGCCCTCTGGAAATACAGACCTTAATCCTTCAGATTGTTGATTATGCTGGCTCTAAATCTCATAGCACTTAAGCAGATTTGGTAAAGACAGCAGCTTATTTACCAGTAGAAGGGATGGGTCTGCGAGAGTAGTAGGACCGTTTGATCAAGTGTATGAAAGGAAAAGCTGCCTTTACTGAATAAATTTTTATTTTTTCGTTTATTTAGTAAATAATAAAGGAATAAGTAAATACTAGTACTCCAGCATTTTTTTTCTTTTTTAGTTATTTCACTGAAATGATAGAACTTATGGCAAAACTACGGATGTAAACCTACTTATTATGTCCAATGTACAACGATAAATGAAGTTACAAGTAATGTTTAAATGGTCGAATTAATTAAACTGATGACTAAGACGTAAATAGTGATTATAAAAAAGCTTCCTCGTGCTATAATACACGTCGCTTCTAGACGCATTAACAGATCACATAGGCGACAACGATACCAGCGTATGTAGTTTGTTATATCTCTAGAATTTAATTGTATCGTTGTTTTGGTATATTAGATATTTGAGCAGCAGCAATGAGTTGCTGATGGATGTAATGTACACATAGAATTGATTTAAATTAGCAACATTATGTTATTCTAAGTTGTTTTAACTTGAGAATAGTAAGAACTACAACAACTTCAAGTTCGTAGCTTTCCTAATTGATTTTGCTAAAATGTATTGAAATAGGAATAAAAATAAACAACAATGGTTAATCAAAGCCTTAAAAAGATGTGAGCAATACTATACTTTACTTGTGTTTTCGTCGTCAAACTTTTTATTTATAATAAATGTTTAGTTCAGAACTCGAGATAAATTTTTGAGTCTAAATTAGTTCTTCTTCCACCAAACACTATCTATCTATGTTCTAAATTAGATATTAAATTGAACCAAATATTTTAAATTAGATATTAAGTATAATCTACTTAATTTTAGAACAAACTCTATATTTTTCAGTTTAAGCGATTTGCTACTACAATAACTCTTGCATAATAACTGACAAAAAGAAAATTTCAATACGTTCCATCATTATTAGGCATCTTGATGAGCCGGGAATCTGTCTCTTTAAAAATTTAGCTTTAAATTGGAGCATAAAACATCAATTATTAGTATCTCTAAAGCCAAATTCAATTTACCTAAATTGTTAAAAATAATCTTTTTGAACTTAGTGTTGAAGTGTTAGATAATTTATTAATAATTATTGATTATCATTATCAAGTTGAAAAAATGTTTTTTTGTACAATTAATGACGTCAATATTCAATTAGACGAACAACACATTAATATTAAAATAGTTGCATTGTGTCGATAGTATTCTTTAAAAAAAAGTCAACATACGCAATCTAGAAAATATTATCACGAGTTTTTATCACAAGCACACGTAACGCTCTGTCTCAAGTATCTTGAAATTTTATCAGGATATTATACTTATATTATATGTTTATTTAAGTGATGCAAATAATTCATTACTGCTTTTGTGCTAACAATAGTATCAATATTTACCGGTATTTAAGATGAAATTCTAAAAAATTCTAAAAATTTTTTATGTCTAGTAAAATATAAGTAACTCTTCGTCTGGAGCCCGATACTGAAATAAAGGAATGTTTATTTTGTGATGTGAGCTTTTTCTTTAAAATATTTCTATCCAATCACATCTAATAAAAATAAAAAATGCCTTCCAATAGCGAGACATTAGAACGAAAGTAAAATATGACAGTCTTGTTTTGTGTTAAGAAATGGAAATATTGATTTTACTTGTTTATAGAGCATAATAATTCTGATTGAGGCATAATCTTGTTAACTTAAACTTGATGCATTAAAACTTTAATTGTCACCTAGTTTTAATAAACAGTGTCTGATTGTAGCCCAAAATATACAGAAAAAGCGTCATTTAATATATGACAGGGGCGGATCTGGGGTTCTGTCCAGAGGGAGGCGGACGTGCAAAAATATTTCGAGCGCACTTAACCAGTTCTCTAACTTTCAAATAGGAATTTGTATGTGGTGAGGTTCTAAAGACGAGAGCTAAGTTATTCTGAATTACAAGAATGTCTTTGATGAAGAGTCAAAACAAATAATTGAGTTTTTTTTTCCTTTTTTGGTATAAATCCTTTTTATGAGACACACAAGAAAATCATCTGACAGTTAAAACATATACAACATAACAAAATTAAAAACAATGATTGCTATTCTCATACCATGAGGTAACAACGAGAAAGTTCAAGAAGGTAGTATCAATATATTAAATTGTATTTAGGCATTTCTCTATACATTTGCCCATCAAAAAATAAAATAACCATCCACTGGATGCTGTTTCTTATTATATTAGTTTACTATTTTCATAAATTTTAATTTAATCTAAGTTTCTGATTTTTTTTTTTCACTGGTTTTATATTGCTGGTTATTTTTGTAAGCATTATAACTGCTATTAATTAGATACTATTATAATTTTTTATTTACATATTCTAAAACAACTTTTCAACATTTATTGTCAATTTGACCGCAACTATTTTTATTTGATAAAGGGTATGGTTATGACAACCCAAATCGCGAGAAAGCAGTTTTGTTAATTTTGTTTAATTATTTCTTTACATTACTTACAAAGTTTAAAAATATTACATTATATAAACGATATTTATGTGCTTATAGGTGTAACTCTTCTAGATTTTTAGTATGCTGATTTTAAAAAGTTATGTCGATAATCCCGCCGACTACCTCATATCTTGTTCCGAGTACTAATTTCTTCGGAATCTAGCATGAAAATAGAAATCAGCTCTGGGAACGAGCTCTGAAAAAACAGTTAAAATAAGCGGAGAAACGTCAGCATAACTTTTTCAATTGACACAGGAGAAATTCAGAATAATCACACTTATAAGATCTGTCACCTGTGGAAGTTCCTTACCAATATTAAAATATTTATGTGCTCTACGACTTGTACTTTAATTTTTTCAACATAGCCTCATTTTGATTGACGTTTTGTAGTAGTGACTTAACATCCGTATGAGGTTCAGCTTGTTACTCCGCGTATAATGCTTTTCAAGCAGTCTTTTATATGGAGAACATCATCCCTTTGGAATAATTTGCCCAGGGCTGTGTTTCCCACCGAGTACAATTTACATCGATTCAAGAACAACGTGAATCGCTTTTTCCGCACACATGCTACTCCTGGAGTGCTTTAGGGATTTCCCTGTAGCACGTGTGCTAGACCCATAAAAAAAAATCCCTTTTTTATTGTCTTGTGAACAAAATTCTCCTTAACTTATTTTAGTTCGTGTGAACTAATTAAATAACATAACATAATAAGGGCCAGGTTTTGAAAATTAAATATTACTAATACAACTTCTTCTCTTCTAGCTTATTGTATCCACCGTGTGATAAAGGCCTGCCTCAACTGCTGCTATTGCTCTCTATCGCGTGTTCTCCTCATCCAATCATGCCCAATTAATCTTTTTATGTTATCTGACCACCCAGTTTGTGGTCTTCTCTTGCTTTTTTTATTTGCTCGTAGCTTCCATTCTATAACTTTTCGTGTCCGCTGATTATCCTTCGTGTTTCCAATATACCCTACCCAGTTCCACTTTAGTGTACGTACCCTTTCTATTACATCTGTGACCATGATCTTCGACTTATTTCTGTGTTTGGTATGCGATCATTATGTTTAACGTTTAGTATTATTCTCTCCATGACTCGTTGGGACACTTGTAATCTACGGATTATACTTTGATTCAGTGAACATCTTTCTGTTCCATAGGTAAAAACTGAGAGAACATAGTGGTCGAAAACCTATGCTTTAAGCGTATTAGGTACATCGGATTTAAATATTCCTTGTAGCCTTCGAAGATCTGCAGTCAAGTTGTTTTTTGACAAGTCAAATTATGGACCCAAGTACATATATGTATTTATCAACTTTCACTATTTGTGTATTTTCTAATATTATTATAACCTGGTTTTATTCTATGTCGTTAATTAAATGTTTGTTGATATTTATTTTCAGATCTCTCTCATATAATTTTTCATTCAGTTCTTCCAGCATTCTTTGCAGATCTTGTTTGTTTCTCGCTATCATGGTCGTATCATCAGCAAATCTCAGCTGTGTTAGTTTTTCGCCATCTATAGTTATTCAGTATTGTCCCAGTCGAGCGTTTTAAACTTGTCTTCCAAGGCCAACGTCAACAGTTTAGGAGCGATTGAGTTTCACTCTCTTCCTTGACTCCGAGTCTTTATTTTCTTCGGTTTTCTAGTGTTATTACTTGTAATGTTGCATTCATAGATATATATATATATATATATATATATATATATATATATATATATATATATATATATATATATATATATATATATATACATATATATACATATATATATATATATATATATATATATATATATATATATATATATATATATATATATATATACTTAATGTTTTGTGTATCGGTCATCAACTCTACAATTACTTAAAGCGTTCTGGATTTTCCATATTTCTATCCAATCAAAAGCCTTTTCCTAGTCCACCATTGCAACCCAAAGTATTGCCTTTTCTACCAGTGTTTTTATTTTTTGTAAATGATCCATAGTTCCATAACCTCGTCTAGAACCAGTCTGTTCTCGAGACTGGTAACTATCTAGTTTGTTTGTTATTCTATCAGTAATAATTCTCGTAAATAATTTGTATAAAACTGATAGCAAGCTTATAGAGAGATAATTTTCTAGTTTATATTTATTACCTTTCTTATATTAAGAACTACTACAGCATTTAGCCAGGCAGTTGCGATTTTCGACTCGATTAAACACGTGTTACATATTCTTTGAACTTGTGCAATAACAGATTCACCTCCGTATTTTATCATTTCTACAATGATTTTGTCCTCTCCTGGTGCCTTCTTAAAAGGCGTTCTCTTTAGGGAATTTTTTATTTCTGCAGCTGTAATGTCAGGAATATCCTCAAAGCCATTTCTAGCTATTATTCTATCATCTTTCTCTTTTTCTGGCGGAAGTGTTTTTCTTGATTCATGGAGGGTTTTATAATATCGTTCTACTGTTTCTGTTATTTCATTTATTTGTGTGACTTCCTGTCCTTTATCATTTATTAATTTGATTATATGTTGTTTACCTTTTGTTATTCCTATTTTCATTTGTTTTAAGCTCTTTCGATCTTCCCGCGTTTCTCTTATTTTTAAATCTTTGTATTTTCTATTATTTTCCTTCACTCATTTTTTCTAATAATTTTGCTTGTTGGATCTTGTTCTAGTATTGTAATTTTTTCGATTAACTTTTGTATTTCTGGGGCCAATCTGTGTTCCTTTACTTTTTTGTCTCGTTTTATTTTGTTAGCTGCTTGTATGAGGCCTTCCGTTATTTCTAAGTTTAAACTTTCCAAGTCTAAGTGTTGTTCTGTTTCTTTCATGTATTTTTATATACTATCTGCATGTTATTTTATTTCTTCCTCTCCTATTTTTAGGTTCTGAAACACTTCTTTCCTTCTCTGTGTTAATATGTACTTTCGCCCTCCGCATTCGATGATCGCTTCCTACATGTATTGAATTTAAAACTCTAGTATCTACGATTATGTTTTTATTGTAATAATGTCATAAAACAGTTTATTATAAAGAAATAACCGAGACTAGTTTATATTCGGATAACTTATATATAGGACTTTGCAATAATCGACGAGTAAAAATAATTTTGCATTATTTCGATATACACTGTATATTAATATTTGGGACAAACTTTAGTTTCTATGTATGCTTAAATTTAACTTTAACTTTAAACTAATCCTATAATACTGGTTGTTGTCGTTAGTGGTTTTAGAACTTTAAAACTCACATGTTTGATAATGTAACAACTTTTATTAATTTTTCACATATTACCTACCCCTAAAGCTTCCTTCCGTCTTTTATTCTAAGTTCAAGAGTCCATTTGACAGGTCTCGGTTTTACTAGAAGTTAACATTTTTTAAAAGTGGCTAATTTTGAGATATAATATGCAGCTGGAAATAGGGAATATTTGAAAAAAATTATTGACATTCTCCGAGAACAAGAATTCTTTTTTAATTTTTCTATATATAAGTTTGTGGTTCAATATTTTTTTTATTAAACCGATATTAATAAAAATAAAGCATTTGACATAAGTAAGTTTCAAGTCAAGTTTCATTCTAACAATATAATAACTTAAAATGATAACGTCTGTAAGCTACTTCAATCAAAAAAAGTAATCTAATAGTCTAAGTACGCTTATTTTACGCTGGTGGTACCTATGAGCACGAAGTAAATTTTTGCTTTTTCTAATGTATTTAGAGTCTGTCAAGTAAGAACGTAACCGCTCATATTCTTGAGAGAATATGATTCAATAATATTTTTTACCATCAAAGTATTCTTTGGTATGTTAACAACGGCTTAATCTACTAAAAATGAATTATCACTGACACATTCTTACTTGACAGACTGTATATTCATATAAACACATTCCTGAATAAAGTGCATTACAAATATAGAATAAATCTAATCCATATTGACGAAGTTATGATTAATTTGGAAGCTTCTTTATTTTATGTGTATTCCACCAACCGTTAATCAGAAAAGTCCTGTCCAATATTTACAACCCAAAGTTTGAACTCAAATAGAAAAATTTAAAAGTCTACATAATAGAGACTATCGCACAAATTGTTTAAACATAAAAATTTTCGATACATTGTAGACAATACTGGTGTGTGACCAGTTTTGAGGGGTCCAAAGTATTTCCATCCACAAATCAACAAAAAAAAGATTTGAATAGTGTGAATTGAGACTTTGCTCTGAAAAATTCCGAGTACTTGCCCGAATAAACTACAAATGTAACCCTAAAATAACCTTGTTATATCTATTATTTCTATCATCGGCTTCTAGTTTAATTATTACTTAATTTATTTTTAAAATTTGAAGTAGGTTTTTAAATGTTAAATTGAAAATATAACACTCATGAGAAATTTTTGGTTATGCTACTGAGGAGGCAAAACCGCATACGAAAAAGTACACTAAATATTTATTTATTTATTTATTTATATATATATATATATATATATATATATATATATATATATATATATATATATACATATATATATATATATATATATATATATATATATAATGGGTCTAACACATGTGCTACAGGGAAGTCTCTAAAGCGCTCCAAGAGCGGCATGTGTGCGGAAAAAGCGATTCCCGTTGTTCTTGAATCGCTGTAAATTAATGTATAATTTTTTAAATTTAATTAATTTAATTAATATAATAAAATAATATCATAATTTGTAATTTTCAAAAATGAGTTCTTAAAAGAAGCAGTAAATTTTCTTTTTAGACAATTTTTTATCTGGAATATAAACTAATATAAATATAATATATAATGAATAAAATATAAACTCAAAATAATCAGATAGCATACAAGCCAACAGGAAAATATGAATTTAAATGTCTGGAATAAAATTAACGCTTACCAATAATGAATAGTTGACAGTAAAAAGGACTGTTCTTTATTAAAACCGACACAAAATGCTAATAATAAATACAACACCACGCACCAAGATCAACAAACGATTTAAATTTGTAAACTCTGGGAAGCTTACAATTAAATCTGAAGCAGATAACTTATCTTTAATTATCGGTAGCTCAGTGGCGTAGAGACACTAAGGGTACAAAAATAGTTATAAAGTCATAAAAATAGGTTTTGTTACTTTGGGTTTTCATCGCGGATGCCGTTAGAAATTAAAAACCAACCTGCATAAAATAAACCAACATAATGGCAGTACTAATTATCGCATTATGTTCGGTTAGACCAATGAGCTCGTGTCCTTGGTGTCCTAGCTTTGCTCTGCTGCACATGATTTCAAAGATCCAGCATATATAATACATTTTGATAATTTTTGCTGACCTACTTTCACTTTTTAAGTTGTTTTATACCTTGATGAATATTTTTCTAATTCTATTCATTATATATATATATAACACATGGGCTGAAAAGTCCGGGCCTAACACATAGATGGCGCTAGTTTTATTGCAGTCACCTTTTTTTCAGTTAATACTAACCTTCAAAAGACAGCTGTTAAAATTTCATGATATTCTATTCATTAGTTTGTGAGTTATTGTGCTAAGAGTGACGCTACTTTTGTTATTTTCAAAAACAATGGATCAAAAACAATTTCGTGTTTTAATTTTACACTGCTTCTTGATGGGAAAAAATACCGTTCAAGCGAAGCAATGGCTTGAAAAGTGTTATAGGGACTCCGCTCCATCAGAAACAACAATAAAACGTTGGTTTGCTGACTTCAAACGTGTCGTAGAGACACCGATGATGCAGAACGCAGTGGACGTCCAAATGAGGCGGTAACACCAGAAAACATCAAAAAAAATCCATAAAATCGTTTTGAATGATCGAAAAGTGAAGTTGCGTGAGTTAGCTGACATCGTAAAGATATCAAAAGAACGTGTTGGCTTTATATTGCATGAGCATTTGACTATGAGAAAGCTCTGTTCAAAGTGGGTGCCGCGTTTGCTCACTGTTGATCAAAAACAAGAACGTGTTGATGATTCTGAGCAGTGTTTGGCCATGTTTAAACGTAACAAACCGGAATTTTTGCGTCGATATGTGACAATGGATGAAACATGGATCCATCACTTCACTCCGGAATCAAAACGATCGTCATCTGAGTGGACAGCAACTGGTGAACCTCGTCCAAAGCGCCCGAAAGCACAACAATCGGCTGGAAAGGTTATGGCCTCGGTATTTTGGGATGTGCGTGGTGTAATATTCATCGATTATCTTGAGAAAGGAAATACCATCAACAGTGAATATTATATAGCGTTATTGGACCGTTTGAAGGCCGAAATTGCAAAGAAACGACCGCATATGGCAAAGAAAAAAATTTTGTTTCATCAAGACAACGCACCGTGTCACAAGTCAATCAAAACAATGGCAAAACTACATGAATTGAACTTCGAATTGCTCCCCACATCCACCATATTCGCCAGATTTGGCTCCCAGCGACTACTGGCTGTTCGCAGACCTGAAAAAAATGCTCGCCGGTAAGAAATTTCGCACGAATGAAGAGGTTATCGCTGAAACTGAGGCCTATTTTTGAGGCAAAAGATAAATCGTTCTACAAAAGTGGTATTGAAATGTTAGAGCGGCGCTGGAATGATTGCGTTGCTCTTGATGGAGATTACGTTGATGAATAAAGCTAATTTTGAACCAAAAAAAACCGTGTTTTCTTTGTTAGGCCCGGGACTTTTCAGCCCATGTGTTATATATATATATATATATATATATATATATATATATATATATATATATATATATATATATATATATATATATTCTAAATGATTACTTAAAATTTTTCTTTATAATAATGTTAGTATATATATAAAAAAAAAAATTACAGCTCAATGTGACAATATGTATGTTTTTAAATTTAAGTTTACTAAAAATTAACAGCTGACTCACGAGTTACTAGGAATTTAATGAAAAAACTTCAACTTTATGTTTATGGCATTGGTTGTACTAACATTTGAAAGAGGTTTTTGACATGTCGACATTCATTAAAAAGTACTGATATATTTAATAAATAGATCGTCTATAACTTAAAAAGTTCATTCCTCCTTTCAGTTCTTGTGGATTGCAATAAACCTAAATTGCTTGACACAATGAGAATATGACAGTACTTAAATTAATGGTAAACCTATTTCAAGACAACCTAGTTAGAACCTGAAATACAACCCACATAAACATATCTATTTGTTATTTCTCTTGCTATTTTGAATATATAGTATTATACTCCTTTTTAGACTTATTGTCGCAGTGAAAATTCTAATATATATATATATATATATATATATATATATATATATATATATATATATATATATATATATATATATATATACATATATATATATATATATATATATATATATATATATATATATATATATATATATATATATATATATAACAGGTGTATGAAATGCGGATTTTTTTTTCTAAAAAAAAACATGTTAAATTCGGAAGAATGATAAAAAGTGCTTAATTCAATGTATGCGCCATCGCTTGTTATACATTTCTCCCATCTTTTGGGCAATTTGTAAATACCACGCCACTAAATATTTTCCCCTTTTGCTGCGAACCATTCATCGAGCCATTTTTTCACATCTTCGTACGAACCAAAGCGCTGCCCAGCAAGTGCGTGACCCATCGATGCAAACAAGTGGTAATCAGAAGGAGCCAAGTCTGGTGAGTAAGCCGCATGGGGTAGAAATTCCCAGCTGTGTGCTTCCAACGTGTCGCGAACTGGTTTTGCAGTATGTGATGGACCACTGTCATGAAGAAAAATGACTTTGTGTTGCCTCTTTCGGTATTCTGGCCTTTTTTTCAAGTAGCGAATGGTTCTAATCGGTCAATTCTTGTTGGTAACATTTAGTATTAACTCTTTCCCCAGGTTTTAAACAGCTCATAATAGACCACGCCCCTCTGGTCCCACCAAACACAGAGCATCGTCTTTCTGTGGTCGATGTGGATGGTGCGCCTGGGTCTACCCATTATTTTGTTGGGCTTGGGATTCTCAAAATAAATCCACTTTTCATCCCCTGTAACTATACGATGCAAAAACGACTTCCTTTTGCACCGAGCGAGTAAAATGTCACATGTGTTTTTTGCGCTTTTCTATTTGCCTGTCGTTCAACTCATGTGGTACCCATCTACCGGTCTTCTGAATCTTTCTCATCTCTCGTAGCCGATTGGAAACAGCTTGTTGACTAACGCCCAATTGCTCGGCGAGTTGTTTTTTGTGTTTGCGAATCATCTTCGTCCAACAATGCTTGCAATTCCACATCTTCGTATTTTTTTGTCGGTTTTCCACGTTCCTTGTCTGCAACATCGAAGTCACCACTTTTGATACGCCGGAACCATCGTTCACACATATCTTGCGTATTCACCATAAGCTTTTCGAAGTAATCGGTATGATTTAACAGCAGTTTTCTTCAAATGAAAACAAAAAATGAATGCTCTCCGCGAATGCCCTTTGTTCGGTATAAATTGCGACATATTGAACACAACACTATGCACACACTTTTCCGTGTTATTTATCACTCGTGCGCGTCTGACACTTGTTGATGACACAACAAAATGGCGCAGTGACAAATCTTCATAGCATAAACTGCATTTTTTGCACCATCTGTTGTCTAAAATCCGCATTTCATACTTGTACACCTGGTATATATATATATATATATATATATATATATATATATATATATATATATATATATATATATATATATATATACATATATATATATATATATATATATATATATATATATATATATATATATATATATATATAGTATATATATATGTATATAAATATATATATATATATATATATATATATATATATATATATATATATAATATATATATATATATATATATATATATATATATATATATATATATATATATATATATATACATATATATATATATATATATATATATATATATATATATATATATTGTGACGTCTTTTTATGACATGCTAAACTGTCCTCAGTTTGAGGCATCTTTTTTCCGTACCCTGTGAGAAGTTGTTTGTCCCACGCTTGAGCGCAATTTTGTAAGGTGTGCTAATTTTGCTTTATTTTTCGCCCCATGTAGACTGCGTCATTTTGTAACATTTTTAGATACTGGACGCCCCAAGCTTGAGCACAATTTTCTTGCAGCCCCGCTTTAATTTCTGATAATGAATTGAGTGAAACCTGATTTTAAAAGAACTAAAGAAATTAAAGAAATACTAGCTCAGTTTTCCTTGGTGGAGAGATATGGGTAAGAGATAATTTTTGTACGTCTTTTTGGAATTTAATTCTATTTTTAAAGAAACCTCAGTTGTACGACTTTTTTTTGGGCACCACTCATTTTAAAATAGAAAGGATTTAACTTCAGCTAAGAAAAATGAGAAAAAACTGAAGTGTTTTATGGATATTACTAAAAAGAATTAGTCTAGTGCAACTGATCCTGAAAAGAGAAATAAATATTCAGTGAGACACTAGCTTTAATCAACAAAAAAAGAATTTATTCATATTTTTAAAATGAAAATAAAAAGTTCTAACCTTTACAGTTATACCAAAAAATTCTAGCCTAAATAGTAGTTGTTACATTTAAACTTTAAACTTTTACAACCCCCGAAGGCGAGACATCGTGTTTTACACTTCACTTTTTTGTCTGTTATTCATTGCTGTTAATGCACTGCTCTTAAATAAGTCTATTGGAGGGAGTTTTGTTGACTTACTGTTTTTCAGTCCTGCTGTGATGGACTTCGCCCGATTTCACACTTTTTCTTAACACTTAGAAAGCTCACTACAGCTTTTATTATCGAAACTGGTACTTTTACTTAGCGGCTTCTGAAGAAAATTAGCCTACTTCGGCTAGATGGAAAATAGCCTCTCGGCTAGACGGTACTGCCTGGTCTGCGGCTCGATCGAAAAAAGCCCTGCTGGTAGTTTCTCAGGCCCTTAAATAATCGTGCGATTTTTGCCGGTAATATCCGGACGCTCCAATCAAAACTCCGGGTCAAACATTTCGCCAATCGCGGCCTGGCGGTAGGTTCGATCAGCAACCCGCACCACACAGTATATACTGAATGTCCTGAAACTTTTGTTTAATATACCGGTCGATATTTTAAAATAAAAATAAATACAATTTGAAGTGAAGAATCAGTAACATTGCATGGTCTTAAAATCCAGGAAAAAATGAATGTTACATTTACCCCCTTCCAAAAAGAAATAGACTACACTAGTCTATTAAACTAAGGCTACTGATGAAAAGGTACAAAGTGGTACGCTATCACTTAATACTAAGGTCAGAACTTAAAACAAAATTACAAACTTCGGTCCTTACTACTAGACTTAATTCTATTAAGCACTAATATTAAGTACAATGACAACCAAATGAAAATTTTTGCATGTACACAAGAATCTTATAACTAGACTTAACTTAATTAAGCACTAAGGTTAAGTACATCAAAAAGCAAATAAAAATCCTTGCATGAACATAAGAAATACCTGTTCAAAGTAACAATCGCGGTCTTCTTATATAAAAGAATCAGCTCTGTTATTGTTACCAAAACAAAAAAATAACTGTCTAGACTCTTGTCTAAATCAAAAAAAAAATGAACTGAAATAAAATATGAACACCCCCCTTAAAATCTTTTAAGGATTGTCTGAAAATTTTTTTTATTTCAGCAAAAGAAATTTATAAAATTCTTAAATAAAGAAAAAAAATAAAAAAATGATTCTAGTGCAAACACTTACACTAAAAAGAAAAAGTCTTGTCAGACCATTTAGCACTAGGCCAAAAAAAAAAATATCTGGATAAATATCCAGACAAACGCTCGGGAAAAATCGCTATCCATGCTCTAGCTCATCGCTAAGAGAACATTCTAAATCTAGTATCACTACTAGTCGCACTCCGAAAATAATCGCACTCTATAACGCAATGTCGACGTCCTAAGACATCTAGACATGCTAAAATCGCTAGGGAAAACGCTCTGGTTGATCGCCAGAAAAACACGTCAGCTCATCGCCAACAAAACACTCTGGTATCGCCAGAAAAAAAACCTCGGCTCCTCGCCAAGAAAACACTCTGGCATATTGCCAGAAAAAAGCCTCAGCTCCTCGCCAAGAAAACACTCTGTAAGTAGTCCTCGACTACACAAAGTCTGCGTTCTAAAAGAACAATCTCGCCTTTAACATAGTGAGCAGCTATAAAAGCTAACAATATC
Source organism: Pachyrhynchus sulphureomaculatus (assembly GCA_019049505.1). Lineage (NCBI taxonomy): Eukaryota > Metazoa > Arthropoda > Insecta > Coleoptera > Curculionidae > Pachyrhynchus > Pachyrhynchus sulphureomaculatus. The sequence continues at coordinate 62,263,464 of CM032449.1, forward strand.
ACTATAGGCACAGTGAATAGCTATAAAAGCTAAAATTCACCCTAAACACAGTGAATAGCTATAAAAGCTAAAATTCACCAAACTGAATGATCCTGCTTCAAAAAGCAATGTTCACTAAGAACAGAATGATTAGTCCACGCGCAACTAACATTCAAGGAATCATTCCCAACATAACTGTATGAGACAGCAAGTCTCGAAATAGGACCTCCCTAAAGTCATAATCCTATATAGGAGTCCATAAGCAAAACGACTCAAAATCTCGCATTTTGAGCACATGCCCTCAGGCAACCAACATACACCGAAATATATACAGAAATATGTACAGTAATATATACAGCAATATATACAGGAGTTCAAATCCCTAACTCTTGGTTATGATAACTCCATACTGAGCTTGGTGAAAGCTCTTAGCAAAAGCTAAACAAATCTTCGGCACATCGCACCAAAGTGACAAATCTGCCTAGAAACATGAGCCAGAAAAAAACGCTCTCCGTCATTCTTCAGGGTGGCTACACAGAGAAATAAAACTTAACCAGCATTGCGCCTCTTCAAGTTGCATGAAGAACCCTCGTGTACTGGTCTCGCCCTAGAACAACAACGAAAAACATTCAATCCATCCCACATAACAGGAGACAAACACTTCACCACGATATACTGAAAGGTGGAGACAAAAAAATACAGAATTGGTGACCCTGGAGTCCACCAACAAAAGGGAGTAGATTATAGCATCCACTAAACTAAAACGGTGTCTACCACACCACCATAAGTCAAAAAAATTAATCAATAGGGTGTTCCGAAATACACTACTGCCAACAGCCTGTCACCACTAATAGGCTAATTGGAGCTGAGGTCGACTACAGTAGTTAGGCTCTCCTTTGGTTTAAATAGAAATAACCATTGGGTAACAAAACCTTTAAAGGTCCCAAAGGTCAAACGTTCACCCCCCATAGACTACCCTTCCAATCAGTCTGTTCCTCAGGAAGACTAACTCCCTGCCAAACGTCGTAACGGCATCTGTTAGCACCCGGTGCATCACAGCCTGTAAAAACAGATAACTCATGGGATACAACCTAAAAGGTTTACAAGGTTGACTTAACCAAGCTTCTAACGAAATTTTAAAAAACGAAAATGAGCTTAAAAAGCTACATGAAGCAAAAATTTCTCAAATTTTTGGTGGCAACGCAACAAAACTTTTGAAGACGACAAGAGCTTTTCCAGCTTAATCGGAAACAAGAAGAAAACATCGTTGACAGCTAAAATATTCGATCATGGTGTTAATCGTCTCCCTAGACAATAGCCTCTAGAAGAAACTGCTACAGGTATCAGGCATAACCGTTTTCTGTCAGCCCAAACTTCTAGATTACCCCTTGGAAATCTAAAAAATTCGGTTAGGAATCTTCCTTCACTGCGCTTAGCCTCTCTTGACAAGGTTCTCATCTCGGTATCAGATTTTGATCATTTCTTTGTGAAACGACTGTCTTACTCTGCTCTCATCTCCTGTAAATGATCAGCCTTTAGTTCTCCTGCAGAACTTCAATTTTCTATCCATCTGATAGTAAACCGAAAAAACTCAACATACGCCTATGAGTCCATGCAAAAAAATTTAAAAAAATTAGTGACTCAAAGGTAACGTTTAAACGGCTCTGGAAAAAAAAATAGAAAATACCCTCAGTTTGTCAATTCAGAAGAAGATCTAAATCAAAATAATCCAAGTCTTAGACTTACTGGATAAACCAAAATCAATTTACTCTTAATTGCACCCAACATATACCATTAAGGTAATAGAAAACCACCCACTCGGGTAACAAACTTTGAAATTGCTCATAAAAATTTTGACTCTACATCACACTACACGAGCTACATCTTGCGCTTGTCCTAACTCAAGATCACCTTGGATTGCCTCTAATCAAAATTTCGCTTCCAAGTGTCAAGAACTGGATATTATTTGGGGTCATAAGCAAATCAAATCCCGCGACCACCGACATACCAGTCTTATGATATATCCTGAGTGTGACTCCTTCGCAAGCTCGCAAAACTGAGTCGATGCTAAACATCAACTACAATCAACCTAAGTTTGGGATATGGCCAATACCCAAAACCTTAGCATTAACTATAAAAGTAAGCTATCCTCAGCTCAACTTTTATAACAGTCAAAAAAACGAGGTCGTCACCTCTACAGAGCAACATCAAAAAAAAAAAATAAACTAAAGCAATTAAGATAGTGTAAATATAAATTATTCTTCTTCTGACAAACTTTCATTAGGGTTAGGTTCATTGAATGGTTTTAAGTCTTTAATATGCCATCGTCCTACTTTAGTCCCATCTAAATTAACTAAACCATAAACTAAATCCGAAATCTTTTCTCTAATCACGCAATGCACATACTTAGGTACCAACTTAGATGTGAATTTATCAGCTGCACTGGAAAGAATTTTATTTTTTCGCCAAACGTGATCACCTATCTTAAAGGAAAAATCCCTTTTTCTAAGGTTGTAAGACTTACTGTTCCGCTCATAAGCCTTATGTATCCTACTACGCACGTCGGTGAAAATATCTTTTAGACCCTTTAAATTTTCGGCGTACGCGCCCCTGTTACCCGGAATTATTTCGCTGTCAGCATTGACATCCAAGTCTAAGTTTTTATAATATGATCCAGATAGAGGTATATGTCTGCCGTAAACTAAGAAAGACGGTGTGAACCCTGTTACTTCGTGTCTCGCGGTATTTATCGCTTGTTGGATTTTGGAAATATTGCTATCCCAAGTGTCATGTGAATCCACGTAACTTCTTAAAGCGGTCCCGACTGTTCGGTTATTACGTTCCACAAAATTACATTGGGGAGAGTACACGGGATTAAAACGGATGTTAAAACCATAAGTTTCACTTAAGCTCTTAAAACTCTTAGAGGTAAACTGAGTACCGTTATCGCATATCAAGAGCGATGGAACACCGTGGATTAGAAAGACATTATTTTCCAAAATTCTCTCTATATATCCAGCTTTAGAGCTTTTCAAAGGAAATAGCATGGTATACTTTGTAAACCAGCAAGAAACCACGAGAAGCCATTTATTTCCCTTTTTTGAACGTGGGAATGGGCCTACTAGATCAGCTGCTATGACTTGAAAAGGGTAATTAACCGTTTTTCTCTTTTCCCATCAGTCCCATAGGTAGTGTATTTGGAGATTTCTGCGCTCCACATACTTCACAAGTCCTCACAAACTTTACGATGTCAAAACGCATTTTTGGCCAATAATACTGTTCCTGAACCCTGTGAAGAGTTTTATAAAAGCCAAAATGACCAGAAGTAGGAGGAGTGTGACACATGTCTATAACTTCCTCTCTCTGTGGTTTAGGAACTAGTATTTTCCACTCGGGTACATTAATTTTTAAAGGCAAACTGGTTTGGGATAAATTTGTACACGAAATCATTTTCCACCTTCCACTGTGGAAAATTTTGAGGAGATTCTTTAATTTGCTGCCGTAAATTGTCGTACCATGGGTCAATGCGATCTACATCTACTGTATCAATTCTTACGCCAAACTGTGCATTAGGACTGTTTTCGTCCGCTGTATGATCTGGGATTCTTGACAAAGCGTCAGGAATAACATTGTGGACTCCTTTTCTATGAATTAAAGTAAACGTGTGTTGTCTCAGCCTAATCGCCCAACGCGCTAGTTTGCCACTAGGGTTTTTAATAGAATTAAGCCACAATAAGCTATAATGATCTGTTATGACCGTGAAAGGAACACCTTCGATGTAAGGTCGAAACTTTTCGATGTTAAAGAGTACGGCTAAACATTCCTTTTCAACAACCGAATAGTTACGTTCAGCCTTTGATAAAGTTCTACTGGCATACGCTATCACTCTTTCCTCACCATTGATTTTCTGTGTTAGGACGCCCCCTAAACCAGTATTAGAAGCATCACTAGAAATATAAAAACTGTTGGGAAAAGTCTGGTTGGGATAAAATGGGAGCTGAAACCAATAGCTCTTTAATCTTTATAAAAGATTCTCTTCGGCTGCCTTTGTCCAATCTATCGATTGTCCTTTTTTTCGTCCTTTCAAAAGATCATTAATAGGCGACAACAAGGTAGAAAAATTCTCGATAAAACGTCTGTACCACGAACACATTCCTACGAAGCGCTTAACTTCCGTAGTATTAGTAGGTCTTGCATAATTAACCATGCTTGCTACTTTATCCGGATCGGTACGCAAGGAATTTGAGCCTACAATATAGCCTAAAAACTTTAGAGAAGTTTTGAAAAAATCACATTTGCTCAAATTTATCGTCAGTCCGGCCTCTTTCAATTTATTTTTTACTTCTTTAAGTAAACGTATATGCGATTCGAAGTCTTCCGATGTTACTAAAATATCATCTAGATAGGTGAAAATATGTGGCTCATATTTCGGACCAAATATAGCGTCCACTAAACGTTGCTGAGTTTGAGCAGCGTTCTTTAGACCAAACGGCATAGTGACGAACTGAAATAGACCTCGGCCTACTACTGCAAAAGCGGTCTTTTCCTTAGAGGATTTGTCTAAAGGAATTTGCCAGAAAGCCTTTCTAAGGTCTATCGAGGATACATACTTAGCATTCCTGAGTGATGTCAAAATTCTGTCGATGTTCGGTAAGGGATAGTTATCAAATTTGCTGACCTCGTTGAGCTTTCTTCCGTCAAAGCATAGACGATTTCACTCCGAGTTTCAACATTTCGTCTAACTCCTTATTCAATACTTTGGACATGTTCGGAGACATGGCGATGGGCCTTGTCTTTACAGGATTGGCATCAGCCGTATCTATAGACATGGTGATTTTACTCGTTCGGCCTAACCTATCTTTACTACTTATTTCATTGAAAGAGCTTATTACTTTTTCTGCTTTTAAGCGTTCCGTCCGCGAGAGATCATCTAGGGTACATAGACGCGAGAAAAGGTTTTCAAAAGAACTTTCTGAATAACAATCTTTAAAACTTGTATGAGAATTGACTTCTAGGGACTGTGAATACCACGAATTATTTTTAAAATTTACTAAAATTCCGAATTTTTGTGCAAAATCACATCCTAAAACCAAAGTATGTGATAGAGAAGGTACTACTAGTGCAGAAATTACTAAAACGATGACCATTGCAGACTAGCGGCAACTCAACCGTACCTAAAACTTTTAGACGGCTGCCATCTGCAGTGGTAACACTTCTATTTTTGACGTGGCATATTTTTATACTTAAACGACTTAAAATTTTTTATACCATTCTGACCTATAACGTAGGCATTTGCACCAGAGTCAAGTAAAGCCGAGAAATGGGCACCTAATAGATTTATCTCGATATGCGGTCTATTATCTAAATATTTATGCACGAATAAAGGAGACATGTGACCATTTGGAGAAGCAGGAGTTTTAACTTGAGAAGGAGAATTTTTATTAGACTTAAAAAATCAGAAACTTTTTGTAACTATTTAGTCCAATCTGATCTATTGGAATATTTCTTTACTTAAGATCCTCGTTAGAATCTTTCTTTTATCCGCGACCGGATGTTCTGAGAAAGTACGACGGATTTTCAGTTCATAGTCTAATTTATATTCCAGTAGGTGATTGACTTTAAAATTGTAGGCTTCCATGATAAATGAATAAAATTTAAAAGAATCGTTTAAAAAATCGTAAAAATATTTCTCCTGTGCTCCCAATAGTCAAAATAAAAAATATGTAAAGGCACTTAAAATATGTAAACTTCTTTACTAAACCTTAAAAAAAATCTTCGACAATTTCAAAAAAAAATTTCTAAGTATTGCCTTGTATTAAAATCCTTTTACCAAATATGTTAAGAATTTCCAACAAAAAAATCTCCAAATATCGTTTCGTATCAGCAAAGTATTTATAATATTCATGCAAAACATCGGTGAGAAAAAAGAACAGTTTTTTGTTCGGTTATCCGCAAAATAAATCAACAATGCAAAATTAAAGTCGACCAACACATCTGCCCATCTGAACTATAAAGCCAGCTTTTAAGAAAAAAGTAGGAATCTCTTATCTTAGAGTCAACAACAAAATTCAAATATCTATATCAGATAAATTGAAATAAAAAATTCTACAAATTTCCTGCTTTTGTCTTACTGCTATAGTGTAGTTTCGTTTAATAAATATTATGAAATAAAATATCTGCAAAGTTAGAGCTTTTATTTTGTTCGAAAGCTAGTACACTGAACCCTTTTTTTTAAAAAATAAAATTCCAAAAGCCCCGCGTTGACAGCGCTATTTTTATGTGACGTCTTTTTATGACATGCTAAACTGTCCTCAGTTTGAGGCATCTTTTTCCGTACCCTGTGAGAAGTTGTTTGTCCCACGCTTGAGCGCAATTTTGTAAGGTGTGCTAATTTTGCTTTATTTTTCGCCCCATGTAGACTGCGTCATTTTGTAACATTTTTAGATACTGGACGCCCCAAGCTTGAGCACAATTTTCTTGCAGCCCCGCTTTAATTTCTGATAATGAATTGAGTGAAACCTGATTTTAAAAGAACTAAAGAAATTAAAGAAATACTAGCTCAGTTTTCCTTGGTGGAGAGATATGGGTAAGAGATAATTTTTGTACGTCTTTTTGGAATTTAATTCTATTTTTAAAGAAACCTCAGTTGTACGACTTTTTTTTGGGCACCACTCATTTTAAAATAGAAAGGATTTAACTTCAGCTAAGAAAAATGAGAAAAAACTGAAGTGTTTTATGGATATTACTAAAAAGAATTAGTCTAGTACAACTGATCCTGAAAAGAGAAATAAATATTCAGTGAGACACTAGCTTTAATCAACAAAAAAAGAATTTATTCATATTTTTAAAATGAAAATAAAAAGTTCTAACCTTTACAGTTATACCAAAAAATTCTAGCCTAAATAGTAGTTGTTACATTTAAACTTTAAACTTTTACAACCCCCGAAGGCGAGACATCGTGTTTTTACACTTCACTTTTTTGTCTGTTATTCATTGCTGTTAATGCACTGCTCTTAAATAAGTCTATTGGAGGGAGTTTTGTTGACTTACTGTTTTTCAGTCCTGCTGTGATGGACTTCGCCCGATTTCACACTTTTTCTTAACACTTAGAAAGCTCACTACAGCTTTTATTATCGAAACTGGTACTTTTACTTAGCGGCTTCTGAAGAAAATTAGCCTACTTCGGCTAGATGGAAAATAGCCTCTCGGCTAGACGGTACTGCCTGGTCTGCGGCTCGATCGAAAAAAGCCCTGCTGGTAGTTTCTCAGGCCCTTAAATAATCGTGCGATTTTTGCCGGTAATATCCGGACGCTCCAATCAAAACTCCGGGTCAAACATTTCGCCAATCGCGGCCTGGCGGTAGGTTCGATCAGCAACCCGCACCACACAGTATATACTGAATGTCCTGAAACTTTTGTTTAATATACCGGTCGATATTTTAAAATAAAAATAAATACAATTTGAAGTGAAGAATCAGTAACATTGCATGGTCTTAAAATCCAGGAAAAAATGAATGTTACAATATATATACATATACAGTAACATGGGATTTTATTACTAATTTTAGAAAAAAAGTGAATTTATAGGTGGATTCTGCATCATTACAAACCTAAAAAATGATTTTGGTGTGCCGATTGTCATTTGTCGTTTAGCAGGACATTAAAACTTTCTAAAATCCAAAATTCACTCCGACGCCGAAACCATCGTTCACACGTATCTTGCGATGGTGCATGTTCACCATAAGCTTTTCGAAGTAATCGGTATGATTTAACAGCAGTTTTCTTTAAATGAAAGCAAAAAATGAATGCTCTCCGCGAATGCCCTTTATTCGGTATAAATTGCGACATATTGAACACAACACTATGCAAACACTTTTCCAATTTATCACTCGTGAGCGTCTGATACTTGTTGATGACACAACAAAATGGCGCAGTGACAAATCTTCATAGCACAAACTCCATTGGTGCACCATCTGTTGTCTAAAATCCGCATTTCATACTTGTACACCTGGTATATATATATATATATATATATATATATATATATATATATATATATATATATATACGTGTGTATAGATATATATATATATATATATATATATATATATATATATATATATGTGTGTATAGATATATATATATATATATATATATATATATATATATATATATATATATATATATATATGTATATATATATATATATATATATATATATATATATATATATATATATATATATATATTATTTCAAGGTGCGTTAGTCTGACATTTTGTACTGTTGTCAACCCACCCTTTTTGCACAGTGTCATGGGTATCGAACCATGGTTCGTCAAGGTAAATTATTGGCCAATTCTCTGATCGATACTTTTTAATTTCTTGTAAATAAGTATATCGCAAGATTCGTAATCTTTGTGACCATCACTACGTGCCTTTTGTTGATTTTTCGAAACGTGAACCACATTCTTAAGAGAATTCTGTGAAGGGTTGATCGGCCACAATGTATATTGTTCCCGTCCTGCACCAGTCTTAATTTTATTTTGTCTAGTGTCGGCACCAGCTGCTCTTCATACATAGAATATATTTTTCTCCTGACGACGTCTTTTCCACAATCGTCTACATGATGCATTTGAAAACCTTTCCGTTTTTTCATGTTCCTGAATGATGGTTTTCCTACAATACTCTTAATCGTAGAAATTGGGGTTTTTGTTAGTTCACTGGTTTCTTGCAAAGCACTTTGTTTATTCAAATTCAAACTGTCGTAAGCATTTTTCACTATTTGTTTAGCGTCAAGTGATAAATGTTTCCTCTTGCGATAGCCACTATTGCAATTTTCCCACGGACGCCACATAATAAAAATAGAACCGTTACGTTGTAAGTTGTAAGTAGAACTAAAAATAAAAATAATAAAAAGTATCTTTCGAATGTTAATGAGGACCCGTGGTCATTTGGCCTATATTATTAAATACTTAAAGGGCTCCAAACCTGGTTGCCAGGTAGTAAATATATAGGTAAAAATAGATCCAATATGATTGCAGGTGCAAGTGAGGGCGGTATACAAAGCAGGTAAAATAAAAATACGTTCATCGTAATACCTGGCAACTATGCACAAAACCTTAATAGGGTCGTTTATTTACCCATTGTAAAAGCAAAAAGGCAGAATCTTATATCTTGGGATTTACTTTACATGACAGGTCAAAGAGCATAAGGAAGGTGTTAGGATACAACGAATTGTACTAAGTATGCATACGTCAGCTTTCGATGGAGTTTTAGCCATCGAAAGCTGACCGAGCAGCTTTCAAGCCGACAGAGTGGTTGATACGGTCAACACTTAAAGGCAGGTAGCGCTCTTCAAGGAATTCTCCTCAGGCATATGTGGTTAATGTAAAATAACACATGGCCCATATTTCAGCAGATTACCCAATGTTCTCTAATTCATCAAATCCATCCCGAGACACGTTTCGCCGTATCACGGCTTGTCAGTCGGGCTAGAATTGACAAACAAGTGGACAGAATTTCTGGTACTTAACCAAGTAATTGCGGATCATGATGGCAGGAAATAACGAATTGTACTAAGTACGCATAACTAAAACTCCATATAAAGCTAACACAGCAACTTTCAAGCCGACAGAGTAGTTGACACAGTCAACACTTAAAAGCAGGCAGCGCTTTTCGAGGAATCCTCCTTAGGTATATGTGGTATATGGTAAGTGTACCTGGGCGTTAATTTGACTAAAAGATCTGGGCAAAAAATAGGCAAAAATGGCCATTATATAAAAGAGGAAAATGCTATCAGGATTTACAATGACTAATTTCAATAAAACGCATGGATAAACTTATAATACGGTAAATTATATATTGATTTTTGACGCTTTTTACGGCAATTTGACGAGTTTTCCCACTTTTTCTGCAAAAATTTGCATATTGAGCCGTAAAAAAAAGGTTCTCAAAAAATGCGTGTTTATCCGTGAATAATTGTTTCTGGAGGTCCAAGGAACGATTTAAGTTAAGTCTAATGAGTGTCACTTTAAAAAAAAATCTCTCTTTTTTGAACCGCTAACATACCAACAATTTACGGAAATGCTCCTATACAGTCTTGGGAAAATCATTCCAAAAGTATGAGGTTTTCCGTATAAATTGAAGTTTTGAAACGGATCGTACGAGAAGTGACAAGATGGGAATGATATGGGTGTAATGTATGGGCACGAGGTGGATCCCTAGCATGTCCATGAAAGTTTGGAAAGAGAGCCCCAAACATGGGAGCGGTATTCCATCATTCATCGAATTTGTACAGGATTGATAGATTTCAGCATTGTACGTGACTGACAGAATATAACAAAATAGCTTCATATGATACTTTAAAAGTGACACAGTTACTTCTTGACACATGTACTATAAAAAAGTTGATAAATGGTCATTACCATTTCTTGTCGGATTTTTTAAAATTATTTCATAGAAGGAGAATTGCTGCAATCGCTGTCAATCTAGATTTACGACATCCTGGTAAGACAAAATCGGTGGAGTCAAATCAGGGCTACATGAAGGCCCAACGGAACGAAGTTTTTCTTGAGATATCCACTTTATTTTACGTACTATGACGATCATTTTGACAGTACTGAATCTTCTTCACATAACTAACAATTACTAAAAATTTTGACATGAAATTAAATATTATATGTGTATTCGAAATATGATTTAATAAGTATAAATACAAAAATCTACAATCTCATAAACTATTAGTGGTAAAAGTTTAGTAAATGGGAATTTTTGACATCTAATTGCTCTTGGAAAAGAATGTCGTGGTTTTTACATTTATTTATATCTAGAAATTCTACATAATGCTACATTTAGAAAACTTTGTTTCTTTCTATCAATTGAGCCCTTGATCATAGTCGTATAGCAGCTATATCTTGTGGGGATAAAAACAGAGGTATGTATTGAATTTATTATTATTATTACTAAGCAAATTTACGGCACTTGATCGTTTGCGTATTAAGTGGTCTCGCGAATTGACACTCGAATGCATTCCACGTTTACATCACGTGTAGTACAAGGTTTACTTAAAAGTTTAATTAATTTCTTTAAACTTTTGTACACATTTTTTAATTAATTGTATAATTTTCTTCAGTTTCAGTGTGTGGTTAATATTGAACACGTAATGTTCACTACATGATAATCGTAGAAATATTATCTTTGTAAATGCTCTATGGAAACTAAATACCTAATGACCAAGATTACGCTATGTACCCCCATCTTACCCCTCAGCTGTTCAGCTCATCAGCGTTCATGCAATAAGTCAAACAAATTTGAACTTATTTATGAGCCGCCTTATATATTTAGAACATATATATATATATATATATATATATATATATATATATATATATATATATATATATATATATATATATATATATATATATATATATATATATATATATATATATATATATATATATATATATATTTACTGTTTTATAGCGTTGGCGTATACCAATTAGCGAGCCTCTCTCTTTGTTTTTTAGACACACAAATTTACGCATACACAGATGGGACAAAATCACACACACCCAGCCGACACACGAAATCGAACCGCTGATTTTTCGAACAACAGCAGGCAAAGCTAGCGCCCTAACCCACTGCGCCAATCGGTCCGGCATATATATATATATATATATATATATATATATATATATATATATATATATATATAATATATATGTATATATATATATATATATATATGTATATATATATATATATATACGAGTATATATATATATATATATATATATATATAATATATTATTATATATATATATATATATATATATATATATATAAATATATATACACCATATATATATATATATATATATATATATATATATATATATATATATATATATATACCAGGTGTACAAGTATGAAATGCGGATTTCAGCCAACAGATGGTGCACCAATGCAGTTTGTGCTATAAAGATTTGACACTGCGCCATTTTGTTGTGTCATCAACAAGTGTCAGACGCGCACGGGTGGTAAATTGGAAAAGTGTGTGCATAGTGTTGTGTTGCTGTGTTCAATATGTCAAAATTTATACCGAATAATGAGCATTCGCCGACAGTATTAATTTTTTGTTTTCATTTGAAGAAAACTGCTGTTGAATCATACCGATTACTTCGAGAAGCTTATGGTGAACATGTTCTATCGCAAGACACGTGTGAACGATGGTTTCGGCGTTTCAAAAGTGGTGACTTCGATGTTGCAGACAAGGAACGTGGAAAACCGACAAAAAAATACGAAGATGTGGAATTGCAAGCATTGTTGGACGAAGAAGATTCGCAAACACAAAAGCAACTCGCCGAGCAATTGGGCGTTAGTCAACAAGCTGTTTCCAATCGGCTACGAGAGATGGGAAAGATTCAGAAGACCGGTAGATGGGTACCATATGAGTTGAACGACAGGCAAATGGAAAAGCGCAAAAATACGTGTGACATTTTGCTCGCTCGGTACAAAAGGAAGTCGTTTTTGCATCGTATAGTTACAGGAGATGAAAAGTGGATTTATTTTGAGAATCCCAAGCGCAAAAAAAATCAGGCGCACCATTCACATCGACCGCAAGACTGAATCGCTTCGGCAGAAAGACGATGCTCTGTGTTTGGTGGGACCGGAGGGGCGTGGTCTATTATGAGCTGTTAAAACCTGAGGAAACGGTTAATACTAAACGTTACCAACAGCAATTGACCGATTTGGACCGTTCGCTGCTTGAAAAAAGGTCAGAATACCGAAAGAGGCAACACAAGGTCATTTTTCTTGATGACCATGCTCCATCACATATGGCAAAATCAGTTCGCGACACGTTGGAAGCACTCAGCTGGGAAGTTCTACCCCATGCAGCTTACTCACTAGACTTGGCTCCTTCCGATTACCACTTGTTTGCATCGATGGGTCACGCACTTGCTGAGCAGCGCTTTGGTTCATACGAAGATGTGAAAAAATGGCTCCGAATTTAACATGTTTTTTTTAGAAAAAAAATCCGCATTTCATACTTGTACACCTGGTATATATATATATATATATATATAATATATATATATATATATATATATATGTATATATAAGTATGGACATATACTTCATTTTATTACCTAATTAGAAAGAGCAGGAATTAAAGTGAAAAATCAAAGTAAGTTGGCACACAACAATATGGCGGAACTAATGAGACCTTAATAGAACTAAAACTCTCAATCAGTATTATAAACAAATAACTGTTTTTTACTTAGAAAAATATTTGCCAAAAAATTCCATGGCAAATAATCTAATCGGATGGAAAGTTTTTGATTACCTTTCATTGGATGTTTTTTAAAACGATACACATTAAAAATTACTTTAAAATATATGACCGCAGATCCGTGAATAACACTATACTTAATATATCTGACGGATAAAATTTCGACAAATGATTTTGATGATATTTTTGATTTCATAAAGGTATTTTTAATCAAATTTTTAAAACCCGTACATAATCTATATATGCAGTTTTTTCTTCTGTTACTCTCGGATTTTTCCTAGTTTTTCAATTAACCCTATTACGACATTCTTAGGAATTCCTGAGAAATATTGTTGTTTTTTCTTTTGCAACACAGGAAAGTCATGAATATAGACTACACCGAAAGTTTGAACGTTCGGTAACTATTCCAAATCGCTAGTCCTGATATATTTTCCATCGTGCTCTTACAAAAAAATTTAATAGGACGGAAAGTTTTTGATTACCTTTCATTGAATGTTTTTTAATCGATACATATTAAAAATTACTTTAAAATATAGGACTGCGGATCCTTCAGTAACATTATACTTAATACGTGTATATCTAGTGGATAAAATTTAGACAAATATTTCCTTTATTTTTTCATTTCATGAAGGTAATTTTCATTGATTTTTTTAAAACCCCTACATAATCTACAAGATATATGCAGTTTTTTCCCCTGTTTCTCTCAGATTTTTCCTAATTTTTCAATTAACCCTATTACGACATTTTTAAGAATTCCTGAGAACTATTGTTGTTTTTTCTTTTGCAACACAGGAAAATCATGAATATAGACTTCACCGAAAGTCTGAAAATTCGATAACTATTCCAAATCGCTAGTCCTGATATATTTTCCATCATGCTCTTACAAAGAAGTAACTTTCAAATGTCAAGCGGACCTTTTCCTTTAATTCGTAAATTCCTTCCTGGTACTTTAACGAAACCTAACTATAAAGAAATCTGAAACCGCCTTCTAACTCGTTTAGAGTTTTACCCAGCGCTGTGTTTCCCACCGAGTACAATTTACAGCGATTTAAGAGCAACGTGAATCGCTTTTTCCGCACACATGCCGCTCCTGGAGCGCTTTAGGGACTTCCCTGCAGCACGTGTGCTATACCCATAAAAAAAAAGGAAAGGCGAAAATCTTAAATACAGAATAAGATATTCAATTTTTGTACGGAGCTAATATAGAAACAATCGCCCATCACGTTTTTGACATATGATATATGACCTTGGATATTATTTGTGAGTTTTTATAGAAATGTTAATTCTATTAACGCCAGTATGTTTTTTATGGCGTTATTGTGCAAAATAGGGAAGAAACCACAATAAAAAGCAACACAAAGGGAATATACAGGACTTGGAGGGTAAAAGAGAATCTCAAGCTTAAATAAATTTTCTTAGGACATATAACTACATGTTAACTGAAACAACGTATAAACGAAATGAAAGGACTGCACAAAGGAGAGAAAACTACGAAAAATAAATACTAAAACTTCTTTTGCCATTTCAAGGTATCTTACTATTATGGAAAATTAACGAAAATCAATATTTACCATTTTTTTTTTATTATTTTAGAAAATCCAAGAAGTTCTGTGATAGATGCTATTGAAAATCTTGGCAAAACTTCAAAAGTTCTTTTTTTGAAAGTCTCCCCGCCCTGGTTCTCGATTTTCGAATAATAATTATTGAAGTACCGATAAGTTAAAATTATGGATTAGTGAATTGTCATCGACTATAGATATGGAAAATCTATTATCGTCCATCTCTACTTATGACCCAAATAAAGTTTTACAAGACTTTTCTCAAGAAACCAACTATATTCTAAAATTGTTTTTATCAATGGGTAATTTTTTTAACAGCCATGGTTTTTTAATGGAAAGAACTAATGAGCATCCTCGAGCGAGACGAGAAAAAAGCACTCTGGGCGTCAAATTTACTCTTGGCTGGTACACTATATGTAACAATATAGTAATAGGATCAATATTTTTAATAAAAATTTAAATAAGGCAACATACTTGGAAGCAGAAACAAAAATTTTTGAAAATTTATTACCATAATATGGGAAATAATCTAACAGCATGACCGTGCTCTGCCAAACAAAGTTCTCGCAGTAAATGATTGTCAGATTTTTAAGAGTAAGATGACCACCAAAAATACCAAATTTAGTTCTATTGGGCACCTTTTTATGGAGCTATTTAAAAAATAAATTAAAAGGTGCAGAAAACTTCACAGTGAGTCGTCTAAAAGATAAAATTGCAAAGTGGTGGCAGATTTAAATGATCAAATAATTTTGATGGTCATATAAGGATAAAAACGAAGTTATAGAAAATATATTGAATAGAATGAGGGATATGTTGAACATTTAACATAAATAATTTTACCTTATTTGTAATAGTAATAATACCATATTTAGGATTAAACGAACCCACTTCTTTTTTGTAGTTTTTATTCTCAGTTTCTGGTAGTTTCCTTCTGTTGGTTTTATCTTTTTAGCATCTGGTTATATGGTCTCTCGGAAACTCTCCGAAAATCCCATTTTTACTAATACTTAGTTTTAACATAGTACTATTAAAATTCTTAACATAAATAGATGCCATTGTCAATTTACGTTTCTAGAATTTAAAATTTTATTGAAGTAAAAAAATAACATACAGGGTGGTTCGTTTAAAAAATATAAAGTTTTTGTCTATGTTACAAATCTGATTGTTCTCCTATTAAATCCGTGGAAAAAAATTGAAGTAATTTACTTAATACTTCCCTTGCAAACAAGAAGCTCTGAAATAATTTGAATTTTTTATACTAAATAAAACCTACTTTACTGTGGCTAATTAATAAAAATAACCGGTTCAACTTTCTACATCAAATACTTTCGGAGAAAATCGGGTGTGACAGACAGACAGACAGACACCGAAGTGATCTAATAAGTGTTCCGTACGGAACACTAAAAATTGTCCATTATTCCCACTGTATTTAAACTATACAATATTTAACACCTCTCACCTATTTTAACTATTTTTCCGGTTAAATTGGAAGTAATGAAATTGATTTTTAGATTCATCGACTCCAAGAAGCCTCAAAAAGGACATATAATATATACGAAGCAAACCCTCTAACCACCTACCCTACTCCTTAAACCCTCTACATATTTTACTATAAATAATATGTGTATATTAAAACTATACAATATATAAAATATACACAATCGGCTCCTATCTTTTTACCACTTCCCATTTTAAAATTGTAAGTACCCCTTTAAAAACTAAAATATTTTACTATAAATAAAAAATTTTCCATTACATCAACTAAAAAGCCTAAAAAACTGTAAACATTTATGCAATATATTACTATTAACAACCTTACAAAATTTATTGACACCTACACTCCCTTCTTTTGAATAAATATTCCTCAAAAACTACAGGTATCATCCCATCATCAAATATTATGTATATACCAAATTTGAAATTAATATCTTATTTCGTTGGAGAAGTATCGTGCCAATAGACCGACAGCTAGACTAACAGACAGACGGACAGACGTAAATGAATGACTATACTATTCGTGATCTTGAAACCCTAAACCGTGAAGAAAAGAAAAAAGGTTGATTTTTTCACGAATACAATATTTTCCTTCAGCAAGAAAAGCAAAATTTTGAAAAACTTCTTAACATCACTTAACAGTTTTGCCTAACTCTGAACTAAGCGTGTTAGAGGGGCTCATTTATAATCAACAACCCTCTACCTACACACTTTATTTATAACCGAGCCATGTCGAAATATAATCTTTCGCTGATCACAGATATCGATCATACTCCTGATCAACTTTATCTATCTATCTCTTATCTATCTAGTATATATACCTTTGAAATTTTTAAAATCACAATACTAAAACTTTATAAAGTCTACCAAGTTTGTTTTCAATACTTATTATAGTAAGTGTGTCGGTTGCGACAGTGATCTTTGATAGTTTTTAGTTATTTGTTATATTTTACTTAATATGTTTGACAAGTTAATATTTAAAACTTATAATCGAAATTACCTTAAGGATAGTAGAGTAGGCAAAGGGAGCAAAACTGTCTCCTATCCGTGGATGTAAAAAAAAGCTCAGAAGCCGATATTTTTTATTGAAGAAAGTTCCATTGTATGAATGGGTTTTGTTTTGTGAAAATTCACTTCCCGATCAACGATTGTTAAATATCCACTATAAGGAAGAAAAATCTCTCATCCCAGTAGTCGTTTTTAGGCTGGACTTAAATTTTTAAAATTCCACTGTATAAAAAAGTTCTTTTTTGAAAAATCTCCCCCTCCCCTCCAGTCATCGATTTTGATTTTTCTGTTTGTAAAAGGTCTGAGCTTTTAGACTTTCAATGCAAGAGTTTTCTTTCTTCGGGCGACTCGAGTCCAATTGTCGATTAACGCCCCATCCCTCTCTAAACAGTTTCGCCTTAGTGATTTTTCTCCTGAAAGAAACACGGTTTGTATTCCCCCCAGTACCTTAAACCTAGCTATGCCACTGTTTAAGACAAATGTAATACTGGGTTTGTCGAAGGAAACGACAGATGATATTTGAAAGATTTTATCAGATTTTTATATGAATCAAGATTGTTACACAGAGGTATTGTTGAACCTTTATAAGTTCTTCAGTTTTAACAGAAGCCAAATAATCGAATCTGCTGACGAAACGTGCACATTCCATAAGACGCACATTTGCTGAATTTTATTTAGAATTATCGATGATTCTTACGGCAAAAATATACTGACAAGAATTTTCCATAAATTATTTGCAAATTAATAACTTAATTAGTTCTCGGTAATAAAATGATTTAAAAAAATTGAAAGCAGGAATTATGTAGAAATAGAACAGTGTACATCTATAAAAAAAATCGAAACTACCACTGGATGACGAAATTTAACTCCCAATTCGCGATTTAATTAGAGCAACAATTATTATTCTTTTCAAGGGCACAACAAAAGCGCTGCAGACAAATACTTAAATTACTAGAAGGGCGGCTCATGCGAGGAGGAAGCGATTCACATTAGCCTTGAATCGCTGTAAGTTGTACTCGGTGGAAAATATAATCAGGGACGATTCATTCCAAAAGGATAAGATCCTTCATACAAAAGGGTTCTCGAAGGTGGTATGAGGAGCGACAAACTAAACCTCATACGGATGTACTGTAATATAACAATGTGACTTAAACGCAATACTCAAAACGTACCTACTAAGTATGGGGATAGTCTTACAATAAATATTGTTTTATTGTTTATTACTTTTTCTGGTCTCCCCAAAGAAAGTATTATATTCGACAAAGAATCACCCGCCAAAATTTTTGCGTTTTTAGTGTTTTGTACGGAACACTTATAAGATCTCTTCGTTGTCTGTCCGTCTGTTCGTCCCTCTGTCTGTCACCCCCAATTTTCTCCGAGAGTATTTGACATATAAAGTTAAAATTTAGCACTAGTATAGGAATTTATGACCTCATCACAGTCGTATAGTTTTGAAAGTTAAATTTTGACTAAAGGGGTTAGTTTTGGGGGTGAAATCGGAAGTGAAAAAAAAAAATAACCAGGTCATCAAGTGGGGTGTCAAATAAAAGCTTATAAAGACACAATTCAAAAATACATTTAATGTAATACTGGCGCATACTTGATTGAACAAAAATTACCATCTTTAATAAAATGTCTAGTATATAAAACAAACAAACAGTTTTCAGTAAAGATCGGAAAAAAACTTTGTTGAAAACTCATTTGGGGTGTGTATTGTGAAGTCATTAATCATTTTACACCTCCGTAATAAGAATTTTTATTTTAAAAGCAATCAACGTGCTGAACACTAATTGCGCAAGTCCGACTTCCACTTGGCCGGTTATACGTTTTTGTACGTATAACTCTAGATAACAAAAAAAATATCGCCGGTCCGTTGCGCGATAACTCTCGAGATGGAATATCAATTTCAAACTTGGTATGCATATAAAACTTCAAGTAGGAGAGAGAATTAAAACTTTGGAGCGATATCTTTTCAGAGAAAAAAAATTTATATATTATAAAGACTAGTTTTCAGTTGCGAGAATGAACACATTTTATGCACAATTATTTATAGTCAAACATATAGGGGTAAAAGAGGGAGTGAGTGTGATTAGTTTAAAATACATCATGTTGTATATTCTTCTCAGGGTTCTCAGAGTCAAGGAACTTAAAGATCACGTAATTTTGCTATTGTCTTCATTCTTAATTGGAGAAGTGCGCAAGAGCTTTGGAATATAAATAATAAAGTAACTCAAAAAAAATCTTCGTCATTATTGGACTTCTAGCTTTTTTGGTTGAAACCAAATTTTACACGTAATTATTTTTAATCACTAATCCATTTTTTTTATTAGGGCTCTCTTTTGTAAAAAATGTTCTCTTCCTGATCGTCGATTTCTAAAGCAAGTGTTAAGTTTTTTTGTTCCATTATAGACAGGGGTTCTTTTTTTGTAAAAAATCTCCTTCACCACAGGTCATTGATTTTTAAATTAGATGTAAGTTATTCCACTGTCCGTACGACTTGTTTAAGAAAAATGTCTCCTCACTGGTCATAGAGTTTCGTTTACAGGGTTGAGAGGGGTCTAAACTTTACAGTTCCAAGGCAAGAGGGACTTTCCTTCTTATCAAGGTGTTTCGCTGCTTCGATTGATGCCCCCCAGCCAAAGATTTAGTGTTCTTTTTTTTTCCTAAAGAAATGATCATTGTATCCATATGCCCCGCCCCTTAAACCTCGGGTGAATGTTTCTAGTTTTATACGGGTGAATATATCTAGTTTTTTATATGTTCTTACCGTTAACGAACAAAAGAATTATGTTGAAGCAGTCAGTAAAAGAAAAAAAGGGTGTAATTAACCTGAACTCGAAAAGAGTTCTTTTAATTAAATTTAATTTTAGATGATGAGATAGTGGTAAAAAATGAGTTAGTCAAAGAAAAAATTTTAAGAGTACAAAACTTAAGCTATTTGAAACTTACTTACTAATCGCACAGTACTTCCAAGGAAATTACTACGTTAGCAACTTTAACATTTTTTTTATTTTAAAACTTATCTTTAATGAACTACATAGGATATACGAACATAATCTAAATAAACATTAGATGCTAACGGTAAAAGAGAGCAATAAGTATATAGGTATCGAAATTTCATTAAAATTGGCTTTATTATTTGTAATTTGTAGCAACAAACAAGTGTACAGATTAAGCTTAAAAAAAAAACAACAAAAAAAATTAAAGTGCTTCAGCTATTTACGAAATGATTATAAGTTTTGTCTAGTATTATATCAGGATGATGTTCAGTTAATCCGTGATGTATTGTTATGCAACATTATGTATGACTTATCGGCTTTTGGTCGAAATTTCCATCGCCAAAAATTTCTAATTTTGGATTATACTAATAAGCTTAATGAACTTATTTGCGAACAAAAATAATTTGACTGGCTTTTATTTGTATATAACAAGCGACAATTTAATACTCTTAAACACCTAGTCGATAAAATAAAGGAATATTTTTTTTAACAAAGGAATATTGTAATTAAATAAATAAAAAAAACAACACGATTATTATACGAAGGATCTTTTTAACGCCCTTAAAGGAAACGTATGTTGGTGACCAAAACAAACCACTACTGGTAAGAGTAAAAAAACATCAAAAATCTGGTCGAGTGGATGAAACTTAGATATAGCGGGACATCAATGGCGATATGAAAATTTAAAAACGAAAATCCCTAGCAGCAGTACCTTTTAGTGAGAATAATTCTATACAGCAGACCAAGCATGGGTATGCATAATATTTCGCAACCTTCAAGAACTCTATTGGGTCACCTAGCTATAAAATTTTAGTTTTGTATTTAGCGTTTAGTATACATTCGAAAATGCGAATCACAGTTTGTGGATTTTTTCTGACGCTGTCACTCTCAACATCGAAGTAACCTCTGTCTCTTACTCTCTTTCTTCTACCCTCACCACTAGAACATCAATTGGTTATGCAGTTATTCGATGATAGAAGGAAGTTATACAACTTAACAAATACTTCGAAATAATTCTGTCTGTAGGTGACTATAACTAAATATGATTTAAGGCAGTATTTGTTCTTGTAACTTAACAAAGACCTCGAAGAAATTCTATCCTAGGACAACAGTCTCCAAGAAGGATTTCTTCTTCTTCTTCCGACTTATAGCTAGGCACTACTGCTTGTTTTCTTTGTTCCCTGCTCTATAGATCATCGCTCCATTTCTTTCTTGAACATCCTATTGATCTTCTTCCGTTCAGTGAGTTGTCTCTTGCTATCCGTACTGTCCTGTTGTTTGCCATTCTTCCTATGTATTAATCCCATTTCACTTTCCTTCCTTTTATCCACTGGTTGATATCTTCCATATTACATGTGCCTATTATGTCTTCATTCCTTTCTCTATCCCTCAGTGTCTTGTTTGTACATCTCCTAAATAACCTTATTTCAGTTAATTCCAACATTCTCTGTGTTATACTTGTATCAGGTCTTGTTTCAGATGTATAAGTCATTACTGGTTGTATTACGCTCTCATATATTCTTATTTTGGTCTCAACGGAGAGGAATTTATTTCTAAATATGGCATCATTGATGCATCCCGCTATCCTATTAACCTTGTTGACTTAATAATTTACTTCTTCGTCGATTTTTCCGATACTAGATATTTTGATACCCAGGTAATCGACCCCAATCACCTGTTCTATTGGTTTATCTTCCGCCACCAGCTTGCACCTGACCGGCTCTTTTACTATTACTATGTTTTTTTTCAGTTGGGATTGACTTATTATATTATTTTGCTGCTATGTAGAATTCGTATAGCAGCCTTTGCAGATCGTTCTCGGTCTCTGCCATTATTATCTCGTCATCTGCATAACATATAATTTTAAGTTCTCTGTTACCCATTCTATATCCCTTCATTCTTTATAATTTCGTCCATGACAATATTAAATAAAAGAGGACTTAAATATTCTCCCTCCTGATTCCAGATTAATAGTTGATTGGTTCTATCATTCCTTCTGCTAATCTTACGACTACTTTATTGTCTTTGTATATATTCAAGATAGTTTTAATTAGATCTAATGAGATGTTCCTGTTATATAATAAATGAATAACGTCTTCTATTTGCACATTGTTGCAAGCTTTTTTTAAGTCTATCAGGCACATTTATGCTGGAATGTTGCTTTTAGATTTTTCTTTTACCTGCCTCACAATGAATACGGCATCGGTGCACTTCTGAGTCCATGCTGTTCTTTTTTCAGTTGTATTTCGTCGTTTATTTTTGTTGTAATAATCTTTATTATTAATTTCAGTGTACAGTTTTAGTAATTTATGCCTCTATACTTATTTAGATCTTCTTTTTTCTCCCTTCATGTGCATTAGTATAACTGTCCCTGTTCTCCATTCATCTAGGATTCTATTCGATCTTATAATCCTCTATGTAAGTGTCTGGAGTTGCTTAACCGGAGAGTGTCCCCTCATATTTTAATAGTTCATTAACTATTTGGTCTTCGCCGGGAGATTTGAGGTTTTTTAATTTTTTCAATACTTCTATTATGTCTTTTTCCGTTATATATGTTTCTTCGTTTATTGTTATATCTGATATTTGTGGCAGTGTCGTACTCTGTTTCCTTTTATATAATTGTGTAAGGTATGTTACCCACGTTCCTTCCTTCACGTGTGTATACTCTATTAGTTCTCTGCTGTCTTATTAATCTCCAAATTTGTTTTTGTTGACAATAGAAGTCTGATTCTAATTTTTTTGTGAATTTCTCTATTCCGTGTTTGTTCTTCCTACTAATTCGTGGGTTTCTGTTCGTATTCTTTTATATCTTTGGTAGGCTTCATCTGCCCTGATTGACCTGTACTTTAGATAGCTTCCTTTCTTTTCACGGTATTTCTCTTTGATTTTTTGAACTGAACCATAGTGTTTTTATTCTCCATTTTTTATTTTTATCGGTAGTTTTAGTGCCTAATGCCTCATATGCAGCTTCTAATACATTTGTTTTTATTTTTAACTAACCGTCATTTATGTTATCATTGTCATTTATTTGATTTACTCTGATTTTTTCTTTCAGTCTTTTCTGGTACAGGTCTTTCGTTGATTCTTCCTGATTTCATGATACAAAACCCAGGCAGAAACTTTCTTTTTAAAGAAAGACAAATATCGAAATGCAACCATCGATGGAATACGAGCATTCTCTTCAAAATGCTTTTATCTGGAGAATCATGAGCCCCTTGGAATGAACTAGAACGATTCAAGAGTAGCGTAAGTTGCTAAGTCCGCTGTTATAGCCACTTAGGGATTTGCCTGCAGCGAATATTGTTCTTAAAACAAGAATTTGCATACAGTAAACAAAACATGAATGTCTCTAATATTTGGCAACATTAAATTATGAGATGTCTGATGGAGAGTGAGCCTGCGTGAATAAGTCTGAAAGATATATAAGTAATGCTGGCCTGTAGTTTGAAAGTACCTGTCCGTGCACAATCTCTCGTGAACGCAAACATATCTTGCAATAATAAAATCCCTTGTAAAGAAGGAACAAGGAAATTTTAGAAGACTTACAGGACGACTTATAAGAGGTCTATACCATCGTACACTACGGATAAATCATGAACCGGTCTCTTCCAGTGAGGACGTAAGTTAAATAAAGATAATGAATATCCTTTTTCATGTTACACGGTAGAGGTGAAAAAAAAATGTTACAAGGACAACGCAATTCGTGTTTCAAGATCGTAGAATAAGGCAGGTAAAAATACGAAGTGAAAATTTGCGAAATTCTACGTAATCATTTTTACATGAGGAAAGTGAGTACATACGGATACCGGGCGCCCTCCGGGTGTAAGTAGCCTTGCTGTGGCATCCAGGCTCTGCCGCAGTCGACCATCTTTCCTAGGATACTCGTGGGAACACTATGTCACAAAATAATAATTATACTAGTGATAATGGCAGGGTGCTGAGGAGGCGGACCCCTGTCGTACAAACAGCTACAGCACCCCCACAACAACAACAACGACAAACGATCCAACCAACCGCCTCAGCTGAAACTACTCCCGATAGTTTTACCAGATCCGACATTGTAGGTGATGGAAATTGCCTTTTCCGTGCAGTTAGCTTACACTTATATGGTCACCAAAACCATCATGAAAGACTCCGAGAGGCTGCTCTAAGATATATACAACAAAACTGGTCGGAACTTAACACATTTTCATTAATTGGGGACGACGATATGAAAGACTTCAATAACTACTATAACTATATGAGGGAAAATGGCACCTATGGAACGAGCCTAGAGATACTTGCCCTCTCGGAAACCCAGAATAGCAACTTTCATATCTTCTCAAAACAACGAAGAACAAGAGATACAAAAATAACTTTTAGGGACAAGCCAACAATAATAAGCACAAGAAAACACACCGAAACTATTTACCTTCTACTAACAGGCAACCCAATGTCGGGACACTTTGAGCTTCTGACACCACAAAACACTAAAAACATCCCAAACAACAGTAGACCAATAAAAGAAGCATCGGGCGAGCGACGTAACGGTCGAGGACGTCGCGGGAAATGGCAGCTCGACCAAAACGATGAAGACCGGGCAACTGACAATGGACCTGCCAAAAGTGTTGTGCCGGCGAGTAAACCGACACCCACCAAGGCGGGAAAGTCAAGGCAACGCATGAGTTATACTACAGGAACGAACGAACACACCATGCGTTGCTTTGATAAAAGCACAAGTCCTGATAAAGAAACCACTGAGAAGGGAATCACTCGCCGCCTAGACCCACCACCATCAATCCCAAACGCAACCGACGAAGTATTTAATCAAAAACTCCCGCAACGACAAAGAAATCCCAACAGCACAAAACCAAAATTGAAACGGCAAATAAGAATAGAAAACCAAATCAACAACATCAGGAGATATCTAGGACACCTTACCCAGTTTATCAACGGGAACGTGTCCAAACGAGTCACGCAGAGTATAAACAAGATCAAGTCCGGGTCTCCCGACAGAACACTGCCAGAAATCCTGGATACTCTGAAACAAAAATTATCCGTATATGCCGCAAGACTTCGTAGATACAAACAAAGAACCAAATGAGAGGAAAGATACCAACAACCTCTTCCGAAGAAGCCAAACACAGTTCTACCGGAAAACTATGCACAGCAAACAGACAGCAGTGACCGAACCATCAAACAAACAAGAACTCACAGATCATTGGAAAAGTATCTGGTCAGAACCCAAACTACCCAATAATAACACCCACTGGATCAAAGCCAAAGAAGGCAAAGATAAACATGTGACAGAACAGGAAAATTCCACATTAACTACTGTGGGACCAAAGAGCATGATGAGGCGCCTGGATGCAAGAAGTTCCGGAGGTAGAATGGCCCCCCGTTCGGATCTCCGGGTAGGGGCTGGTTCGGAGGCGTCGACTTGCAGACATCATAATTTTAAGATAGATTTTTGCAACATACGAGGTATAAACTCGAACATAAATTCAGTTCATCAACACCTGCAATCAGATAAACCTCATGTACTCGCTCTATGTGAAACCAAGGTCAGTCCATCGACCAGCACGGTCAACTATCTTTATCCTGGGTACGACTTCTATTCACGATTTAGGCGTAACTTTGGAATCTGTCTTTTTGTCAGAAGCGACCTCTCTTGTCAACGAGAAGAAGCTCTGGAGCCCCCAAACTTTGATGTTGTGGTGGTGGGATATGTGGTTAAAAATAACGACTCGACAAATCACAAGGTTCATCTGTATCCTGTATCGACCACCAAGTGATACCAATTTTCGAACACTTTTCGCTTCTCTTGCAGACACCATCGATCATTTACAAAGTAACTGTCCAAGTGCCGAAATTGCCATCCTGGGCGACTTTAATGTCCACAATATCAACTGGCTCAAATATTCAAATACTACCGACGAACAAGGTCGTGAAGCTGAATCTTTCTCAATCAGTTATGGCTTAACTCAGCTTATTGACGAACCAACACGGATCCCTGATCGAGACGGGGAGTTCGCCAGTCTTCTTGATCTGTTTTTTAACCACCAATCCGGAGATTTACACGGCCACCGTAAATCCGCCGTTAGGTTCTTCCGACCATAAACTGCTTTCGACATCGAGTATCCTGCCAATCAGTGACAGAGAGGCGCCTAGGCCGCGCAAGATTTGGCACTACAAATCTGCTAAATGGGAAGATCTCATGGAATACTTTCGAACTTTCCCTTGGATGGACGTTTGTTTTCGATCCGATAACCCATCTGACTGCGCCAGGGAGGTCTCCGATGTTATTTTGGCTGGTATGGAAGCTTACATCCCTTTTTCGAAGAAATGCTCCTCCAACGGCAAGCCTTGGTTCGACCGAAAATGCAAAGAAGCTGTTGCTTCTAAACATATTGCCTACCGACAATGGCGTGAAAATCCTAACACCTTAAATCGAAACATCTTTGTGCATGCCCGGAACAGATGCAAGGGAATTATCGACGAAACCAAGGAGGCACACAATCAACGAATTAGAAACAAACTTCTCGCTTGTCCCAACAATTCCAGGTCCTTTTGGGCAGTCGCTAAGGCAGTTAGTCAAAACCTTACCAAATCCACCATACCACCACTCACACGGCCAGATAAATTCCATTGCAACCACACCTGTTGAGAGAGCGAACTTGTTGGCTGAACTCTTTGCTTCACATTCTACTGTCGATTTCCAAGGAAAAACACCACCTACTATTCCCATATTGCAGTCAAGGATGCCCGATGTTGTCTTCAGACAGCGCATCATAAAGAGTATTTTAATGAAGCTAGACACCAAGAAGGCTTCTGGCGCTGACGGAATACCTGCCATAGTTCTCAAAAACTGTGCAAGGGAACTAACACCAGTTTTCTGTAGACTTTTTAACCTATCCTACAGAAAGGGAATATTTCCGTCCTGGTGGAAATGTGCCACGGTTCAGCCGATACCTAAAAAAGGTAAGAAGACCTTGCCAAATAACTACCGACCAGTTGCACTGCTTTCAATAATATCGAAAGTCATGGAAAAGGTTATCAATGAGCATCTTCTAAAATATCTTGAACGATTCAATATTATTAGCGATCACCAATATGGTTTTCGTAAACATAGATCAACAGGAGATCTTCTGACTTATGTAACACATGTTTGGAACAACGTAATTGAACACTTTGGAGAATCTCGAGCGGTTGCTCTTGACATATCCAAGGCATTCGACCGTGTTTGGCACGATGGACTGTTGGCTAAGTTGCGCTCTTATGGTATGTCTGAAAGGTTCTGTTTGTGGCTCTCATGTTTCCTCAGAGAGCGTTCTTTACGAGTGGCGGTTGACGGATTTCTTTCTAACACCCTCACTATCAACGCCGGTGTGCCCCAGGGCTCCATACTGTCTCCTACTCTCTTTCTCATTTACATTAACGATCTGCTGGAAAAGACCGGGAATCCAATCTATAGCTTTGCAGATGACAGTACGCTTGTCTCTTCATTCACCTTGAACGCTCGGACATCGGCTGCTCAGGCGAATATCCGCAGACAGCAGGAGGTCGTTCAACTTAACAAAGATCTGGAAGAAATTTCTATCTTGGGGTGACAGTAACCAAGTGGAATTTAACGCTACAAAAACCCAAGCGGCAGTTTTTTCTAAAAAAGTTAACGTTGCTGAACCCGACATAGCTATGTTGGGGCACTCCATTCCCCTAGCATCGTCGCTCAATTTGTTGGGCGTTAGTTTGGGAGCAAATATGTCTTGGCATGAACATGTTGCAGGCATAGCAAGGAGAGCTTCTCAAAAATTGGGAATATTATTTAGAACCAGAAAGCTTTACACCCCACAGCAACTGTTAATTCTTTACAAAGCCCAAATTCGACCAACTATGGAATAGTGCTCCCACGTTTGGGGCTCCGCTCCCAAACATACACTGCATTTGTTGGATTCTGTTCAGAGAAGAGCGGTCCGTCTGATTGGGGACCCGGAATTGACGGGCGGCCTTGATTCGCTGGAACATCGAAGAACGGTTGGCGACTTGAGTCTGTTCTACAAGTATTTTCATGGAAAGTGTTCGAAGGATGTAGCCCGCTTAATTCCTCCCAAAGCGGTGCATGTTAGAAATACACGTCGCGCTGGTGCTTCGCATCCGTATGAGGTTCAGCTTGTTACTCCGCGTACGACGCTTTTCAAGCAATTTTTTATATGGAGAACGTCATCCCTTTGGAATAATTTGCCCAGCGCTGTGTTTCCCACCGAGTACAATTTACAGTGATTCAAGAACAACGTGAATCGCTTTTTCCGCACTCGTGCCGCTCCTGGAGCGCTTTAGGGACTTCCCTGCAGCACGTGTGCTAGACCAATAAAAAAAAAAAAAAAAAAAATGGATATCAAAAATACTGACACCCCTGGAACGCAACTCCCGTGCCGTATGGAATGTTGTAGCGAGTTGCTTGCCTAACACGGAAAAAATTCGAATGCAATTTTTGATCGTACTATAACCTCCAATAAAACCTCAATCTACTTGCATAGTGCGGAAATAACATAAGAATCAATGTAGTGGACAAAAAAGAAGATAAGCCACCACATACATTCGAAGTTCAGCAAATGAGTGCGACACTTTTGGCCAGCATGCAAAAGGTTTATGGATACAGGGATGAGTAAAAAATGATCTCAGCATACAAGAATATTTCGCAGCTAAATCAAGAAGTTACTTTTATGAGGAAATTGAAAAATTAAATGAAAATTGCAGGATATGCATTAAGATAGAGAGAGATTATATTGACAAACTGTAGTTGTTCATTTTTGTCCTTTTGCCATACGTCTTTTTGTGTTGTAACATTCATTTTTTCCTAGATTTTGATCATGTTACGACACTGTTTTTCTCCCTATAATTTATATATTTTTTTTAAATTTTTATATTTATTGCAGTGATTTCAAATTTTAAGCAGTGTAGCTTAAAACAGTGTTTTAAATTTTTGAGCAGTTTCATTTAAATTTTACAGTGTGCATTGCGGGTTGCCTACTGGACTTTTTAATTTGTATCGAATGCGTCTGATTGGCTAAAGATTTGTATCCGGGAAAGAAGCCATTTTAGAGACGTTACTTTAAGGAAGGGAGAAAAATATTTAAGCGTGCGTTAAAGGTTTTTTCCTCTGGCAAGCAGCAAGAGGCTTCTTCCATCATGTAGCCGTAGTGGGTTTTTTTCCATCACGTAGGCGTAGTAGGCTTGTTCCATCGTCAAAGCGAATGAGTTTTTTTGATGAACCAGTAACGGCTTTGTTCCGCCAGTATGCCGAAATAGTTTTGTTTTTCTCCAGTACGCCGGACAGAGTGTCCTTTTTTAATGATGTAGTAGTGCAACAACGGTTTCTAGTTCTCAAGTTTAAGGCCTTTTCCCTTGAAATATCCTGCTCATCCTCAGACATTTCGGGTCAAAAAGTGTTTAGCAGCCCAAAAGAAACTGAGATGGTAATGGTTGAGACAATATTTTTATGAGAATCTCACCGGGACGGGCCAAAAAAACTTATAGAAAATCCACGAGGAGAAACAAATCCGTAAGTCATAAGCACACCAGTCTAAAAATCTCACTGTCTGTCGACAAGTGCTATTCCAACGACTATTCAACACGTGTAACTTACGTTAATTTCACAAACTTTTAATATCGTGTTTTCTTAAGCCTTCAATTAAAAACTTAGTAATCCTGATTTAAAAACTCTATCTAATAGTACAATTTTCTAGATTAAGGGATTTAATTTAGTAAATTTTAAGAGTGTAACGAAGTTAGAAATTTTTATTTTGTCATTAATAAACCCTTTTCTTTATTTAAATGTAAAGTTTCACTGAATCACCCGTTTTATCTTTCAGGACGCAACGGTTATTCCATATTAAAATGTTTTTTTTAACAACTACATAACCCTTCAGTATTTTTACATTTTTTGAGCTGAAGTTAGATTCTTTTTATTTTAAAATGAATACAAACGACATTTGAAACAACTATAGAGACTATTTTCAAAAGACGTACAAAAATTATCTTTTATCCAAAATCTCTCCAAACACACTGAGCTAGTTTATGTCTAATTTCTTTAGTTTTTTCAGTATTAATATCCACTCAATCCATTCTCAGAAATTAAGATATACATAAGGGGCAAATAACGACTTCTATTTAATAAATATAATATTTATTAAAAGTAAAGTAGGGTAAGACCTTTTAGAATAGCGCTCCAAGTGAGGCTAATAAACAAGGCCCTGCTCGTAGAAGGATATAAAATTGCGCCTCAACGTGCGGGCGTTATTAAAAGGTTACAGTGTCAGGATCACACACACACATACACACACACACAGCTTTTTTGTGAAAAAACGACTCTCCCGTTCATTAAC
This sequence comes from Pachyrhynchus sulphureomaculatus, assembly GCA_019049505.1. NCBI lineage: Eukaryota > Metazoa > Arthropoda > Insecta > Coleoptera > Curculionidae > Pachyrhynchus > Pachyrhynchus sulphureomaculatus. Next base: position 62,294,161 of record CM032449.1, read on the forward strand.
TTTTAAAGGGGGTGTAAGTTTTTAGACTTCCACCGTAGAGAAGCTTTCTTTTTTGTGAAAAATCTGAGACCTGGTAATCGATTTTTATTCCTAAAAAATCTCCATCTATCGGCAATCAATTTCAGTTTAGTATGTCTGTAGAGGACTAAGATTTTAGAATTCTAGTCTAAGAGGATATTTTTTATTTATTAAAGAGTTTGTCGATTGGCGCCACCCTTTATAACTTCTAATAACGAAAAGGATATTAGTAAAATAGAATAAATGCAATTAATTGATATCCGATAATATCCTTTTATTCTAATACTTATGTATACAACACCTAATCAAGAACCCTTAAACAAACCAACATGTAATTATCAAAACGATATCTTAAATCATATAAATTATATTTCACGTGACCGAATACCAAATAAAAAATACTTAACACTCATGTGGGTATCACTCACTGTTTAAGTGCACCATCCAATACTTAATTTTTATTGTGAAAATGATCTCATAAATTTTTATGGCAGCACATCAAACGTTTTTAAACGAAATGATTAGCAAAAACAATTGTACAGAAATTAAACATTCTCGTGACGTGGTCTTAACTGTTATTGAAGAAATAATTTTTGAACAAATATGTTTGTGTACATTATGCTAATTTTTTAAATGCGTAACCAAAACAATATAATAATACCGAATAAGTTGCATACTCCTATTACGACCGAAACAGAAAAGATTATTCTTTTTTAATCCTAAGAATGGCTATCACTCATTCCGCATATCGTCTTCACTACCTAATGGCCTCGTCACGAATTCAAATGTGTTGTTTACAGAGAATACCGAACTACTTATACGATTCCATTTATATCATTCTCCAGTAAAACATCTACCTATCCTTTCCCGTTAAAACAAAATCAATGAAAACAGCAGTTTGTTCTTCAAATTATTTAGATTTAATGTATAGAAAATCAAAAGCATTCCTTAAAGATAATGGAGAGTTGATTGTTAGTATGGCTGATAAAGGCAATGTTACATTTATCATGAAAAAAAAACACATATTTTGAGAAATGCAATACTATCTTACAAGATCAGGACTACTACAATGAACTCGCCAGAGATCCCACATCTACTTATCAACAGAAGGCTAATCAACTAGTAACTGAGTTCAGGAACCAAGGGAAACTCACGGATGAAATAGCTAAATCGCTAACGATATATAATCATACATCACCAAAATTCTACGGGCTACCGAAAATTCATAAACCTCAGTTAGCTAGCTATGAGACCCACTATTTCATCCTTCAATGCCCTTAATAGCGAATTGTCAACATTTTCAAAGTTTTATCTAATGCATATGTAAAAGAAAATGATTGTTATGTAACTGACTCCTTTGAATTTACTAACTTCATAACGAGCAAGCAACTCCCTCCGGGGTTCGTATTGATTAGCTTGGATGCTATCTCTTTATATCCCTCTTCGATCAGTAATCAAAAGCATCATAAAGCACAGGACTGAAATTCGTAAATATACTAAATTAACACTTAACAATTTTCTTGAAATTTTGGAGTTTGTTTTTAAGTCAACATACTGCAAATTTAATCAGCATTTTTACAGACTAATAATGGATACTCCAATGGGGGCTACTCTTTCTCCAATTATATCACAATATGTAATGGATGACTTCCTGGAAGAATCCATACCTAAACTTTCTTTTAACCTACCTTTTTTAAAAAATTATGCTGACGACATTATCACCTCAATACCAAGTGACGGATTAGATGAGATCCTTAGAGTATTCAATAGCTTTCATCCCGAACTTCAGTTCACGATCGATGAGGAAACAAACAATAGGGTCCTTTATTAATTAGAAAAGACGAGAACTCTATCATCGTAGATTGAACCAACTTATCCAGGAAGGTATATCAACTTCCATTCCTCCCACACCACGAAAATCAAAATAAATACGATTTTGGGGTTGAAGTCCAGGAGAGAGAGGATCCCTCATCTCTCTTTCAGACTCAAGAACTTAAATAAACCTTGAGATATTTTGCTGACTAACTTCTATCCAATAAAGATGTTGAACAAACTATTATTTAGCTCAATATCACCTATCTCTCAACAAGAACATAATCTTACTCCTGATATCAGTGCCTTTCTTTCTGAAAACTGACTCATTTATCACTACTCCTTTCCTTATCTAAAAGAAATTTCTACTAAAATTAGCAAACTTTTCAATAATCAACCTAATTTAAAAATTGCCTTCAAACATAAAAAAACAATTAATATTTTTACCAATTTAAAAGATAAAAATGGAACTATGAATGTTTCGGAGGTAGTATACAACATCCCTTGCACTCACTGTAAAAAAGGGCAAACATCAAGGGACCTAAAAGACAGAGTCACTTCTCATAAAAGTGATTGCAGACTTAAGAAAAACTCTTGTGCACTTGCTTCACATAGTAATCAATTCTTACATGAATTTAATTTTAATGAAACCAAAATCATGTACCGGGAAGGAAATTTCAACAGAGAATCTTTGGTAAATGGTAGAAATCCACCTTGAACCGAATTCTGTTAATAAAAAAACTGACATTGATGATTTAAGCTCAATTTTCTGGAACCTATTGCAGATGGGTTGGCAAAATGAAAATTCTCAAAAAATATCAGATACATCTTTATAATAATGTCAAATTTCACAAATTTAACAAACTTTGGAAAAATTAAACGAAATGTCAACGTCATTGTCTTCTCTGGTATATATAAACCACGACTTAACCAGAGGATAAAAAAACGCTGGCCTTACAAAAGGAGTGAAAATATATGAAAAAAAATTCTAAATAAAATCACCTTATAAGCACACAGTTGTTCGTATCATATATAACAAAATGGAGTAAACGATTTTTGTCGAAATTTTCTCATGTTTTCCCCAATTATCATAATAATAACAGTAATGTGGTTTTTTGTAGTAAGGAATTACCTAAAAAAGCATCACCTAGCAGTAATGCTAATGCTAATGCTTAATGTTAATAATTTTGGGTTGCCTTCCTGTTGTAAACCTTAGAATACTGATAACTACTGTAACTGTAGCCGCGAAGAAGAAAATAAAATATGTTCGAAAGCATAGCTAAAAAGGTATTGAAAAGTTTTAAGCCCTGTTCCCATGACCACTTATCCCAAGAATTTTAAGTTTGCTGTATATATATATATATATATATATATATATATATATATATATATATATATGTTCTTGAATCGCTGTAAATTATACTCGATGGGAAACACAGACCTGGGCAAATTATTCCAAAGGGATGATGTTCTCCATATAAAAGACTGCTTGAAAAGCGGTGTACGAGGAGTAACAAACTGAACCTCATACGGATATATTTATATATATAAATATATATATATATATATATATATATATATATATATATATATATATATATATATATATGTATGTATATATATACATATACATATATATATATATATATATATATATATATATATATATATATATATATATATATATATATATATATATATATATATATATATATATGTATATATGTATATATATATATATATATATATATATATATATATATATATATATATATATATATGTATATATATATATATATATATATATATATATATATATATATATATATATATATATCTATATATATATATATATATATATATATATATATATATATATATATATATATATATATATGTATATGTATATATATATATATATATATAGATATATGGGTCATTCTTCGTCAACTGGACCCTATATATATATATATATATATATATATATATATATATATATATATATATATATATATATATATATATATATGTATGTATATATATACATATACATATAATATATATATATATATATATATATATATATATATATATATATATATATGTATATATGTATATATATATATATATATATATATATATATATATATATATATATATATATGTATATATATATATATATATATATATATATATATATATATATATATATATCTATATATATATATATATATATATATATATATATATATATATATATATATATATGTATATGTATATATATATATATATATATATATATAGATATATGGGTCATTCTTCGTCAACTGGACCCTCCCGTTATTCCATAAATTGACGCAATTTATGAGGACACAATCTGGTCCAGTTTAAAGCTTATGATATGTAGGTTTGAATTTTGAGTGACATATTAAGTAATTGTGGTAATTTGGGCTCAATACCGGCCCAAATCTGAAAATTTCAGAAAAATTTTAGTTTAGTAGTAAAAGTAAAAATGTAGAAAATATTTTTTTATGGCCTCAATTTTTGGATATATTTATCACAGCGAATCTGTCATATTTTGGATATTGAAAAATTTTCTACTCGAAAATTAAAACTTTTAGAGAAATTATGTAAGAGTTAAAAAATACTTCCTTTAATTTGTAGAATTACCGTGAATTTCGTTGTTTTTTTACGATTTTTTTGTTCTAAAACAATTTACCCGTGCATATAGGTCACAATAACAAATTGTTAAAAAGTGCTTCAAAAATTCTGAAACCGTTCAACGTAATTTTAATAATAAAAACAAGTACTTTTTGCCTCTTACAGAATTTCTCTATAAGTTTTAGTTTTCGACTAAAACACTATTGCACATCCAAAATATGGCAAATACACTCTGATAAATATCTCCGAAAATTAGACCATAAAAAAAAAAACTTTTCCTACAAAAGTTGTAGGTTTTTTGGTATAGAATAAGATTATCAGAGAAACTACTCAGTATATATCACCACTACCCCAAACACTTTATTTTTGCACTCGACGCGCGTTTCGCAAACCATGTTAGCTTCATCAGGAGCGATTGACTTCAGTCAATCATCGCTCCTGATGAAGCTAACATGGTTAGCGAAACGCGCGTAGAGTGCAAAAATAAAATGTATGGTGTAGTGATGATATATACTGAGTAGTATCATTGTGCCAAAGATTCCACCTTCCTAACTTAGTTATCAGAGAAAACTTATATTAGGAAATTACATTTTTACTTTAGATTTCTCAACATTTTTAGAAATTCAATATATATATATATATATATATATATATATATATATATATATATATATATAGCATTGGTGAAGCAACTAAAGGCGAATCGAAAGATCCGCACTTTAGAAGTTCCCAAAGTGTTCTTTGTATTTGCCAGACCATCCCAAGATGCATTTCGCTGTATCACGGCTTATTAATGGGGCCAGGTTCAGCAAATACAAAGAACACAATTTCAGTCTTGATCTGGGTACTAACGGAAAACCATGACAAAAATAGATGCTTATACTGCACTCTATCGGTGTCGCTTTGTTTGGAAAGACTTTAAATAAGTCACCGACAGAGTGCAGTATAAGCATCTATTTTGTCATGGTTTTCCGTTAGTACCCGGACAAGGACTGAAATTGTGATCTTTGTATTTGCTGAACCTGGCCCAACTGATGAGCCGTGAAACGGCGAAAGGCATCTTGGGATGGTCTGGCAAATACAAAGAACACTTTGGGAACTCCTGCCTTTAGTTGCTTCACCAATGCCATCATCTATGCCTTGGAGCGGAAGCTCGAGAAGGTGCGCTTCTGCAATAAGTGCCAGCTGTGGTCTGGCCGCTTTATTTGGAAAGACTTTAAATAAGTCATCGACAGAGTGCAGTATAAGCATCTATTTTTTAATATATATATATATATATATATATATATATATATATATATATATATATATATATATATATATATATGTTTATTTTTTGCTTGAATGAGTACGAATCTACCACTTGTAATTCCACTAACGAAATCCTAAATTTAGCGCAGTTGAACCGATGGGTCACCCGGAGTTGTATCGTTAACGAATGAAAGAAAACGTATTTTTAACAGACAATAAACTTGTGGAGTTTCGATAGTGTTCTAAGAAATTGGAACTATGTTTTTTTGTAATTTAGAGACCCTGAAACACCAAGATATGCAAGAATCACGCAGGGTGATTTTTCACGAATACAGTACTTCTCTCTAATAAGGGAAGTAACAATCAGTGGTATAATTTGACTCTTACTGTAATTATTATTAATTAAACTTAAGGGAGACAAGGTGTCTTGGAGGTTTGATAATAAAAACATCAATATTTTTTTCTGTATTTGGCTGAAAGGAGAAATTGAGAAGAGGCGCTGTAAAAAGTTTTTTTTTTCATTGTATACAGTTCTTAAATTAAATTTTGTTTTAGATTACCTAATATGTTGTAACCACTGAATTAGCCGAATTCAAGGGGCAGGGAAGAAGGAGATTAATGCGAATAGATTTTCTCTAATAAAAAAAGAGAACACTAAAGGTGTAGCTACTTATAGAATCGACAACCGAGGACTGAGCCTTTTGAAGAAAAATGGTTCACATGCACTGGAACCCTGAAGGTTTAGACCCTTCTCACTACAGTAAACTCAAAATTGATAATCTATTGGCGAAGGTAGGAGACCTTTTTTAAACCCTCCCCAACACAATTTAAAAAATCGACGACCGGAGGCATAACTTCGCAAAAAAAAAACATTTTATACAAGACTGTTACAAGATGAAACCAATAACTATATGTTTCTAAGGGGATGTTATCTTCTATATCTATACTAGTGGGTGGTACCTGCACCCGCGCTCCCCCTCCTCTCAGCTACGCCACTGCTTGTAAACTTTGTAATTTTAAAAAAGAATTACTTATAGAAAAATTTTAGAAAAGCTATAGTAAATAACTTTGCTAATTTCTACCTATCAGTATCGTTGCTTACATATTACAGTAAACCGGGGTTACTTTGACTTCCAGGGTTTCTTTGACAGTTTTTGAGGCTACTTTGACACACGCCACACAGCGGGCAGACATGCATGCAAGCAGTGAGAGAGGGGCGCGGGGGTATCCACTGTACGGCTCGCTAGCTGCTCGTCTCATTGGCTAGTCCGAGCACAGTTACTGTTCATGTTAGGTTACACACCTGTGTGTGAGTGCAGCTGGATACGTTGGGAACTTTCGATTTCGGTGAGTAACTATTGCGTATTAATTACCTACGTATTGTTTGTAAATGGTAAAATAACGTAAAACTATCATTACAGTACTAACAAACACAAATGTTGCTCACTTAATTAGATATTTAGATTTACTTTGGTGACCTAAATAGTTTGACACGAAAATTAAGATATTTTTTGTTTTGTTTTAGGGTTAATTCCTATCAACCTTGTGTTTGTTTGTTTCTGCAAATGATGCACAATCATAGAAAAGAAAGCTTGATGCTCGAAATTACCGAAATTACACCCAGCAAGACCTTGCAAAAGCCGTTGACGAGGTTAGGAGAGGTTTACTTAGCCAAGAAGCACAAAATTAATAGGACCACTATTATAAATAGAATTCATAACAGACATGAAGGGGGTGCTGTATCTGACTGGGGGTGTCCTATGACCAAGGCAGACATCCAGATCGTCGTTCCACAGTGGAAAGACAACTTGCCAGGTTTAAACTTTATCAACGACTTGCATGTAGGAACCATCTCACGCAGATACTGGCCACAAACATAAAAACTTTGGTGGGACCCAACGAGGTCAGGGAATATTTAGAAAATTTGAGACCAGCTTTGGAGGAGACACGTCCAGGTCTCATCTATAACTATGATGAAACCAGAATCACGGACAATCCAGGTGCAACGAAAGTTCTAGTACCCCGAGGTCGCAAACGCGTCGAAAAAGTTCAGGAGCATTCAAAATCATCAATCAGCATCATGTGCTGTGGCACAACTGAAGGAGAAATGATTCCTCTGATGGTGGTTTACAAGTCGGAAAATCTGCAGAGCTTTTTCAGATTCACGGGTATTTACCCTTTCGATCCTGAAGTTGTTCTGCGGAATCTTCCAGCAAAGAGCACAAATGAAAAACGACGTGTTCTCGATAACAGCCTTCTAGACTTTCTCGAAGAGACTCGAGGCTATGACTCACAGAGGATTCAACACAGAAGAGGAAAAAAAATCTTCATAGACCAGGAACACAAGTACAAAATGTTGAAGCTCTACCAGGAACAAGCCAAGAAGCAACAGTAGAGGATGTTCCAATCTCTCCAACAATTGACATCCCCGATACGATGGATCTACACGGAGGAGCTTGTTCAAAGTCAGACAGAGATGACTCTTCCTCCAGTGAAGATGACAGTCCCTTAATTGACCTGCTGAGGAAGAGGGACACCAGCAACTTGTACTCCCTCTGTAAATGCGATTTCCGTTTTTACCGTTTAAAAAAAGATTGGATCTGCTGCGTCACATGCAAAAATTCGGTGTGCAGAATTTGCAAAAAAGGATCCATGAATCCTTTATATGTATGCGAAATATGTGAAGATACCTACTGATTTATTTTTTTAATATTATATTTATAATAATTTTTCATAAAGTTTGATTATTTGTGAGGAATATTTTCGCCTTTAGCCCAAATTGTTTTTATTATGATGTTGATTACTGGTAAGAATTTTTGTCGACTTCAGGACGTGACTGATCGATAACTACCTATCAGAAATAAGTAAAAGTACCTTTAATTTTTGCATTTGCAAACTCTTTCTTATATGATGTTGATTATTTGTAAGAATTGTTGTGGACTTTAAGTCGTGAAAGTGCCATTAAAAAATTCGATTAGAATTATAAGTTTCTCAATGAAAAATGTTGATCGTTTCATTTATTTTACCTTTACAACGTAAAAATTAATATATTTTTTATTAAAATGGTGTCAAAGTAACCCGGACAGTATTTATCTTGAACTTTTAAGGCATGTGTCAAAGTTACCCCAAACTACGGATTACTTTGACATTTAAAAAAAAAAATAAAATAGAGGGGGGCGTCAGGTCATTGCTCACTAGCGAATTCAATAGCCAAAGGACCAATTGTACTATTGGGATAAAAAAGCGGCTTAATTTAGGGTTAAAAAAAAAGTGTACACCAAAAAACCTTTAAAAATCTGTCAATGTAACCCAGATTTACAGTACCCTGTCGCTAGTCATCACAAAAAAATTTATTCTATAGCCTGTCCCAAAATACAAGAGCTTAATTTTTGCCGCTTTAAGTGGGCAATATAAAAATTCTGACCTTTTGTTTATGATAGGTTGCAGAGATGGACTTAATAATTTTATTCATTAATGCAAATAAATAAAATTGTAAGTGTTTTTGGAGATGTTTGTTTATAGATGCATGTAAAAACAAATGGATAAGAAGTACAAATATACAGTTTGAATGAATGGGGTTTACAAGAGAGAACATATTGTATAAATAAAAATATATTTTAACTTAAGCCTAATTCGGTTTCACTATCACTGTCATCAGCTGAGGTAATTATCAATGATTTTATATTATTTACATAAATATATGAATCTTCAACTTTAACATCGTGCTGAATGGAATTTTTCTAGCTTTCACAAGGTATATCATTTATAACTTTTTTTACTAATTCAACCACTGACACGCTTCAAGTAGGAGAAACATTTTGTGCCCTTATTTTTGATTTAACTTGATGTTCAATTGGATTAAACACACAATAATACGGAGGAAGCCGCAAAACAGTGTGTCCCATTTTCTTAGCCATACTATCACAAACATATTTCTTTTACAATTTATAGTCTTTCAAAACTTCCAAAAGATCACTTTTTTTATAACTAAAGTCAAAATAAATGTTATTTTCTAACATATATTCCTATATTTCCGATTTGGTGTTGACTGCATTAGGAACCTTATTTAGTAGGCGACTATGGTAACTTGCATTGTCCATAACTATAACACTCTCTTCGGGAACATTTGGCAAAAGGGAATTTTCAAAAAGTTCTGCGCTCGTGTCTTTGTGATTGTCCAAACTAGAATTTTTTATGTTTTTTGCAAATAATAATAGACAATTTGAAACCCAGCTCTTTTCAGATCCAGCATGCAAAATGATTATTCGTTTACCTTTATTCTGACATTTTGTACTGCTGTCAACCCACCCTTTTTGCACAGTGTCATGGGTATCGAACCATGTATCGTCAAGGTAAATTATTGGCCAATTCTCTGCTCGATACTTTTTAATTTCTTATAAATAAGTATGTCGCAATATTCGTAATCTTTGTGAGTCCATCACTACTTGCCTTTTGTTGATTTTTTCGGGACGTGAATCCCATTCTTAAGAGAATTCTGTGAAGGGTTGATCGGCCACAATGTATATTGGTCCCATCCTGCACCAGTCTTAATTTTATTTTGTCCAGTGTTGGCACCAATTGCTCTTCATACATAGAATCTATTATATTTTTTCTCCTGATGACGTCTTTTTCACAATCGTCTACATGATGCATTTGAAAATCTTTCCGTTTTTTTTTTTTTCTTTTCCTGAGTGACAGTTTTCCTACAGTACCCTTAATCGTAGAAATTGTGGTTTTCGTTAGTTCACTGGTTTCTTGCATAGCACTTTGTTTATTCAAATTCAAACTGTCGTAAACATTTTTCACTATTTGTTTAGCGTCAAGTTATAAATGTTTTCTCTTGCGATAGGCACTATTGCAATTTTCCCACGGACGCCACATAATTAAAATAGAACCGTTACGTTGTAAGTTATAAGTAAAACTAAAAATAAAAATAATAAAAAGTATCTTTCGAATCTTAATGGGGACCTGTGGTCATTAGGCCTATATTATCAAATACTTAAAAGGTTAGAAACCGGGCTGCTAGGTAGTAAATATATAGGTAAAAATAGATCCAATATGATTGCAGGTGCAAGTGAGGGCGGTATACAAAGCAGGTAAAATAAAAATACGTTTATCGTAATACCTGGCAACTATGCACAGGGTCGTTTATTGCCCCATCTTATATCTTGGGATTCACCATACTTGTATCCTTGATGGACCAAATGTAAGAAAGAATATATTTGGAGAGATAGGAGGAATAAGACTTTTCAATAAAAACTTATTTTTATCTAAATTTAAAAATAAACCCACGATTTATCATTACAATAATGTGAAATTTGCAAAGTGCAAAGTAATATAAATTAATTATTGTTCTCAGTTATGAGATCACTGTCTCGTAAATGTCATTTAATCCTTTTATTTACTTAGATATTCAGTTAAAATCCTGTTGATAAAATATTTCAGGGTCTAGAGCTTTCAACTTTATCTGCCAGATTTAGAGAATGAATATCTTCACTTTAAGATTTGACTTATATTTTGAGATTCAGACTAAATTGATGTTCTCATAACAGAAATATAACCTATTCCGAAACTCCTTTTGTTATGCAAAGCTGAGTCTGGATTGAGCGCTTGTCGTAAGCCTTACAGCAATACAAGAACTCCAAGTGAACAATTCGCCACAGCATTTACTAATAACCTCACGTGTAAAATTTTTAAAATTTAGGCAAAAGAGTTTGTCCAAATGATTTTAGGGTCTTCCAATAGTATGGTGTATTTTTAGTGTTCCGTATGGAACACTTATTGGATCACTTCGATATCTCTTTCACACCTGATTTTCTCCGAGGCTATTTGACATAAAAAGTTCAATTTCCACACAAATATAGGAATTGATAAACCAATCAGACCCATGTAGTTTTAAAAGTTAAATTTTGACAGCAAGGATTCAGAAGTGGGCGCTCATGCATTTATGCCTTATTCATTGTGAGACAGGTAAAAGAAAACTCCATAGAATACAACATTCCAGCATACTTCTGCCTAACAGACTTAAAAAAAGCTTTCAACGAATAGAAGACGTTATTCATCTATTATATAACAGGAACATTCCATTAAACCTAATTAAAACTGTCGAGAATATAAATAAAGACAATAAAGTAGTCGCAAGATTAGCAGAAGGGATGCCAGAACCAATTGACTATGAATCTGGAATCAGGCAGGGGGACTATTTAAGTCCTCTTGAATTTTATATTGTCATGTATGAAATTATAAAGAATGTCAAAAGAAAGAAGGGATATAGAATGGGTAACAGAGAACTTAAAATTATATGTTATGCAGATGACGCGATAATAATGGCTGAGACCGAGAACGATCTGCAAAGGCTGCTACACAAATTCTACATAGCCGCAAAATAATGTAATATGTCAATCTCAACTGAAAAAACTAAGACAAAAGTAATAGCAAAAGAGCCGATCAGGTACAAGCTGGTGGTGGAAGATAAACCAACAGAATAGATGATGAACGGTCGATTACCTGGGCATCAAAATATCTAGTATCGGAAAAATGGAGAAAGAAGTAAAAAACATCAAGGCGATAAGGCTAATAAGATAGCGAGATATCTGAATGATACCATATTTAGAAATAAATCCCTCTCCGTTGAGACCAAAACAAGAATATACAAGAGCGTAATACGACAAGTAATGATTTACACATCTGAAACAAACCCGATACAAGTATAGCACAGAGGATACTGGAATCAACTGAAATGAGAATACTTAGGAGATGTACAAACAAGACCCTGAGGGATAGAGAATGAGTAAAGATATAAGACGCACATGTAATATAGCAAATATCAACGAGTAAATAAGAAGAAGAAAAGTGGGAGTGGGGAAGAATGAAAAACAACAGGATAGTATGGATAGTAAGAGACAAGTCACCGAATGGAAGAAGATCAGTGGGACGTCCCAGACAGAAATGGAGCTACGATCTGTAGAGCAGGGAACAAAGAAAATAGGCAATAGCAGCATAGCTGTAAGTCGGAAGAAGAATAAATTTTGAATTAAGGGGTTAGTTTTGGGGGTTGAAATCGGAAGTGAAAAAAAATTCATCGAATAGTATGTCAAATGAATGCTTGTGAAAATACGGGTTCAAAAATATATATGATTTAATACTCGCACAAACTTTTCTTTATATTATTTTTAAAAAATGGCCTATAATTGCTGTCCCCCCCACCCTATCTCTCAGAGTGTTGATCAAAAAATTTCAAAAACATTTTAGAATATTCTCCATAAAGTATAGATTGCATTACGTTTGGTAAATCTGGTATAAAAAAATATTTGATTTGACAATATGGTGGAGATTTTTTACGAAAACCCTATTTGGGCAAATTCGACTTGCACTTGCCCGGTTTTTCTTTTTTCTTCTATGACATTTATTCTTCCAGAAGCTTACGTCTGCTCCAAAATAGAAAATCATCCTGATTGATCAGAATGGTGTTTATGGAATACGTTACTGTTGGAATTTTTAATGAAAAAGTGTCAGCACAGCGTTAAAGGTATTTTAGCACAAAGTTGTCGGGCTGAGGGATTTAATATCAATAAATATATAAACAATTACCAAGTAAAAAAAGAACTTAGTAACGTAAACTAACCTGAAGTTACAACATTAAGACAGTCATCAAGCTAATAACAATTCACTCAAATCTTTGCTATTAACTTTCTCGAAAGTATAGCATAATTAAAACATATAGCACAGACATATAACAAGAAGCATTTGCTTATTAGTACTATTATTCACTTTATAGCTGTTCCAACCGATAATTTAAATAGTGAAAATGGTACATAAATTTTTACTTTAATAAAGGAAACGTTTCAAAGTAGTGAAATTAATTTTTTAATTATTTGCTGCTTACAAATTAAAAACTAAGCACTTATTCCTTTTGTAAATTAAAGTTAATAAATATTTACCACCAGTGTTAAAGCAGAATATTAAGTAGTTTGAATACATTTTTCTTGACGTTAGTATTGTCTTTTACCTCTCTTGCTTAAGGGAAGTATTGTACTGGTGAAAAAAACTATCCTCTAAGGTTTTTGCAGTTCTTTTTGCAGTCGGTCTATCTGTCTGTCTCTTTGTCGGTTTGTTGGCACGATAACTGTTAAATGAAATGAGATATAAATAAATTTCCATTATTTTCTACTTCATTTTCAGAATGTTTCTTGGTTTTTGCGTTAATATAATGGACTCATAGATGAAAACTTATGGTCAAACACACGAGGAGTTAATGGGGCGGATGTCTATATCGTGTTATATGTCATTTTTAGAGTTCCTGGAGTTAAGGAATCTAGACGTATTACTTTTTCATTACTTTCAATTACACAAACAGACAAGAGGTAAATGGGGTAGGGGAGACGGTTATAGAAAGATATATAACGTGACACGTTATATGCCTTTTTTCAGGATTCTTGAAGTCGGGAAATGTGAAAATTCTGTTATATTGTCATTAGATGCAATTATTTACGGTTAAGCTTATAAAGAGTTAATAGATGGAAGAGGGGGTTGTTTGGAATATATCGTGGTATACATCTTATTCTGATTATATATATATATATATATATATATATATATATATATATACATCGTCTCTCCACGATCGTCTGGGCCTTCCTCTTTTTCTTCTCCCTCTCTTCGTTATTTTCTTTATCCACCTAATTGTTTTTCTTCAGTGGTGTTTAGTGCGTTCTCTTTGATGTTCATTCTGCTTCTTATTTCTTCATTTGATATTCTCTCCATACGTGTCACTCTGCAGCATCTTCTCCAACACTCCATCTCTACCGCGTTAATTTTAGATTTATTTCTTTTGTTGATCATCCATGTTTCTGACCCGTATGTCATTATGCTTTGTATTATTGATTTGTATATGCCTGTTTTGTTTCTCTTTGTAATGTGTATATATATATATATATATATATATATATATATATATATATATATATATATATATATATATATATATATATACAGTAGAACCCCGATTATCCGAGGTAACGTGGGGGAGGGGCACCCTCCTCGGATAACTGAAAACTCGGATAATCCGGATTTGTTTTTTATTCATTCAAAAAATAAACACCAATACTTTAAACCGATGTATTAACGTTTTTAAAATATAAATAGGTACATACATTATAAAACAGTGAAATAGGTATCTATGCGCTTCTGTTTCATATTGCATCTTCTTTTTCTCGCTGCAATGTTTCTTCATCTATTAAGAAAAAGCAAATCCGCTGGGGTTACCTCTGGTTGTTGTTCGATATGCCTCAAAGCTTTTTCCAAAGAAGCAAAACCTTCTTGATGAGAGATCTAAGTGGCAGACTGTTCATCCAACGCCGCTTCGTCATCTGATTTTTCGGCTTCCTGAAAGGCATTCGTTATTTCTTTCAATACTCATTTCTTCTTCTAAATCATCTGCTGTAATGGATTCAACAACATTCTTCTCTTGTCACATTTTCGCAACCTTTTAATTTTTGCATTAATTCAAATAAACTTTTTTCTTTTTCTTCTATCTCGCTGTCAAAATTTGAACAGGACATTTCTCCATGGCTTTCTCAATTTCAACGCTAATTCATTTAATGGAGTATTATCTTCACTGTCATTATAGTCCTCAAAATCAATAACTTTTGACCAAGATTTTTGAATAGTGGTAGTACGCACAGAATCCCAAGGTTGACTTACCCAGTAAATAACATTTTTCAGTGTAACCTTTCTCATCACATTGATAATATCCTCCTTTTCTGTGTATTCTAACAGATGTTCAAGATATAAACGCCTATAATTTTTTAAATGTTTCGAGGATGCCTTGATCCATTGGTTGCATTATGCTAGTTACATTTGGAGGAAAAAAAATTTACAACAATTTCGCCCACATTAAGTGGGTGAGAGGGGGCATTACCCATTAACAAAATTGCTTTAATAGGAAGACGATTTCTGTTCAAAATTTAGTCACAGATGGCAAGAACTCTTCTTCAAATCAGTTAGTAAATAAGGTCGCATCCATCCATGCGCTCTTCTGACTTTTGTAATAGAGTGGTAGGGCTTTGGATCAGATGTCTTTTAAAGCTCTTGGGACGTGCAGACTTGCCAATCACCATCAGTGAGATTTTGTGCTTGCCAGATACATTGGAACATACTATTATAGTCAATCTTTCCTTACTTCGTTTGTGCGCCAGGAGCTGATTTTTCCGGTCGAGATGCCAATGTTTTTGATGGAAGCATTTTATAATTCAGACCAGTTTCGTCACAGTTGTAAATTTGATCACATGTGTATCCACAATCTTCGATTTGCTTTTTAAAGTTCTGCTGAAACTTCTCAATTGATGACACATCAGCAGAAAGTTTTTCACCACATACAGTCAGTTGTCGTACACCGTACCGTTTTTCCAGCGGTCAAGCCATCTAGAACTGGCGGTAAACTGATCTTTCTCTGGGAATTGCCTACTAATCATTATTGCTTTCTGTTGTAAAATTAGACCTGACAGACGCACACCTTTTGATCTCTGTTGGTTAAACCACATGAAAAAAGCTTCGTTAACCTTTTCATAGTCGCCGGTTTTCATTGATTTTCTTCCTGCGGACGAGGAGGCTTGATTTATACACCACTCTTCTATTTTTGTGCGGTTTCTTTTCCAATCTCCAACTGTTACATCACCTACTCCATAATCTCGTGCAACAACTTTAATTGTCTCTCCTGCTTCAGTTCTTCTGATGGCTTTTAATTTTTCTTCAATAGGAACGACGATTCTTTTAAGCTTGTTTTGCTCCATTATAATACGACAAACAAAAATTCAAACAAAGCAGTTCGTATTAATTACACTTAACTACCAGAACTCCAACACAACACTCAGCAAAAGGCTTACTTTATTAAATTTCCCCATATTGGTACGTTTTGATGCGTACGGGCCACTTGAAACCATCGTAAAACTGCATTTTGGTCTTTCACTATATAGAGAGTCGACTGTATATATATATATATATATATATATATATATATATATATATATATATATATATATATATATAGATATATATATATATATATGTATATACTCGTATATATATATATATATATATATATATATATATATATATATATATATATATATATATATATGTATATACTCGTATATATATATATATATATATATATATATATATATATATATATATATATATATATATTCGTAAAGTGTTACGAGAGTGACGCGTGTACGGAAAAAGGGATTCAGGTTTTGAATCGCTGTAAATTATACTCGTAAGACACACAGTCCTGGCAAATCATTCAAAGGCCTCTTCTTCGTATAAAAGACTGCTTGAAAAGGTTTGTACGAGGAGAGACAAGCTGAATTTCATACGGATGTGAAGTATTAGAGTAACGTGAAATCCGTCCACTGCCACTCGTAAAGAACTCTCTCTGAGGAAACACCAGAGTCATAATAGTCAAAAAGTCAATAAAACTTTTCACAAAGCATAAGAGTATAGCTTAACCAACAATCCGTCATTCCAAACACGGTCGAATTTCTTGCATATAATCAAGTGCGACCGCTCGAGATTCTCCAAAGCATTCAATTGTGTTGTTGCAAACATGTGCTTCATAAGTCAGAAGATCTGCTATTAACCTTTGCTGACGAAAGCCATATTGACAGTAACTAATAATATTGAATCCTTATAGGTATTTTAGAAGATGCTGGTAATCTTGGTAGCCATTTCCATAACTTTTGATATTACTGAAAGTAAGGCGACTGGATGGCAGTTTGTTTGGCAAACTCTTCTTACTTTTTTGAGTATCGGCTGAATTGTAGCGCATTTCCAGCTGAAGTAAATATTCAAAAGCTCGAAAATATGCCATAAGCTTGTCCCATTTAGCAGATGTGTAGTGCCAAATCATGCGCGGTTGAGGCGCCTCTCTGTTACTGATTGGTAAGATACTCGATGTCAAAAGCAGTTAATAGTTGGAAGAACATAATGGTGGATTTACCGTAACTGTTATCGTATATTATACAAATCTATTTTAAAACTGTAAACTCTGTTGATGGGATGTTGATGCCACGAATCACCCTCCACCCGGAGATCCGAACGGGGGTGCTATTTTACCTCCGGAACTTTTGGATCCGGCGAACTTCATCATGCTATTTAGTCTTACAGCCCGGGCACATCGGAACAGGCACGAAACGTTAAGCAACTTCACGCAGCCTAAGGCGATGCGACGATATCACATCTAATCAGTTTAAGTTTGGGCTTACGGAAAGAATAATTTTATCATTGTGTATTTTAAAAAAGATCACCTGAAAATTAAATAAAAAAAATTAAAATAATGCAAAATATCTAATATAATTATTTTTTCAGGTTTCTTTGCAACACCCAGAAATGGTGAAATAAAAAACGTCAAATATACCTAACTTATCCTCGAAATTGATCAAGAAACTTAAAGTTCTAATTTTTAATTAACGTTTTTCCCAGTGTAAGTTAGGTATATTTGATGCTTTTTTAATTTAACCATTTCTCGGTATTGCAAAGAAAACTGAAAAAAAACAATTATATTAGACATTTTACCTTATTTTAAATTGTTTTTATTTAATTTTCAGGTGATCTTTTTTAAAATACACAATGATAAAATTATTCTTTTGGTAAGCCCAAACTCAAACTGATTAGCAGTGATCTCAACCATGATCGGTTCCGTATTTTAGCTGGTATTTCTAAAAATTGATATTTTAGTCGTATTTATAAAATATTGTTTTATGTTTTTATATAACAAAAAAATTATGACTAAATTGTTTAATTTAGTTATCAACAAATTAAAAACAATTTTACCCGTATAAATTGGGCTTAAGAAACTTTGCAGTTTGCAGAATATCAGGCGCTACAGAGGAGCAGAAGCTGGCAGTGACCACTATTTGATAAAAGCCCAATTAAAATTTAGATATTCAGACAGTATTCAACGTGTAAAGAACAATAAAAACAGCTATAACGTTGGAAAACTTAAAGAAAAGAAAATTAAGGAAGAATACATTAATAATATAGAAGAAAAACTGAAATGTATGCATGAAGACAGAAATATTGAGGACTTATGGAATAGTATAGAAAGAACAGTAAAAGCAGCAGCAGAAAAACTCATAAAGGAAAAACCCAGGACAAAACATAAAGAATGGTTTGACAGTGATTGCGAACATTGGTTAAGGCAACGAAATGAGGCTAAAATGAAAATGCTAGCGAAGAATACAGAAGAAAATAGGAACGAATTAGCTAAGTTAAGAAGAGAAGTTGGGAAGATCTGCAGAAGGAAAAAAAGAGAGTATTTAGAGCAAAAGATAAGAAAAATAGAAGAAAACTTTAATAATAAACAAATGAAAAATTTTTACCAGGAAGCTAAAAGAGAAAGCAGAAAATAATATTTAGTAAGGATAAAGATTGAAATTTGCTGGGAGGAACTCAAGAAATGGCAAATAGATGGAAACAACATTTCGAGACTATTTTAAATAGCGGCCCAGAAAGGTTTGAAGAAATGATAACATTAGACCTCATCCAAAATGACCAAGAAGTTCCAGCAAAGGAGGAACTTATAGAAATTATTAAGAACTTAAAAACCAATAAAAGTGCAGAGGAAAACGGAATATGCAACGAGATCATCAAGAAAGGAGGTTTCGAATTAGAGGAAAGTCTATACAAAGCTGCTCGTAAAAATATGGAAAGAAGAAAATATGCCTGCGAAATGGTTAGAGGCTATACTAATCCAGTGCTAAAAAAAGGAGATACAACAAAAACTGTAATAACTATAGAGGAATTGCTGGAATGGATATAGTGTATAAAATTCTGACTAGCCTGATAAAGAAACGTTTAGATAAATACGACAAAGTAATAGGTGACCACCAAGCAGGTTTTCGGAAAGGACGATCGGTTAACGAGCAGATTTTTACAACGCAACAGGTACTATCGAAGAGCTACGAGAATAACTTATCCGTACATGCTTTCTTCGTAGATTTCAATCACGCTTACGATAGAATACATAAAGCAGAGAAATCTACAGAGGTATAGAAAATTTGGGAATACCACAAA
>CM032449.1:62314078-62372688 GCA_019049505.1 Pachyrhynchus sulphureomaculatus
GCAACTAAAGGCGAATCGAAAGATCCGCACTTTAGAAGTTCCCAAAGTGTTCTTTGTATTTGCCAGACCATCCCAAGATGCATTTCGCTGTTATCACGGCTTATTAGTGGGGCCAGGTTCAGCAAATACAAAGAACACAATTTCAATCTTGATCTGGGTACTAACGGAAAACCATGACAAAATAAATGCTTATACTGCACTCTATCGGTGTCGCTTTGTTGGAAAGACTTTAAATAAGTCACCGACAGAGTGCAGTATAAGCATCTATTTTGTCATGGTTTTCCGTTAGTACCCTGACAAGGACTAGAAATTGTGATCTTTGTATTTGCTGAACCTGACCCAACTGATGAGCCGTGAAACGGCGAAAGGCGTCTTGGGATGGTCTGGCAAATACAAAGAAAACACTTTGGGAACTCCTGCAGTGTGGATCTTTCGATTTGCCTTTAGTTGCTTACCAATGCCAATCATCTATGCCTTGGAGCGGAAGCTCGAGAAGGTGCGCTTCTGCAATAAGTGCCAGCTGATGGTCTGGCCGCTTTATTTGGAAAGACTTTAAATAAGTCACCGACAGAGTGCAGTATAAGCATCTATTTTTTAAATACATATATATATAATATATATATATATAAATATATATATATTATATATATATATGTTTATTTTTTGCTTGAATGAGTTCGAATTTACCACTTGTAATTCCACTAACGAAATCCTAAATTTAGCGCAGTTAACCCGATGGGTCACCCGGAGATTGTTGTATCGTTAACGAATGAAAGAAAACGGCCCATTTTTAACAGACAATAAAACTTGTGGAGTTTCGATAGTGTTCTAAGAAATTGGAACTATGTTTTTTGTAATTTAGAGACCCTGAAATGCCAAGATATGCAAGAATCACGCAGGGTGATTTTTCACGAATTACAGTACTTCTTTCTAATAAGGGAAGTAACAATCAGTGGTCTTAATTTGACTCTTACTGTAGTTATTATTAATTAAACTTAAGGGAGACAAGGTGTCTTGGAGGTTTGATATAAAAACATCAATATTTTTTCTGTATTTGGCTGAAAGGAGAAATTGAGAAGAGGCGCTGTAAAAGGTTTTTTTTTCATTGTAT
Source organism: Pachyrhynchus sulphureomaculatus (assembly GCA_019049505.1). Classification (NCBI taxonomy): domain Eukaryota; kingdom Metazoa; phylum Arthropoda; class Insecta; order Coleoptera; family Curculionidae; genus Pachyrhynchus; species Pachyrhynchus sulphureomaculatus. Next base: position 62,315,190 of record CM032449.1, read on the forward strand.
ATTAGCAGTTCTTAAATTAATTTTTGTTTTACCTTGATTACCTAATATGTTGTAAACCACTGAATTAGCCGAATTCAAGGGGCAGGGAAGAAGGAGATTAATGCGAATAAGATTTTCTCTAATAAAAAAAGAGAACACTAAAGGTGTAGCTACTTATAGAATCGACAACCGAGGACTGAGCCTCTTGAAGAAAAATGATTCACATGCACTGGAACCCTGAAGGTTTAGACCCTTCTCACTACAGTAAACTCAAAATTGATAATCTATTGGCGAAGGTAGGACGACCTTTATAAGTTTAAACCCTCCCCAACACAATTTAAAAAATCGACGACCGGAGGCATAACTTCGCAAAAAAAAAAAAAAAAACATTTTATACAAGAATGTTACAAGATGAAACCAATGCCTGTATGTTTCTAAGGGGATGCTATCTTTTATATCTATACTAGTGGGTGGTACCTGCACCCGCGCTCCCTCTCCTCTCAGCTACGCCACTGCTTGTAAACTTTGTAATTTTAAAAAGAATTACTTATAGAAAAATTTTAGAAAAGCTATAGTAAATAACTTTGCTAATTTCTACCTATCAGTATCGTTGCTTACATATTACAGTAAACCGGGGTTACTTTGACTTCCAGGGTTTCTTAGACAGTTTTTGAGGCTACTTTGACACACGCCACACAGCGGGCAGACATGCATGCAAGCAGGGAGAGAGGGGCGCGGGGGTATCCACTGTACGGCTCGCTCGCCTGCTCGTCTCATTGGCTAGTCCGAGCAGAGTTACTGTTCGTGTTAGGTTACACAGCTGTGTATGAGTGCAGCTGGATACGTTGGGAACTTTCGATTTCGGTGAGTAAACTATTGCGTGTTAATTACCTACGTATTGTTTGTAAATGATAAAATAACGTAAGACTATCATTACAGTACTAACAAACACAAATGTTGCTCACTTAATTAGATATTTAGATTTACTTTGGTGACCTAAATAGTTTGACACGAAAATAAGATATTTTTTGTTTTGTTTTAGGGTTTAATTCCTATCAACCTTGTGTTTGTTTGTTTCTGCAAATGATGCACAATGGTCTAATCATAGAAAAGAAAGCTTGATGCTCGAAATTACCGAAATTACACCCAGCAAGACCTTGCAAAAGCCGTGGACGAGGTTAGGAGAGGTTTACTTAGCCAGAGCGCAGCTGCCAAGAAGCACAAAATTAATAGGACCACTATTATAAATAGAATTCATAACAGACATCAAGGGGTGCTGTATCTGACTGGGGGTATCCTATGACCAAGGCAGACATCCAGATCGTCGTTCCACAGTGTTTCCACAGTGGAAAGACAACTTGCCAGGTTTAGACTTTATCAACGACTTTGCATGTAGGAACCATCTCACGCAGATACTCGCCACAAACATAAAAACTTTAGTGGGACCCAACGAGGTCAGGGAATATTTAGAAAATTTGAGACCAGCTTTGGAGGAGACACGTCCAGGTCTCATCTATAACTATGATGAAACCAGAATCACGGACACAATCCGGGTGCAACGAAAGTTCTAGTACCCCGAGGTCGCAAACGCGTCGAAAAAGTTCAGGAGCATTCAAAATCATCAATCAGCATCATGTGCTGTGGCACAACTGAAGGAGAAATGATTCCTCTGATGGTGGTTTACAAGTCGGAAAATCTGTAGAGCTTTTTCAGATTCACGGGTATTTATCCTTTCGATCCTGAAGTTGTTCTGCGGAATCTTCCAGCAAAGAGCGCAAATGAAAAACGTGTTCTCGATAACAGCCTCCTAGACTTTCTCGAAGAGACTCGAGGCTATGACTCACAGAGGATTCAACACAGAAGAGGAAAAAAAATCTTCATAGACCAGGAACACAAGTACAAAATGTTGAAGCTCTACCAGGAACAAGCCAAGAAGCAACAGTAGAGGATGTTCCAATCTCTCCAACAATTGACTTCCCCGATACGATGGATCTACACGGAGGAGCTTGTTCAAAGTCAGACAGAGATGACTCTTCCTCCAGTGAAGATGACAGTCCCTTAATTGACCTGTGAGGAAGAGGGACACCAGCAACTTGTACTCCATCTGTAAATGCGATTTCCGTTTTTACCGTTTAAAAAAAGATTGGATCTGCTGCGTCACATGCAAAAAATTCGGTGTGCGGAATTTGCAAAAAAGGATCCATGAATCCTTTATATGTATGCGAAATATGTGAAGATACCTACTGATTTATTTTTTTAATATTATATTTATAATAATTTTTTCATAAAGTTTGATTATTTGTAAGGAATATTTTCGCCTTTAGCCCAAATTGTTTTTATTATGATGTTGATTACTCGTAAGAATTTTTGTCGACTTCAGGACGTGACTGATCGATAACTACGAAATAAGTAAAAGTACCTTTAATTTTTGCATTTGCAAACTCTTTCTTATATGATGTTGATTATTTGTAAGAATTGTTGTGGACTTTAAGTCGTGAAAGTGCCATTAAAAAATTCGATTAGAATTATAAGTTTCTCAATGAAAAATGTTGATCGTTTCATTTATTTTACCTTTACAACGTAAAAATTAATATATTTTTTATTAAAATGGTGTCAAAGTAACCCGGACAGTATTTATCTTGAACTTTTAAGGCATGTGTCAAAGTTACCCCAAACTCCGGATTACTTTGACATTTAAAAAAAAAAATATAATAGAGGGGGGCGTCAGGTCATTGCTCACTAGCGAATTCAATAGCCAAAGGACCAGTTGTACTATTGGGATAAAAAAGTGGCTTAATTTAGGGTTAAAAAAAAAGTGTATACCAAAAAACCTTTAAAAATCTGTCAATGTAACCCAGATGTACAGTACCCTGTCGCTAGTCATCACAAAAAATTTATTGTATAGCCTGTCCCAAAATACAAGATCTTGATTTTTGCCGCTCTAAGTGGGCAATATAAAATTCTGACCTTTTGTTTATGATAGGTTTCAGAGATGGACTTAATAATTTTATCCATTAATTCAAATAAATAAAATTGTAAGTGTTTTTGGAGATGTTTGTTTATAGATGCATGTAAAAACAAATGGATAAGAAGTACAAATAGACAGTTTGAATGAATGGGGTTTACAAGAGGGAACATATTGTATAAATAAAAATATATTTTAACTTAAGCCTAATTCGGTTTCACTATCACTGTCATCAGCTGAGGTAATTATCAATGATTTTATATTATTTACATAAATATATGAATCTTCAACTTTAACATCGTGCTGAATGGAATTCTTCTAGCTTTCACAAGGTATATCATTTATAACTTTTTTTACTAATTCAACCACTGATACGCTTCAAGTAGGAGAAACATTTTGTGCCCTTATTTTTGATTTAACTTGATGTTCAATTGGATTAAACACACAATAATACGGAGGAAGCCGCAAAACAGTGTGTCCCATTTTCTTAGCCATACTATCACAAACATATTTCTTTTACAATTTATAGTCTTTTAAAACTTCCAAAAGATCACTTTTTTAGTGTTCCGTACGGAACACTTATAAGATCACTTCGGTGTCTGTCCGTCTGTCTGTCCGTCTGTCCGTCTGTCCGTCTGTCCGTCTGTCCGTCTGTCACACCCGATTTTCTCCGAAACTACTTGTCATAGAAAGTTGAAATTTGGTAGCAATATAGGAATTGATGGCCGCGAAAAATCGCTGTCCACCCGCCTTATCTCGGAAAGTACTTATCAAAAAATTTTGAAAAAAAATTCTGGAATATTCTCCACGGGGTATAGATTGAACGAAAATTATCACGAGTGCATTACCTGTAATAATTTATCTGTTATATAAAAAAACAGAAATTTCAAGGTCATCAATTTTTAGTAAAGATTGGAATAAACTTTGTTGAAAAACTTATTTGGGGTGTGTTTTGTGAAGTCACTGATCATTTTATATCACCGTAACATAAATTTTGACTTAAGGGATTCGTTTGGAGGGGTGAAATCGGAAGTGAAAAAAAAATTTTTTTACTAGGTCATCGAGTGTGGTGTCAAATGAAAGCTTGTGAAAACACGAGTAAAAAATATATATATAATGTAATACTTGCGCACACTTTTCTTCGTATTACTTTTAAAAAATCGTGAAAAAATCGCTGTCCCCTACCTTATCTCGAAAAGTACTGATCAAAAAATTTTGAAAAAAACCCTGGAATATTCTCCACGGGGTATAGATTGAACGAAAATTATCATTACCTTTAATAATTTATCTGGTATAAAAAAAAAACAATATTTCAAGGTCACCAGTTTTCAGTGAAGATTGGAAACAAACTTTGTTGAAAACTCATTTGGGGCGCGTTTTGTAAAGTCACTAATCATTTTATACCACCCTAACAAAACTTTTTATTTCAAAAACAATCAACGTACGGAACACTAATTGTGCAAGTTCAACTTGCACTTGACCGGTTTTTTTTATAACTAAAGTCAAAATAAATGTTATTTTCTAACATATATTCCTATATTTCCGATTTGGTGTTGACTGCATTAGGAACCTTATTTAGTAGGCGACTATGGTGGTAACTTGCATTGTTCATAACTATAACACTCTCTTCGGGAACATTTGGCAAAAGGGAAATTTTCAAAAAGTTCTGCGCTCGTGTCTTTGTGATTGTCCAAACTAGAATTTTTTATGTTTTTTGCAAATAATAATAGACAATTTGAAACCCAGCTCTTTTCAGATCCAGCATGCAAAATGATTATTCGTTTACCTTTATTCTGACATTTTGTACTGCTGTCAACCCACCCTTTTTGCACAGTGTCATGGGTATCGAACCATGTATCGTCAAGGTAAATTATTGGCCAATTCTCTGCTCGATACTTTTTAATTTCTTATAAATAAGTATGTCGCAATATTCGTAATCTTTGTGAGTCCATCACTACTTGCCTTTGTTGATTTTTCGGAACGTGAATCCCATTCTTAAGAGAATTCTGTGAAGGGTTGATCGGCCACAATGTATATTGGTCCCATCCTGCACCAGTCTTAATTTTATTTTGTCCAGTGTTGGCACCAATTGCTCTTCATACATAGAATCTATTATATTTTTCTCCTGATGACGTCTTTTTCACAATCGTCTACATGATGCATTTGAAAATCTTTCCGTTTTTTTCTTTTCCTGAGTGACAGTTTTCCTACAATACCCTTAATCGTAGAAATTGTGGTTTTCGTTAGTTCACTGGTTTCTTGTTTTGTTTAGCGTCAAGTTATAAATGTTTTCTCTTGCGATAGGCACTATTGCAATTTTCCCACGGACGCCACATAATTAAAATAGAACCGTTACGTTGTAAGTTATAAGTAAAACTAAAAATAAAAATAATAAAAAGTATCTTTCGAATCTTAATGGGGACCTGTGGTCATTAGGCCTATATTATCAAATACTTAAAAGGTTAGAAACCGGGCTGCTAGGTAGTAAATATATAGGTAAAAATAGATCCAATATGATTGCAGGTGCAAGTGAGGGCGGTATACAAAGCAGGTAAAATAAAAATACGTTTATCGTAATACCTGGCAACTATGCACAGGGTCGTTTATTGCCCCATCTTATATCTTGGGATTCACCATACTTGTATCCTTGATGGACCAAATGTAAGAAAGAATATATTTGGAGAGATAGGAGGAATAAGACTTTTCAATAAAACTTATTTTTATCTAAATTTAAAAATAAACCCACGATTTATCATTACAATAATGTGAAATTTGCAAAGTGCAAAGTAATATAAATTAATTATTGTTCTCAGTTATGAGATCACTGTCTCGTAAATGTCATTTAATCCTTTTATTTACTTAGATATTCAGTTAAAATCCTGTTGATAAAATACTTCAGGGTCTAGAGCTTTCAACTTTATCTGCCAGATTTAGAGAATGAATATCTTCACTTTAAGATTTGACTTATATTTCGAGATTTAGACTAAATTGATGTTCTCATAACAGAAATATAACCTATTCCGAAACTCCTTTTGTTATGCAAAGCTGAGTCTGGATTGAGCGCTTGTCGTAAGCCTTACAGCAATACAAGAACTCCAAGTGAACAATTCGCCACAGCATTTACTAATAACCTCACGTGCAAAATTTTTAAAATTTAGGCAAAAGAGTTTGTCCAAATGATTTTAGGGTCTTCCAAAAGTATGGTGTATTTTTAGTGTTCCGTATGGAACACTTATTGGATCACTTCGATATCTCTTTCACACCTGATTTTCTCCGAGGCTATTTGACATAAAAAGTTCAATTTCCACACAAATATAGGAATTGATAAACCAATCAGACCCATGTAGTTTTAAAAGTTAAATTTTGACAGCAAGGATTCAGAAGTGGGCGCTCATGCATTGATGCCGTATTCATTGTGAGACAGGTAAAAAAAAACTCCATAGAATACAAAACATTCCAGCATACTTCTGCCTAACAGACTTAAAAAAAAAGCTTTCAACGAATAGAAGACGTTATTCATCTATTATATAACAGGAACATTCCATTAAACCTAATTAAAACTGTCGAGAATATAAATAAAGACAATAAAGTAGTCGCGAGATTAGCAGAAGGGATGCCAGAACCAATTGACTATGAATCTGGAATCAGGCAGGGGGACTATTTAAGTCCTCTTGAATTTTATATTGTCATGTATGAAATTATAAAGAATGTCAAAAGAAAGAAGGGATATAGAATGGGTAACAGAGAACTTAAAATTATATGTTATGCAGATGATGCGATAATAATGGCTGAGACCGAGAACGATCTGCAAAGGCTGCTACACAAATTCTACATAGCCGCAAAATAATGTAATATGTCAATCTCAACTGAAAAAACTAAGACAAAAGTAATAGCAAAAGAGCCGATCAGGTACAAGCTGGTGGTGGAAGATAAACCAACAGAATAGGTGATGAACGGTCGATTACCTGGGCATCAAAATATCTAGTATCGGAAAAAATGGAGAAAGAAGTAAAACATCAAGGCGATAAGGCTAATAAGATAGCGAGATATCTGAATGATACCATATTTAGAAATAAATCCCTCTCCGTTGAGACCAAAACAAGAATATACAAGAGCGTAATACGACAAGTAATGATTTACACATCTGAAACAAAACCCGATACAAGTATAGCACAGAGGATACTGGAATCAACTGAAATGAGAATACTTAGGAGATGTACAAACAAGACCCTGAGGGATAGAGAATGAGTAAAGATATAAGACGCACATGTAATATAGAAAATATCAACGAGTAAATAAGAAGAAGAAAAGTGGGAGTGGGGGAAGAATGAAAAAACAACAGGATAGTATGGATAGTAAGAGACAAGTCACCGAATGGAAGAAGATCAGTGGGGACGTCCCAGACAGAAATGGAGCTACGATCTGTAGAGCAGGGAACAAAGAAAATAGGCAATAGCGCATAGCTGTAAGTCGGAAGAAGAATAAATTTTGAATTAAGGTGTTAGTTTTGGGGGCTGAAATCGGAAGTGAAAAAAAATTCATCGAATAGTATGTCAAATGAATGCTTGTGAAAATACGGGTTCAAAAATATATATGATTTAATACTCGCACAAACTTTTCTTTATATTATTTTTAAAAAATGGCCTATAATTGCTATCCCCCCACCCTATCTCAGAGTGTTGATCAAAAAAATTTCAAAAACATTTTAGAATATTTTCCATAAAGTATAGATTGCATTACGTTTGGTAAATCTGGTATAAAAAAATATTTGATTTGACAATATGGTGGAGATTTTTTACGAAACCCTATTTGGGCAAATTCGACTTGCACTTGCCCGGTTTTTTCTTTTCTTCTATGACATTTATTCTTACGTCTGCTCCAAAATAGAAAATCATCCTGATTGATCAGAATGGTGTTTATGGAATACGTTACTGTTGGGAATTTTTAATGAAAAAGTGTCAGCACAGCGTTAAAGGTATTTTAGCACAAAGTTGTCGGGCTGAGGGATTTAATATCAATAAATATATAAAAAATTACCAAGTAAAAAAAGAACTTAGTAACGTAAACTAACCTGAAGTTACAACATTAAGACAGTCATCAAGCTAATAACAATTCACTCAAATCTTGCTATTAACTTTCTCGAAAGTATAGCATAATTAAAACATATAGCACAGACATATAACAAGCATTTGCTTATTAGTACTATTATTCACTTTATAGCTGTTCCAACCGATAATTTAAATAGTGAAAATGGTACATAAATTTTTACTTTAATAAAGGAAACGTTTCAAAGTAGTGAAATTAATTTTTTAATTATTTGCTGCTTACAAATTAAAAACTAAGCACTTATTCCTTTTGTAAATTAAAGTTAATAAATATTTACCACCAGTGTTAAAGCAGAATATAAAGTAGTTTGAATACATTTTTCTTGACGTTAGTATTGTCTTTTACCTCTCTTGCTTAAGGGAAGTATTGTACTGGTGAAAAAAACTATCCTCTAAGGTTTTTGCAGTTCTTTTTGCAGTCGGTCTATCTGTCTCTTTGTCGGTTTGTTGGCACGATAACTGTTAAATGAAATGAGATATAAATAAATTTCCATTATTTTCTACTTCATTTTCAGAATGTTTTTTGGTTTTGCGTTAATATAATGGACTCATAGATGAAAACTTATGGTCAACCACACGAGGAGTTAATGGGGCGGATGTCTATATCGTGTTATATGTCATTTTTAGAGTTCCTGGAGTTAAGGAATCTAGACGTATTACTTTTTCATTACTTTTAATTACACAAACAGACAAGAGGTAAATGGGGTAGGGGAGACGGTTATAGAAAGATATATAACGTGACACGTTATATGCCTTTTTCAGGATTCTTGAAGTCGAGAAATGTGAAAATTCTGTTATATTGTCATTAGATGCAATTATTTACGGTTAAGCTTATAAAGAGTTAATAGATGGAAGAGGGGGTTGTTTGGAATATATCGTGGTATACATCTTATTCTGATTATATATATATATATATATATATATATATATATATATATATATATATATATATATATACATCGTCTCTCCACGATCGTCTGGGCCTTCCTCTTTTTTCTTCTCCCTCTCTTCGTTATTTTCTTTATCCACCTAATTGTTTTTCTTCAGTGGTGTTTTTAGTGCGTTCTCTTTGATGTTCATTCTGCTTCTTATTTCTTCATTTGATATTCTCTCCATACGTGTCACTCTGCAGCATCTTCTCCAACACTCCATCTCTACCGTGTTAATTTTAGATTTATTTCTTTTGTTGATCATCCATGTTTCTGACCCGTATGTCATTATGCTTTGTATTACTAATTTGTATATGCCTGTTTTGTTTCTCTTTGTAATGTGTATATATATGTATATATATATATATATATATATATATATATATATATATATATTATATATATATATATATATACATATATATATACAGTAGAACCCCGATTATCCGAGGTAACGTGGGGGAGGGGCACCCTCCTCGGATAACTGAAAACTCGGATAATCCGGATTTGTTTTTTATTCATTCAAAAAATAAACACCAATACTTTAAACCGATGTATTAACGTTTTTAAAATATAAATAGGTACATACATTATAAAACAGTGAAATAGGTATCTATGCGCTTCTGTTTCATATTGCATCTTCTTTTTCTCGCTGCAATGTTTCTTCATCTATTAAGAAAAAGCAAATCCGCTGGGGTTACCTCTGGTTGTTGTTCGATATGCCTCAAAGCTTTTTCCAAAGAAGCAAAACCTTCTTGATGAGAGATCTAAGTGGCAGACTGTTCATCCAATGCCGCTTCGTCATCGTCATCGTCATCTGATTTTTCGGCTTCCTGAAAGGCATTCGTTATTTCTTCAATACTCATTTCTTCTTCTAAATCATCTGCTGTAATGGATTCAAACAAGATCTTCTCTTGTCACATTTTCCAACCTTTTAATTTTTGCATTAATTCAAATAAACTTTTTTCTTTTTCTTCTATCTCGCTGTCAAAATTTGAACAGGACATTTCTCCATGGCTTCTCAATTTCAACGCTAATTCATTTAATGGAGTATTATCTTCACTGTCATTATAGTCCTCAAAATCAATAACTTTTGACCAAGATTTTTGAATAGTGGTACTACGCACAGAATCCCAAGGTTGACTTACCCAGTAAATAACATTTTTCAGTGTAACCTTTCTCATCACATTGATAATATCCTCCTTTTCTGTGTATTCTAACAGATGTTCAAGATATAAACGCCTATAATTTTTTTTAAATGTTTTCGAGGATGCCTTGATCCATTGGTTGCATTATGCTAGTTACATTTGGAGGAAAAAAAATTTACAACAATTTCGCCCACATTAAGTGGGTGAGAGGGGGCATTATCCATTAACAAAATTGCTTTAATAGGAAGACGATTTCTGTTCAAAATTTAGTCACAGATGGCAAGAACTCTTTCTTCAAATCAGTTAGTAAATAAGGTCGCATCCATCCATGCGCTCTTCTGACTTTTGTAATAGAGTGGTAGGGCTTTGGATCAGATGTCTTTTAAAGCTCTTGGACGTGCAGACTTGCCAATCACCATCAGTGAGATTTTGTGCTTGCCAGATACATTGGAACATACCATTATAGTTAATCTTTCCTTACTTCGTTTGTGCGCCAGGAGCTGATTTTTCCGGTCGAGATGCCAATGTTTCGTCACAGTTGTAAATTTGATCACATGTGTATCCACAATCTTCGATTTGCTTTTTAAAGTTCTGCTGAAACTTCTCAATTGATGACACATCAGCAGAAAGTTTTTCACCACATACAGTCAGTTGTCGTACACCGTACCGTTTTTCCAGCGGTCAAGCCATCTAGAACTGGCGGTAAACTGATCTTTCTCTGGGAATTGCCTACTAATCATTATTGCTTTCTGTTGTAAAATTAGACCTGACAGAGGCACACCTTTTGATCTCTGTTGGTTAAAAACCACATGAAAAAAGCTTCGTTAACCTTTTCATAGTCGCCGGTTTTCATTGATTTTCTTCCTGCGGACGAGGAGGCTTGATTTATACACCACTCTTCTATTTTTGTGCGGTTTCTTTTCCAATCTCCAACTGTTACATCACCTACTCCATAATCTCGTGCAACAACTTTAATTGTCTCTCCTGCTTCAGTTCTTCTGATGGCTTTTAATTTTTCTTCAATAGGAACGACGATTCTTTTAAGCTTGTTTTGCTCCATTATAATACGACAAACAAAAATTCAAACAAAGCAGTTCGTATTAATTACACTTAACTACCAGAACTCCAACATAACACCCAGCAAAAGGCTTACTTTATTAAATTTCCCCCATATTGGTACGTTTTGATGCGTACGGGCCACTTGAAACCATCGTAAAAACGGCATTTTGGTCTTTCACTATATAGAGAGTCGACTGTATATATATATATATATATATATATATATATATATATATATATATATATATATATATATATATATATATATATATATATATACTCGTATATGTATATACTCGTATATATATATATATATATATATATATATATATATATATATATATATATATATATATATATATATATGTATATACTCGTATATATATATATATATATATATATATATATATATATATATATATATATATATATATATATTCGTAAAGTGACGCGTGTACGGAAAAAGGGATTCAGGTTTTGAATCGCTGTAAATTATACTCGGTAAGACACACAGTCCTGGCAAATCATTCAAAGGCCTCTTCTTCGTATAAAAGACTGCTTGAAAAGGTTTGTACGAGGAGAGACAAGCTGAATTTCATACGGATGTGAAGTATTAGAGTAACGTGAAACCCGTCCACTGCCACTCGTAAAGAACTCTCTCTGAGGAAACACCAGAGTCATAATAGTCAAAAAGTCAATAAAACTTTTCACAAAGCATAAGAGTATAGCTTAACCAACAATCCGTCATTCCAAACACGGTCGAATTTCTTGCATATATATCAAGTGCGACCGCTCGAGATTCTCCAAAGCATTCAATTGTGTTGTTCCAAACATGTGCTTCATAAGTCAGAAGATCTGCTATTAACCTTTGCTGACGAAAGCCATATTGACAGTAACTAATAATATTGAATCCTTATAGGTATTTTAGAAGATGCTGGTAATCTTGGTAGCCATTTCCATAACTTTTGATATTACTGAAAGTAAGGCGACTGGATGGCAGTTGTTTGGCAAACTCTTCTTACTTTTTGAGTATCGGCTGAATTGTAACGCATTTCCAGCTGGAAGTAAATATTCAAAAGCTCGAAAATATGCCATAAGCTTGTCCCATTTAGCAGATTTGTAGTGCCAAATCATGCGCGGTTGAGGCGCCTCTCTGTTACTGATTGGTAAGATACTCGATGTCAAAAGCAGTTAATAGTTGGAAGAACATAATGGTGGATTTACCGTAACTGTTATCGTATATTATACAAATCTATTTTAAAACTGTAAACTCTGTTGATGGGATGTTGATGCCACGAATCACTCTCCACCCGGAGATCCGAACGGGGGTGCTATTTTACCTCCGGAACTTTTGGATCCGGCGAACTTCATCATGCTATTTAGTCTTACAGCCCGGGCACATCGGAACAGGCACGAAACGTTAAGCAACTTCACGCAGCCTAAGGCGATGCGACGATATCACATCTAATCAGTTCAAGTTTGGGCTTACGGAAAGAATAATTTTATCATTGTGTATTTTAAAAAAGATCACCTGAAAATTAAATAAAAAAAATTAAAATAATGCAAAATATCTAATATAATTATTTTTTCAGGTTTCTTTGCAACACCCAGCAATGGTGAAATAAAAAACGTCAAATATACCTAACTTATCCTCGAAATTGATCAAGAAACTTAAAGTTCTAATTTTTAATTAACGTTTCCCAGTGTAAGTTAGGTATATTTGATGTTTTTAATTTCACCATTTCTCGGTATTGCAAAGAAAACTGAAAAAAAAACAATTATATTAGACATTTTACCTTATTTTAAATTGTTTTTATTTAAGTTTCAGGTGATCTTTTTTAAAATACACAATGATAAAATTATTCTTTTGGTAAGCCCAAACTCAAACTGATTAGCAGTGATCTCAACCATGATCGGTTCCGTATTTTAGCTGGTATTTCTAAAAATTGATATTTTAGTCGTATTTATAAAATATTGTTTTATGTTTTTATATAACAAAAAAATTATGACTAAATTGTTTAATTTAGTTATCAACAAATTAAAAACAATTTTACCCGTATAAATTGGGCTTAAGAAACTTTGCAGTTTGCAGAATATCAGGCGCTACAGAGGAGCAGAAGCTGGCAGTGACCACTATTTGATAAAAGCCCAATTAAAATTTAGATATTCAGACAGTATTCAACGTGTAAAGAATAATAAAAACAGCTATAAAGTTGGAAAACTTAAAGAAAAGAAAATTAAGGAAGAATACATTAATAATATAGAAGAGAAACTGAAATGTATGCATGAAGACAGAAATATTGAGGACTTATGGAATAGTATAGAAAGAACAGTAAAAGCAGCAGCAGAAAAAAACTCATAAAGGAAAAACCCAGGACAAAAAATAAAGAATGTTTTGACAGTGATTGCGAACATTGGTTAAGGCAACGAAATGAGGCTAAAATGAAAATGCTAGCGAAGAATACAGAAGAAAATAGGAACGAATTAGCTAAGTTAAGAAGAGAAGTTGGGAAGATCTGCAGAAGGAAAAAAAGAGAGTATTTAGAGCAAAAGATAAGAAAAATAGAAGAAAACTTTAATAATAAACAAATGAAAAATTTTTACCAGGAAGCTAAAAGAGAAAGCAGAAAATAATATTTAGTAAGGATAAAGATTGAAATTTGCTGGGAGGAGCTCAAGAAATGGCAAATAGATGGAAACAACATTTCGAGACTATTTTAAATAGCGGCCCAGAAAGGTTTGAAGAAATGATAACATTAGACCTCATCCAAAATGACCAAGAAGTTCCAGCAAAGGAGGAAAATTATTAAGAACTTAAAAACCAATAAAAGTGCAGAGGAAAACGGAATATGCAACGAGATCATCAAGAAAGGAGGTTTCGAATTAGAGGAAAGTCTATACAAGCTGCTCGTAAAAATATGGAAAGAAGAAAATATGCCTGCGAAATGGTTAGAGGCTATACTAATCCCAGTGCTAAAAAAAGGAGATACAACAAACTGTAATAAATATAGAGGAATTGCTCGAATGGATATAGTGTATAAAATTCTGACTAGCCTGATAAAGAAACGTTTAGATAAATACGACAAAGTAATAGGTGACCACCAAGCAGGTTTTCGGAAAGGACGATCGGTTAACGAGCAGATTTTTACAACGCAACTGGTACTATCGAAGAGCTACGAGAATACTTATCCGTACATGCTTTCTTCGTAGATTTCAATCACGCTTACGATAGAATACATAAAGCAGAAATCTACAGAGGTATAGAAAATTTGGGAATACCACAAAAGCTGATCAGACTGACAAGAATGACCCTCGAAAACACAGCAAATAAAGTAAGTGTGAATGGACAAAAATCCCAATACCCATTATCAACCGTTCTATTTAACATAGTGCTGGAGAATGTAATCAGGGAAAGCAACATCCATAGACACGGAATGCTACTCAGTATGAAACATCAATGTCTAGCGTACGCAGTCGACCTGGTATTACGAACTAGATCAAAGAAGGAACTGATTGACGTAACCAGAAGGCTAGAAATCGCTGCAAGAAAAAGGGGGGTTAGAAATCAATGAAGAAAAATCCATGTACATTGTGATGAAAAGCTAGTAGTTAGCAGCTGTACGGATGGGGATATATATCAATTTGTCAAAACAGAAAACGTTACTTACCTGGGAATGAACCTAAATAGTAGAAGTGAAGAAAGCAGAGAAATAAATTACAGAATAAACAAAGGAAGTGGAAGTGCAGGAGCTCTAACCAAACTGTTTAGATCGAAATTGGTGTCTAAGGGAGCAAAAGAAAGACTATACAAGACAGTGATAACACCTGTAACCCTCTATGGATGCAAGTTATGGACGCTAAATAGAGCCGAAGAACAATAATTGAAGATATGGGAAAGGAAAATATTACGCAAAATATATGGGGGGGAGAAGTAGACGGAATCTGGATAAGAAGAACAAATAGTGAACTATATGAACTTTACAACAGCCATTCAATAATAGCACAAGTGAAATTACAGAGGATCAGATGGCTAGGTCACGTGGAAAGATTGCCGGAAACCAGAGCAGCAAAAAAAAAAATGTTGAGAGAGGCGGTGTTCGGGAAGAGACGGAGAGGACGCCCAAGAAGAAAATGGTTGGAGGCAGTGGAGGAGGATTTAGAAAGGTTAAAGATAATTAATTGGAAAAGGAAGGCCACAGGAAAGAACGAATGGAGAAGAATTGCCGATCAAGCCTTAGGCCTACAAGGCCTATAGAGCTACCTTATTTATATATATATATATATATATATATATATATATATATATATATATATGTATATATATATATATATATATATATATATATATATATATATATATATATATATATGTAGTAATGGTTTTTCGGGTATCCCGTGTTAGCTTGAAGTCCCTTGATGGACGGTTTCGCTGACGTTTCGATGGAATCTCATCCATCTTTTTCAAAGCGTTGATCACTGGTCGATGTCTTGGCGTTGAATTCAATTCATTCAAGATAGTCGATGAATATTACACCACGCACATCCCAAAATACCGAGGCCATAACCTTTCCAGCCGATTGTTGTGCTTTCGGGCGCTTTGGACGAGGTTCACCAGTTGCTGTCCACTCAGATGACGATCGTTTTGATTCCGGAGTAAAGTGATGGATCCATGTTTCATCCATTGTCACATATCGACGCAAAAATTCCGGTTTGTTACGTTTAAACATGGCCAAACACTGCTCAGAATCATCAACACGTTCTTGTTTTTGATCAACAGTGAGCAAACGCGGCACCCACTTTGAACAAAGCTTTCTCATAGTCAAATGCTCATGCAATATAAAGCCAACACGTTCTTTTGATATCTTTACGATGTCAGCTAACTCACGCAACTTCACTTTTCGATCATTCAAAACGATTTTATGGATTTTTTTGATGTTTTCTGGTGTTACCGCCTCATTTGGACGTCCACTGCGTTCTGCATCATCGGTGTCTCTACGACCACGTTTGAAGTCAGCAAACCAACGTTTTATTGTTGTTTCTGATGGAGCGGAGTCCCCATAACACTTTTCAAGCCATTGCTTCGCTTGAACGGTATTTTTTTCCCATCAAGAAGCAGTGTAAAATTAAAACACGAAATTGTTTTTGATCCATTGTTTTGAAAATAACAACAGTAGCGTCACTCTTAGCACAATAACTCACAAACTAATGAATAGAATATCATGAAATTTTAACAGCTGTCTTTTGAAGGTTAGTATTAACTGAAAAAAAGGTGACTGCAATAAAACTAGCGCCATCTATGTGTTAAGCCCGGGACTTTTCAGCCCATGTGTTATTAATTTACAAAATATTATTTCTTTTAAAATAAATTAGTACAATAACAGTATCTATATATCAATTATTTACAATAACAAGGTGTATAAGTAAAAGAAATATAATATTAAATACCTTATATACTAAGGCATGAATTATAAGCAACTACAACACACAATAAAATAAGAATAATAATTACAATAAAATACTTAAACCTACTAATCACAATCAGATGAGTCGTCATCGCCGCTCTCCCATTCAGTAGAATATTCAGAGAGTAAAATAATCCTCCTCATTTAATTCGTGATGATGACTTACTGATGGTGTTTCGGATGGCAATGAAGGTGGGATAATCAACTGCAGAACCTCCGATGGCAAAGAAGTAAATTTTCTTTGCGGTAATTCTCTATACGAGTTGATAACAGGATCAGACGTAATTAAAAGCATTCTCAAAAGATCTGTATTTGTGGCAATACGTGACCGCTTCCTGGTGTGCCCGTTCACGGAATCTACAACAGTCTTTATTTCTTGCCTCCTGGGCTTCTTCGGAGAGTTGTCCAATCGGAAGAAGAAAAGACTTTATAACTTCCGCGCTGTGTACAAGAATTTTATGCACAGTAACGGGCATGGAATACCACGAATACAGATCAAGGTATAATTTTCTAGTATCAACACAAAACTTTTCGAATTCTATATAATTTATGTCATATCCCGATGACAAAGTTCTTAAAATTACATGAAATCTACGAATAAGGTTTACGTCGAATCCTGTAATTTCGCTGCTCAATTCAGCTTTGGAAAAAAATCTACGTGCTGTGTTTCCATCGTTTGTGTTACCAAACCCAGGTTTTGGTTTATCTACAATGAGACCCGTACGCTCTTTAAACACTTTTTGTATCTCTTGTGAGCGTTGCTTCACAATAGCTTTGTCGTTATCTCCCCCCCTGACTTTTTTATTTCTAAACGATAGCTGATGTGAAGCAAACATTCAAACGTGCGGATCCATGCATGTAAAGTAGATAAACCAAATGCAAGGCGTTCTTCGTTGCTGGGATATTTCTTTGACTCCTCGTTCATAGTAGACGGGGTGGCACCACAAAATATAACACTTTTGTGTTGAACTTGTCTCTGTTAAGGCATTGCACACTTTGCCATCAGTCATTGTCAACAACAAATCGTGTTTAACAGAGATTTGAGATCCAGCAACGTTACATAATGTTGGAAGAAGCTGACTTACTTCATCTAAAATTTTAGAAGTTTCTTCTTTCGTAAATTCTTTTGTCTCCTTGGCAAAAAATAAACTTAATAAGACGGCAATATAAAGTAGAGGAAGGTCTTGGATTTTGCCAGATCACAGTTTCGCCATCAAGCAGTCTCAAAGGGACAAATGAGTATACGAACAAAAATTCGTCTGTAGCGTTAGTGTTCTCAAATTTCTGCTTATACGTGCTATGCCCCGAACTCCCATCACAGCCCCATTTGCTTACCAACGTATAATATGAACGAGGTAACACACTTCTAATGACTTCCGTCTGAGCTTTAACTAATCGTTCAGCCGTTTTATCCAAAATCGCGTGAAGTTTAATTTCAGCTCGAGATTCAGTCACAGAAATATATTCGTCAGGACAACAAGAAGCTTTGGACTTACCTAAACTATAAAACGATGGATACACTTGATGTCCCGCTTTCATTGACCATTTTCTTGTTTGTTTATATTAGTGAGAAGTCGATTTCGTGTCCACATAATAAGCTAAAGCTTCGTCTGGTGTTAACTGCCGACTTTGTTCAGAACATTTATTCTTTTCTCTAGTTTCACTGACCGCGACGTTATGGATCTGTTTAGCAACACTTCGATGCCCTTCTTTTCGAGTAGCTAACTCAGCTGCTGTAATAAGCTCACTCGCACTTTGCGATTCCAAAAGATCTTCTACTCTCCGTCTCTTCGTTTTCGTTGATGAGTCTTCAAATGATTTTCTGGGTCGCCCTACGGAAAGAGCCGCTGATGATGTTGAAGTGCACGGCTGGTTAACACACATTTTTATTTCGATTCCCGATCCCTCTAACCAATTTTTATGTTTGATTAGAAACATTTCTTTGTTACACTTTAAAGAAGTCCACTTTTGATTGAATTTTGCTGAAAGGCTTGATATTTTCTTATTTTGAGTCGTTTTAGAGAATCGTCAGAAACATCAGACGTATTGAATTTTTCACTTAGATAATAAAAAATGCCACTGTTTCGTTCAGTTTTGTCATGTTTTAGCCATTCTTCAAAAAACTCCATTTTTGTCATAGTCACGACTCGTTCTGAAAAAAATAAAATAATTTTACTTTCGGGCC
This sequence comes from Pachyrhynchus sulphureomaculatus, assembly GCA_019049505.1. NCBI lineage: Eukaryota > Metazoa > Arthropoda > Insecta > Coleoptera > Curculionidae > Pachyrhynchus > Pachyrhynchus sulphureomaculatus. The sequence continues at coordinate 62,334,022 of CM032449.1, forward strand.
TTTTCGGGTTCTATAATATATATGAATCTGTGCCTGAATGTTGTAGGTATTACATATAGAAAAATCTAGGTGGATATAAAAAAGTTGCTACTTTTAAAGTTTACAATTAATGTAAAATTTGCTGGATTTATCTATACATTTACAAATTGATATTACACCAAAAGTATACATATTTTTTATAAAAAATATAAGTCATAATAGAGTACATACCTTCAACAGAATATTCCATCACAAAAAACTCGTTTCACTTTGCTACCAATTTTAAAATATGTTATCACAAGTGTGCATAAAATGCAACTGATTTGCAAATGAAAATGACCTCTCTTATAAGGGTTACTTTGACCCCCTGATAAGATACCTTTATGAGGTGATAAACAAATTAATTCTTGGAATTCGTTAAATGGGGGGGGGGTTGTTTACAAGTCGTTATCAGTGGTTCCTGGAAATTACGTCATGAATATTGTTCCGCTAGCAAGTTCTTGCCGAATCACTGTGTAGCGCTCAAAATCATCAACACGTGATTGTTTCTGGTCCACTGTGAGCAAACGCAGTACTCATTTCGAATAGAGCTTTCTTATGCACAAATATTCATGCCAAGTATGATCAACAAGTTCTATTGATAGCTTTAGGGTGTCAACTATCTCACGTAATTTCACTTTACGGTCATCCAAAACAATTTTGTGGATTTTTTAAATGTTTTCCAGTGTAACCACCCCATTTGGGCGTCCAGAGCGTTCAGCATCATTTGTATCTGTACGACGCGATTAAATTCAGCATACCAGTAAATAATGAGTGATTTTCCAGGGGCAGAGTCCTCGTAACACTTATCAAGCCATTGCTTTGCTTGAACGATATTTTTTCCCATTAAAAACAGTGTTTAATCAACACGCGAAATTCAATTTTTTCACACTGTAACTTGTAAACGAATCGTCGAAATGTCGTAAAATTTTGACACGTATCGTTTGAGGGTTGGTACTTCCTAAAAATCATACGGATTGTTTAAAAAGGGTGACATCTCTGTGACAGACCAAAAACTTTTCAGCCTACGTGTTATGTCATACATTGTCGGTTTTATTTGATTCTATTTAAAAATTTAATATAGCCAGTGTCACTTGGTCAGTGAAGACAAGCATCGCAAGATCGCATTCATTTAAATCAGTACAGGTTAGATCTGTTAAACTCTAAATGGCTACGGTAAAGAAATGACGTTAACGGTCTAGTATTAATTGATATGCCGAGATACCTACCATGGCATAAATTAACCTGTTTTTTAGCGGCTATTTTACTTCTCTCACTAAAGTAAGAAGGGGATCTATATTTTTTTAGCAATACTGTTTAAGGCGAAGGTTCTTGGTTGAGATACTGAACAGCTTTATGCGAAATTATCTACAGTTAAAGGTCTTTAAGGAATAGGGGAAGGGGTAATGGGGTTGCCTCGAATAAATCAAGTTATTTTTAGGGATTCTTGTGGTGGGGGAATTTAAAAATTTTATGATTAAACAGAATAGGTGTGTAGAGGGAAATCTCAGGTCTCAGTAATATATATGCCTCCTTCGTTCTCCTCTATTTTATGATTAACAGCACAGAAAAAAGTACCTTTTCTTTAAGATAACGAGTTGTAATGCTTGTAAGTTATTCGTATTCAGTATTTATTTTAGAACTATTTGTTTGCAATAAAACTATTGGAAACATCACTTCTCCAGTGTTTTCCATATTAATTGAATGATTTTTAAAAAATCTTTAGCCTTCAATTAAAGTTTAGCCTGGAATGATTTTTATAACCAAAACTTCAAAAGTCCAAATTCCCGACCAGAACTTATCGCTACGGCGAATGGTGAAAATATCCTTCTGCAGTAAAGTTATAGAACTTGGTTGAGTTTATTCGTTCTTCGAGAGATGAAACTGCGAAAACACAAGTTAAACACACTAGTGTTGAACGCGGGTCAGAGTAATACAACAAACTGAATCTGAACTACAAGACCACATGCCGCAAGTTGAATCTCTTAATTGATATGTGTGAAAAAAGGTGTCACCTGTAGATCCTTTTCTCTGTCAGCGTATGGCAAAGATAATATATTATGCAATAACAATTAATATAGATTTTACTTGCATATCCCTACTTAATATGTGCGGGTTTTGTAATTTTCCAAAAATTCTGACACTTTCACTGCTTTTTTTGGATGGTTGTAGCTTCTACTTGATGAAAATTCATTATAAATATATCATAAAAGACTCTTTTTAGTCAATTTCCACTGGTTTATTTAAATTGCGATGACGCGTTTCGCTGTCGATGCAGCTTCTTCAGATCTACATTTTACACTGTCAAGTTAGGTTTAATGTTCACAATTTTATATAATAATAATAATAATAATAATAAAAAGAATTCATATCTAATAATAACAACATCAGCCAAGACTTAGGACAATAAAAACCATTCAGAATAAAGCAAAACAAAATGATGTAATCTTTACCAAAGGAGATAAAGGTAACACAGTAATAGCAATAGACAAAATCGACTATATTAATAAAACATTAGATTTTTTCAAAACAGGAAAGTACGAAATTTTAAATAAATATCCAACAAATATTTTTCAAAAAGAAATAAAACAACAAATTGAACAGGCTAAAAGTATCATGCACGAAAAAGATAAATTTAAATTAATAAATATGAATCCCCAAATACCACAACTTTATTCACTCATGAAGCTACACAAACATGACCACCCAATCAGACCAGTTGTTTCCTATATGTCTGCTCCAGCGTATAAGACGTCATCCTTTTTAATTGATTTAATCAAAATCATACCAAATTTTAACCTAAATATCGTATCAAAAACTCATACGAACTCGTGAATAAAGTTAAAATATAACAATACCAGATAATTCTAAATTAGCCTCTTTCGATGTCAAAAACTTACTTCCAAGTGTTCCCCCAGACGAAACAATAATTTTAATAGAGAACCTATTAACAAAAAAAACAAAGTAAATGAAGTTATAATAATGGACATAATTAATTTATTAAGAACTTGTCTAAGACAAAATTATTTTTCATTTAACAATAAATTCTACAATAGTAAGGAAGGGTTAATTATGGGGAGTCCATTAGGTCCATTACTTGCTGAAATTTTCATGGACAATATTAAAATATTTAACAACCATAATAACAATAGTAATAAATGTTTATACTGGTATCGATAAGTAGACGATATAATTGTATGCTTTACAGGTACGAATAGACACACAGACAATTAACTCACTTTTTACAGTACATTAATTCTTTACATAGAAATATCAGTTTTACAATGGAAGAAGAAGTCGAAGGGAAAATCAACTTCCTAGACTTAACAATCAGTAAAACGAGGAAAAAACATGAATTTGCAATATATCACAAACCTTGTCATACAGATACCACAATTCACAATAGTTCTCTCACCTCCCTAATCATCATAAACTCGCGGCTTATCATAGCTTTATACATAGACTAACTAATATCCCCTTATCAGAGAAAATTTTACTAAAGAATTAAACTACATAAAACAAGTAGCCGTTAACAACGGTTATTCGGTTACTTTAGTCGATAACATCTTTAGGAAAAAAACTTAGAAACAAGGCAATAGAAATATACCCATGTCTTAAGGACAGATAAACCACATTTAAATGCTTAACCTATTTCAGCAAACTAACAGAAAACCTGGGAAAATTTTTAAATCAAAAAAATATCAACGTAGCTTGCAAGACTAACAATACTGTAGGGAAATATCTCAAAAACTACAAACCACAAATCAATAAAGACAATAAATCAGGGGTTTATCAATTAACATGTGGGTCATGTCCTAAAACATACATAGGACAAACTGGACGTACATTTATACAAAGAATTACAGTACACGAAAAAAGTTTCATCCATAGAAAGTCTAATTCAACATATGCTAATTATCTTTTAACAGAAAATCACACATTTAACAAGAATTTCAAAATTTTACACAACCAACAAAAAGATTTAAAACTAAATCTTTTAGAACCAATGCAAATAAATCGATTAAGGACTACAGGTACGTTACTCAACGACCAGGTAGATTTAAACAATTCACCATTATTGAATTTATTCTCCTAATTCCAAATCTGTGTGGGTTTTCCAATACTATCAATGTAATTTAATTAGGTGTAATATTATAATTAAGAAATGATATAAAATTGTGAACATTAAACTTAACTTGACAGTGTAAAATGTAGATCTGAAGAAGCTGCATCGACAGCGAAACGCGTCATCGCAATTTAAATAAACCATTGAAAATTGACTAAAAACAGTCTTTTATTATATACTTTTACTGCTGTCTCCTTTGATAACTATTGCACGTAGAAAAAACTATAAATACAAAAGTTGTAGCATAATTTATGCTCTACGATATTGATAATCACAATTTTTGATTTCGGATGTCTAGAAACAGAGAAATTGAGCAAAAATCGAAAAAAAGTGGAAAATTTCGAAGTTATTTCAATATAACTTTCCTTGCACGGGGGTTTCGTTTCCGCAAATTGGGTTTTTAACTAGTGGTTTGGTCCCTACAACACATCCAAAAATTATAGATACCCGACCTTTTGCAAGGAAACCTATTGACTAGACTATTATGATTGTAATAAAATTCTAACCATACAAGAGCACTATTTAAAATTAAACTGGAACAACGTTTGTTTGCGAATTTTTATTAGGTATATGTTAATAATTCCAAATCGTCACGTATTTATTTTGTCCATTAATTTTTGGTTGTCAGAATCGACAATAGTGATATGTTTATTTTATGCAGATCGTCTTAATTTAAACATACATTCATAGATTTTAGTATACAAATCTCAATCAATTAGTAAGATTAGCAAATAATCGCAAGATAATGTTAACATGATTGTTAAGTTAACAAATTCACATATTTCAGTTTAGATTACTTACCACGCCATTAATACATGTCACACTTAAGAATTTTTAATAATATACCATATTTTTACTTGCAAAAGGTAATGTTAATAAAATTTTAGATACTTTTTTGATGAAAATTTGTGTGCCTAATTATGGCTATTGGCAGTGAAATGCTCTGAAACTACGGTAAATAAACATTTCCCATATCACAATCAAAACCGAAATCGTGGTTGACTATTAGTGTTTATAAATAAATGACCTATTCGCGGTCAGATTAATCCTATAGAGCTAGGCTTAACGGCCTGAGAACATATTTATAGATTTATTTACAAGTTTCCATCTGTTAAAAAGGTTGTAAAACTCCATAGAAAATCATAGAAAATAATCGGTCAAGTGCAAGTTTTTTCTTTTTATGAATGTAGCATACGTGCTGCAGGGAAGTCCCTAAAGCGCTCCAGGAGCGGCATATGTGCGAAAAAAGCGATTCACGTTGTTCTTGAATCGCTGTAAAATGTACTCGGTGGGAAACACAGCACTTTGCAAATTATTCGAAAGGGATGACGTTCTCCATATAAAAGACTGCTTGAAAAGCGTTGTACGCGGAGTAACAAGCTGAACCTCATACGGATGTGAAGCACCAGCGCGACGTGTATTTCTAACATGCACCGCTTTGGGAGGAATTAAGCGGGCTACATCCTTCGAACACTTTCCATGAAAATACTTGTAGAACAGACTCAAGTCGCCAACCGTTCTTCGATGTTCCAGCGAATCAAGGCCGCCGGTCAATGCCGGGTCCCCAATCAGACGGACCGCTCTTCTCTGAATAGAATCCAACAAATGCAGTGTATGTTTCGGAGCGGAGCCCCAAACGTGGGAGCAGTATTCCATAGTTGGTCGAATTTGGGCTTTGTAAAGAATTAACAGTTGTTGTGGGGTGTAAAGCTTTCGGGTTCTAAATAATATTCCCAACTTTTGCGAAGCTCTCCTTGCTATACCTGCAACATGTTCATGCCAGGACATATTTGCTCCCAAACTAACGCCCAACAAATTGAGCGACGATGCTAGGGGAATGGAGTGCCCCGACATAACTATGTCGGGTTCAGCAAAATTAACTTTTTTAGAAAAAACTGCCGCCTGGGTTTTTGTAACGTTAAATTCCACTTGGTTACTGTCACCCAAGATAGAATTTCTTCCAGGTCTTTGTTAAGTTGAATGACCTCCTGCTGTCTGCGGTATTCGCCTGAGCAGCCGATGTCCGAGCGTTCAAGGTGAATGAAGAGACAAGCGTACTGTCATCTGCAAAGCTGTGGATTGGATTCCCGGTCTTTTCCAGCAGATCGTTAATGTAAATGAGAAAGAGAGTAGGAGATAGTATGGAGCCCTGGGGCACACCGGCGTTGATAGTGAGGGTATTAGAAAGAAATCCGTCGACCGCCACTCGTAAAGAACGCTCTCTGAGGAAACATGAGAGTCACAAACAGACCCTTTTAGACATACCATAAGAGCGTAACTTAGCCAACAGTTCATCGTGCCAAACACGGTCGAATGCCTTGGATATGGCAAGAGCAACCGCTCGAGATTCTCCAAAGTGCTCAATTGCGTTGTTCCAAACGTGTGTTACATAAGTCAGAAGATCTCCTGTTGATCTATGTTTACGAAAACCAAATTGGTGATCGCTAATAATATTGAATCATTCAAAATATTTTAGAAGATGCTCATTGATAACCTTCCTTAAAATACGCTTTATGATGCGCTGTCTGAAGACAACATCGGGCATCCTTGACTGCAATACGGGAATAGTAGGTGGTGTTTTTCCTTGGAAATCGACAATAGAATGTGTTCAGCCAACAAGTTCGCTCTCTCAACAGGTGTGGTTGCAATGGAATTATCTGGCCGTGTGAGTGGTGGTATGGTGGATTTGGTAAAATTTTGACTAACTGCCTTAGCGACTTGTTGGGACAAGCGAGAAGTTTGTTTCTAATTCGTTGATTGTGTGCCTCCTTGGTTTCGTCGATAATTTCCTTGCATCTGTTCCGGGCACGAACAAAGGTGTTACGATTTATGGTGTTAGGATTTTCACGCCATTGTCGGTAGGCAATATGTTTAGGAGCAACAGCTTCTTTGCATTTTCGGTCAAACCAAGGCTTGCCGTTGGAGGAGCATTTCTTCAAAAAAGAGATGTAAGCTTCCATACCAGCCAAAATAACATCGGAGACCTCCCTGGCGCAGTCAGATGGGTTATCGCCTCTCTGTCACTGATTGGCAGGATACTCGATGTCTAAAGCAGTTTATGGTCGGAAGAACCTAACGGCGGATTTACGGTGACCGTGTAAATCTCCGGATTGGTGGTTAAAAAACAGATCAAGAAGATTGGCGAACTCCCCGTCTCGATCAGGGATCCGTGTTGGTTCGTCAATAAGCTGAGTTAAGCCATAACTGAGAATGATTCAGCTTCACGACCTTGTTCGTCGGTAGTATTTGAATATTTAAGCCAGTTGATATCGTGGACATTAAAGTCGCCCAGGATGGTAATTTCGGCACTTAAATAGTTAATTTGTAAATGATCGATGGTGTCTGTAAGAGAAGCGAAAAGTGTTTGAAAATTGGTATCACTTGGTGGTCGATACAGGATACAGATGAACCTTGTGGATTGTTGAGTCGTTATTTTTAACCACATAACATCAAAGTTTGGGGGCTCCAGAGCTTCTTCTCGTTGACAAGAGAGGTCGCTTCTGACAAAAAGACAGATTCCAAAGTTACGTCTAAATCGGGAATAGAAGTCGTACCCAGGATAAAGATAGTTGACCGTGCTGGTCGATGGACTCATCTTGGTTTCACATAGAGCGAGTACATGAGGTTTATTTGATTGCAGGTGTTGATGCACTGAATTTATGTTCGAGTTTAAACCTCGTTTGTTGCAAAAATCTATCTTAAAATTATGATTTCTGCAAGTCGACGCCCCCGAACCAGCCCCCACTCGGAGATCCGAATGGGGGGCCATTCCACCTCCGGAACTTCTTTCATCCAGACGCCTAAGTAAGTTGGTTGCTTTTAAAATAAAAAATTTTTGTTACGGAGATAGAAAATGATCAATGACTTCACAAAATACACCCCCAATGATTTTTCAATAGAGTTTTTTTCCAGTCTCTACTGAAAACTGATGACCTTGAAATTTTTGTTTTTTTTTTTTATATACCAGATAAATTATTAAAGGTAATGCGCTCGTGATAATTTTCGTTCAATATACAACCTGTGGAAAATATTGCAGAAATTCAGGGTAGCGATTTTTCACGATTTTTTAAAAATAATACAAAGAAAAGTGTGCGCAAGTATTACATTATATATATTTTTGAACTGGTATTTTACAAGTTTTCATTTGACACATAACCCTATGATCTGTTAGAAATAAACATTTTTACTTCCGATTTCACCTCCCGAAACTAACCCCTCAAGTCAAAATTTAGTCTAGTACCAAATTTCAACTTTCTATGTCAAATAGTTTCGGAGAAAATCGGGTGTGACAGACAAATAGACGGACAGACAGACAGACAACGAATAGCTTCATTTTCTATGGATTTTTACATATATTATATATTAATCTCCGAGAAAAAATTTAAAAACCTGGATTTACGTGGTAGAGTTACATATGTCTATGTAATATTACTTAAAAGTTAATTCGAATTACGAAAATTTAATACATTTCAATGTTCTTTGTGTAACTTTCCATAATAATATGTAATTGTAGATTATATAATGTATAAATCATTCCATAATTCTTATATTTCGTATTCACGCTTACGAGGCACCATCCTTTTGATGCTGTTATTTAAGGTTGTCGATGATCATCTTGTCTTTTTAATGCTATTGGGTTTTGAGCTGCATCTCAAAATATTGGCACATCCACATACATGCACTTATTTACACCTTCGAAAATAATTTTCTTTATTTCTTATTTATTATTCAATTATTACGGGTAATTTTTAGTGTTCCGTACGAAACACTTATCAGATCACCTCGGTGTCGTCTGTCCGTCTGTCACACCCGATTTTCTCCGAAACTAGCTAATATAACAATTGATGGCCTCATCAGAGTCGTGTAGTTTTTGAAACTTGAATTTTGACTTAAGTGGTTAGTTTTGAGGGGTGAAATCGGAAGTGAAAAATGAAAATTTGTAGAAACACGAGTTCAAAAATATATATAACTAGCCGTGCCCGCGGCTCCGCTCGCGTGGACTTGATTCACCTTTATCGTCACTGCTTATTCGTTACGTTTATATTATTATATAGCTCAAGGGGCCTTAGAGGCTCATGGCTTGGTTGCATACTTGTCTCCACTTCTTTTTGCCTCCTGTTAGCTTTTCCCAGTGCGGGATTCCCATCAACTCCGGATCTTGCTTTACTGCCTGAATCCATGTAGATCGAGGTCTACCCTTGCCTCTTCTTCCAACCAATCCTCTTATTAGAGCTTGCTTTGCCTGTCTTTCTTCCTTCATCCTTGCCACGTGTCCCAACCATCTTAATCGCTGGCTTCTTATAATTTGGCTTATAAGGAATTTCGTATATAGGCATTTTAATTCGTTGTTTGTTCTTCTTCTCCACAGTCCCTCTTCTTACCTTCCTCCGTAGATTCTTCCCAAAGCTTTCCTTTCCCACACCTCCAAAGTCTCCTTTTCTCTTGCATTCAGTTTCCACGTTTCGCATCCATATGTCACCGTGGGTCTGACAACTGTCGTATATATTCTTTCTTTTGCTTTTCTTGATATATTCTTTTATTTCAATATTGGACTCATTGCCCCCAAACATCTCTGTCCTTTCGCTATTCTTTCTTGTATCTCAATCCTTTCTTGTCCACTCTCTGTTATTGTTACTCCCAGATAATTAAATTTGTCTACTTTTTCAGACATATATCTTTTCCCTAAGTTGTTTATTATATCTAAACTTTTGTTGTTTTTATTATCCTTCTTCCTTGTAATTTCCATGTATTTTGTTTTTTTCTCATTTATCTTTAGTCCTCTCATCCTTCCCCTTTCTTCTACCCTACTTATGGCTTTTTTGAGGTTCTCTTTTGCTCTTGCAATCACTGCTACATCATCCGTATAGGCCAAGCATTGGCAGGTTTGTTGGTATATCGTTCCATTTGTTTTTATTTCTGACTCCCGGATTACTTACTTACTTACTAGTACCAAATTAAATAAACATGTCGACACTGGTTCCCCGTCTTAATCGTCTCTTCACCTTAAACTTGTCTGATACTTTGCCCTCAACCAACACTCTATTTTCTGTGTCATTCACCATGCGAATCAATTTATTTGGAATTTTTAGTTCTTCCATTATCTTGTAGAGTCCTTCTCTATTTACAGAGTCATATGCTTCTCTGAAATCCACAAAGACCAAGTGTAGTGCCAAATTTTGTTCTAAGTTATTATCTTAGATTTGCTTAATCGAAAATATCTGGTCTGTAACCGATATATTTTTCCTGAATCCACACTGGTACTCTTCCAGAATAGACTCGGCTTTCTCTGCTAGTCGGTTTTTGATAGTCAACACTACTATCTTGTACACGACATTCAGTAAGGCTATTGGTCTATAATTAGCACATATAGTTTTTCTCCTTTTTTGTATATTGTACAAATGAGCGACTCTCTCCAGCTCACTGGCATCTTTTCTGTTTCCCTCATTTCTTGCACCAACCGGCATATTTCATTTTCCAGATCTACTCCTCCAGCTTTTATCAGTTTTACAATTTCCACCCGGGGCCTTATTTTTTTTGGATTCTGAGTATTTCTCTTATTTCTTCTTTGCAGGGTTTATTTGTCCCCTCCTCTCCTTCAGTTAATTTTGCTTCCTATTTCTCATTCAACTCATTTTCATCTCCATTTAGTGTTTCTTTAAAGTATTCCCCCCATCTATTCAGTCTTTCTGCGAAGCTTACTGCTAAACTTCCATCTTTTTTCCTACATATTAGCATTTTGTCTGTGTTTATCCCCTTTTTTATAAAAAAAAAACACGTAAATCGGATAAGTGGTTCTTGAGTGCTAAGTGCAGTAATGGATAGACAGACAGACAGAGAGACGTTACGTTTTATATATATTATAGATTTTTTTGACATATATTAAATTGAGAATTTAAAAAAATCACGTAAATCGGATGAGTGGTTCTCGAATGATAAGCACACTAACGGACAGACAGACAGAGAGACGTTGCGTTTTATATATATTATATAGACTATTATTATTATTATTATATAACCTGGTCAGAGAACATATGTATGACTTTAAAAAATCACTTAAATCGGATAAGTGGTTCTCGAGGGATAAGCGCACTAACGGACAGACAGGCAGACAAAGAGACGTTGTATTTCACATATTTTATAGCTATAGATTATTATTATTACTATATAACTTGGCCAAAGAATATATGTATGAATTTAAAAAAAGACACGTAAATCGGATAAGTGGTTCTCGCCTGATAAACGCACTAATGGACAGACAGAGAGACATTGCATTTTATACATATTATAGATTATAGATTATAGATATTCTCTGCTACATAATATTGTTCCAAATTTAATGGTTTAGGCTGGGTACTGCAAGGGAACGCGCTAACGGCAAACTTTTTTTCCGACTTCATTCACTATTATCGTCACTGCTCATTCCCTATGCTACCTATCGTAATAAAATATAGCCTATAACCTGGCCAGAGAACATGTTTAAAAAAAAAAGTACGTAAATCGGATAAGTGGTTCTCCAGTGATAAGCGCACTAACGGACAGACAGACAGACAGACAGACAGAGAGACGTTGCATTTTATATATATTATAAATGTAATACTTGCGCACATTTTCTTTGTATTATTTGTCAAAATTTGTGAAAAATCGCTGTCACCCCCCCCTTATTTCCAATCAAAAAATTTTGAAAAAACATTCTGGAATATTCTCCACAGGTTGTAGATTGAACAAAAATTATCACGAGTGCATTACCTTTAATAATTTATCTGGTATATAAGAAAAAAAAAAACAAAAATTTATAGTTTTCAGTAAAGATCCGAAAAAAAATTTATTGAAAACTTATTTGAGGTGTGTCATTGATCATTTTGTAGCTGCGTACGTACGGAAGATTAATTGCGTAAGTTCGACTTGCACTTGGCAGATTATTCTAGTTGGATCTGCTGTAGAAATTGCGAAACTGTACTCCAAAGAAAACGATCCTAAAGTTATTTATCAGATTGTGGTTGCCCACATTTTTATTTTATTAATGATGCAAAAAAATATATATATTTTCGAAGAGTTTAAAAATTTGAAAAACGATATTATTAAAATGCTTGTAACTAAGCTTCATTTGATTTTATGTGTTGAATTGTATGTTATTAAAAAACTTCATTGTAATTTCTGGTTAATTTTAATTTCCCATTTCCTCTATAAAGTTACATAATGAAATGTACTTTATATATTTAAAATGTAAATATTCCTGCGAATAATAAAATTTTACATAGATATATGGATTTCATTACATATTATTTTGTGATATATTTCACATATCCATTTAATCTTGTATACATAACTTTATGGTGAATTACATAATGGCCCGGAAGGTTATGAAATTTGTGTCTAATTATATTCGATTATAAAGCGAGTCGAGTCGAGTATATAATCGAGTCGATTATAAATGGAAGAAGGTTCCATGTAACTGTTCTTTACAGTATATATTCAATCAAAACTGACCCACAAAAAAAATTAAATTTTTGCAGGGGTCAACGTCAAAATATTTTCTTACGAATTTTAGTTCTAACCTTCAGTTCCTCTTGAAATCGGTCAAGAAATAAAAGAGATAAAGGGGTTTTTATTTTGACGTCTGTAATTTTTCTTCTAATCAACCAACTTGTACCATTCCAATTTGCTAGAAATCGGCCCATAAATAAAAAAAATATAATAATATTAATTTTGAAAGCAGTCTATAGTAAAAAAAATTATAATTTTATATTTAAATATTTATATTAAAATATATATTAAAGACCGGAATTGGACCATAATAATGATATTGATCTTGATTTTTTACATTTACAATTCAAATTTGATCGAAATCGACCCATAAATAAATTAGATATGAATGATTCAATTTTGATAATCTACAATGTCAAAAGATCACAGCCTATGTCCCATTCCAAGCCATAACATATTTATGAACCAAATTTCATTTCGATTCGTCAATTCGGTGATTGCGGAACCACTCTAGGCATACAAAAAAAAACAAATATTTATATTCAGAATGACATATTAGTAGAGAGAATTTTAACTCATCAGTAACTGAGACAGAAATGACGATATTTAATTTTACACATAATTACTTCGAATAAAAACAAAATTCAATTTTAATAACATCTAGCAACAAGATATCCTTTACTTCTACGATAGCAATCGCATGACATTTTCATTAGCAGAAATTAACATTTTTAGAGGTTCTTTTAACTATATGTGATTATTGGAATTTTTTCGAAGCCTTGGAAAACATGCAGGTATATTATAATTTAATTAGGTGACAGTAAATGTGTTGCCTTCATCAGAATAAAATGCTAATAATGTAAAAATCTTTAGGGACACAAATATGTTATATTACAAGTCAAAAATAGCGAAACATGTGTCATTTTAAAACCATTTACACTTTTATACATAAGTCCTATTTCAGTTCTGTGTGTTAGTATAAAATTGTAGATCATTGTAAAATAGAGCTGTTTTTGACGTACACACATTTGTATACGACTACCATTTTATTCTGAAGGCAACATATTTCCTTAAACCATCCTATCTAGAAGATCTGGTTCTTATTGATAGTAATTTTGTTATAAGGAACGCGATCTGTTTTTCGAAATTCCCCTCCCCCCCCCACACACACACCTGGTTGTCACTTTGAGAAGTTGGTAAAATTTAATCATAAAGTATTTTTTTTTTGTTTTACACCTACCACCTCGGTCATCAATTGTAAAAGGTAGGAAGAAAAGGTTTTTGAAATCACCACCCCAGTTATCGATTTTTGGTAGGTTGAGGAACTTGTTTATGGGGAGATTTTTTAGAAAAACTTTTCACCCCGTCATCTTTAGCAAGTTTCTCTAATATATATCTATATATATATATATATATATATATATATATATATATATATATATATATATATATACCAGCTGTCAAGTATGAAATGCAGATTTCAGACAACAGATGGTGCACCAATGCAGTTTGTGCTATAAAGATTTGACACTGCGCCATTTTGTTGTGTCATCAACAAGTGTCAGACGCGCACGAGTGATAAATTGGAAAAGTGTGTGCATAGTATTTGTGTTGTTGTGTTCCATATGTCGAAATTTATACTGAACAAAGAGCATTCGCGGACAGCATTAATTTTTTGTTTTCATTTGACGAAAACTGCTGTTAAATCATACCGATTGCTTCGAGAAGCTTATGCTGAACATGCTCCATCGCAAGATACGTGTGAACAATGGTTTCGGCGTTTCAAAAGTGGTGACTTCGATGTTGCAGACAAGGAACGTGGAAAACCGCCAAAAAAATACCAAGATGTGGAATTGCAAGCATTGTTGGACGAAGATGATTCGCAAACACAAAAACAACTCGCCGAGCAATTGGGCGTTAGTCAACAAGCTGTTTCCAATGGGCTACGAGAGATGGGAAATATTCAGAAGACCGGTAGATGGGTACCATATGAGTTGAACGACAGGCAAATGGAAAAGCGCAAAAACACGTGTGACATTTTGCTCGCTCGGTAAAAAAGGAAGTCGTTTTTGCATCGTATAGTTACAGGGGATGAAAAGTGGATTTATTTTGAGAATCCAAAGCCCAAAAAATCATGGGTAGACCCAGGCGCACCATCCACATCGACCGCAAGACCGAATCGCTTTGGCAGAAAGACGATGCTCTGTGTTTGGTGGGACCAGAGGGGTGTGGTCTATTATGAGCTGTTAAAACCTGGGGAAACGGTTAATACTAAACGTTACCGACAACAACTGACCGATTTGAACTGTTTGCTGCTTGAAAAAAAGGCCAGAATACCGAAAGAGGTAACATAAAGTCATTTTTCTTCATGACAATGCTCCATCACATACGGCAAAACCAGTTCGCAACACGTTGGAAGCACTCAGCTCGGAAGTTCTACCCCATGGGGCTTACTCACCAGACTTGGCTCCTTCCGATTACCACTTGTTTGCATCGATGGGTTACGCACTTGCTCAGCAGTGCGAAGATGTGAAAAAATGGCTCGATGAATGGTTCGCAGCAAAAGGGGAAGATTTGTACTGGCGTGGTATTCACAAATTGCCCGAAAGATGGGAAAAATGTATAACAAGCGATGAAGCATACTTTGAATAAAGCACTTTTTATGATTCTTCCGAATTTAACGTGTTTTTTAGAAAAAAAAAAAAAAAAAATATATATATATATATATATATATATATATATATATATATATATATATATATACGACTCAAATGATTTTGCTTCATTTAACACCGATCACTGAATTTAATTTTCAAACAGTGGTATTATTTTTTTGGTATTATTAGAATGAAGAGATCGAGACGGAGAGTTCGCCAGTCTTCTTGATCTGTTTTTAACCACTAATCCGGAGATTTACACGGTCAGCGTAAATCCACCGTTAGGTTCTTCCGACCATAAACTACTTTCGACATCGAGTATTCTAGCAATCAGTGACAGAGAGGCGCCCAAACCGCGCAAGATTTGGCACTACAAATCTGCTAAATGGGAAGATCTCATGGAATATTTTCGAGCTTTCCCTTGGTTGGACGTTTGTTTTCGATCCGACGACCCATCTGACTGCGCCAGGGAGGTTTCCGATGTTATTTTGGCCGGTATGGATGCTTACATCCCTTTTTCGAAGAAATGCCCTTCCAACGGCAAGCCTTGGTTTGACCTAAAATGCAAAGAAGCTGTTGCTTCTAAACATCTTGCATACCGACAGTGGCGTGAAGATCCTAACACCATAAATCGTAACATCTTTGTTCGTGCCAGGAACAGATGCAAAGAAATTATCGACGAAACCAAGGAGGTACACAATCAACGGATTAGAAACAAACTTCTCGCTTGTCCCGGCAATTCCGGGTCCTTTTGGTCAGTCGCTAAGGCAGTTAGTCAAAATTTCACCAAATCCACCATACCACCACTCACACGACCAGATAATTCTATTGCAACGACACCTGTTGAGAGAGCGAACTTGTTGGCTGAACTCTTTGCTTCACATTCTACTGTCGATTTCCAAGGAAAAACACCACCTACTATTCCCATAGTGCAGTCAAGGATGCCCGATATTGTCTTCAGACAGCGTATCATAAAACGTATTTTGATGAAACTAGACACCAAAAAGGCTTCAGGCGCTGACGGAATACCTGCCATAGTTCTCAAGAACTGTGCGAGGGAACTAACACCAGTTTTCTGTAGACTTTTCAACCTATCCTACAGAAAGGGAATATTTCCTTCCTGCTGGAAATGTGCCACAGTTCAGCCGATACCTAAAAAAGGCAAGAAGACCTTGCCAAATAACTACCGACCAATCGCACTACTCTCAATAATATCGAAAGTCATGGAAAAGGCTATCAATCAGCATTTTCTAAAATATCTTGAAGGATTCAACATTATTAGTGATCACCAATATGGCTTTCGCAAAAATAGATCAACAGGAGATCTTCTGACTTATGTAACACATGTTTGGAACAACGCAATTGAACACTTTGGAGAATCTCGAGCGGTTGCTCTTGACATATCCAAGGCATTTGACCGTGTTTGGCACGATGGGCTGTTGGCTAAGCTACGTTCTTAGGGTATGTCTGAAAAGTTCTGTTTGTGGCTCTCATGTTTCCTCAGAGAGCGTTCTTTACGAGTGGCAGTTGACGGATTTCTTTCTAACACCTTCACTATCAACGCCGGTGTGCCCCACGGTTCCATATTGTCTCCTACTCTCTTCCTCATTTATATTAACGATCTGCTGGAAAAGACCGAGAATCCAATCTACAGCTTTGCAGGTGACAGTACACTTATCTCTTCATTCACTTTGAACGCTTGGGCATCGACTACTCAGACGAATATCCGCAGACAGCAGGAAGTCATTCAACTTAACAAAGACCTGGAAGAAATTCTATCTTGGGGTGACAGTAACCAAGTGGAATTTAACGCTACAAAAACCCAGGCGGCAGTTTTTTCTAAAAAAGTTAACGTTGCAGAACCCGACATAGTTATGTCGGGGCACTCCATCCCTCTAACATCGTCACTCAATCTGTTAGGCGTTAATTTGGGAGCAAATATGTCCTGGCATGAACATGTTGCAGGCATAGCAAGAAGAGCTTCTCAAAAGATGGGAATATTGTTTCGAACCAGAAAGCTTTACACTCCACAACAACTGTTAATTCTTTACAAAGCTCAAATTCGACCAACTATGGAATACTGCTCCCATGTTTGGAGCTCCGCTCCCAAACATACACTGCATTTGTTGGATTCTATCCAGAGAAGAGCTGTTCGTCTGATTGGACACCCGGAATTGACCGACGGCCTTGATTCGCTGGAACATCGGAGAACGGTTGGCGACTTGAGCCTATTCTACAAGTACTTTCATGGAAAGTGTTCGAAAGATGTGGCCCGTTTGATTCCTCCCAGAGCGGTGCATATTAGAAGTACACGTCGCGCTGATGCTTCACATCCGTATGAGGTTCAGCTTGTTACTCCTCGTACAACGCTTTTCAAGCAGTCTTTTATATGGAGAACATCATACCTTTGGAATGGTTTACCCAGGACTGTGTTTCCCATCGAGTACAATCTACAGCGATTCAAGAACAACGTGAATCGTTTTCTCCGCACACGTGTCGCTCCTGTAGCGCTTTAAGGACTTCCCTGTAGCACGTGTGCTAGACCCATAAAAAAAAAAAAAAAAAAAAAAAAAAAGTTGGGAATGTAGAATCTTTGGAACAATGACGCTACTCAGTATATATGACCACTACACCAAACACTTTATTTTTGCACTCGACGCGCGTTTCGCTAACCATGTTAGCTTCATCAGGAACGATCAATTGACAGTCAATTATCGCTCGTGATGAAGCTAACATGGTTAGCGAAACGCGCGTCGAGTGCAAAATTAAAGTATTTGGTCTAGTGGTGATATATACTGAGTAGTATTGTTAGAATGCTGATTTTCTACTCTTTTTAATAATACCAAAAACATTTGGATTTCCAAAAAGTTTTACTGATTAAAACGGTTTAACTCAATAGAACTGTTTGTGCTTGCTCAGCAACGTACTCGTTGCGTGCTATTCATCCCTATAAAAGTACATGCAACTGTATTTTCCTATCATTCCTTGATCGGAACTTAAACCGTCAACATCTCTGCTATACTTGTTCATTAATTACTTCATCGGAAAAAGGATCTACCCCGCAAGAAAACAAATCATTGCCCTATTGCAAGAAGGGCATAGCCAACGTGTAGTCGCTGCACAACTGCACCTGAACCAGTCAGCTGTCTTCAGAGTCTACAGACGTTACCAAGAAACTCGCGCCTTTATATGGAGACCAGGATCGGGAAGAAGAAGGTGTAGTTTGGAGCAAGACGACCGCTTCACACAGAAATCGTCACTTGACCGGCGTTGAGGTCCAGCAGGAGCTCCGACAAGTTCGTGGTCTATCAGTCACTGGACAGTCAAAAAAGACTTAAAGAAGCTAACCTAACTCCGAAGAGGTCAGCTAACGGACCCAAATTGACAGCAACCCATCGACAAGCGCGACTCAGAGTTGCCTGAGAACATGTCTACTGGACCTTAGAGCAATGGCACTCCGTTTTATTCTCCGGCGAATCCCGAATGTGTCTATATGCCAATGATGGAAGAAGACGAGTCTATAGGAGGCCTGGGGAGCGCTGTGCGCAGTGCTGCATTACTAAAACGGTTGCCTACCGAAGAGGTTCTGTCATGGTGTGGAGAGGCATCTCACTGGATGCGAAAACCAAATTGGTTTTCGTGACTGATGAGACCCGTAGCGGTGGATTAACTGCTCGCCGGTACATCGAGGAGATTCTGCCGGAATACGTCATTCCCTACGCTGGTCTGCGCGGAGTCCTGACCTTAATCCAATCAAGCACATGTGGGATGAGCTTAAAAGAATGGTTCGAGCTAGAAATCCAGCCCCTGTATCGCCGAAGGACCTAAAAGTTGCGATGGCGGAAGAGTGGGGAAAAATCCCACAGAGAGTGATGAAAAAGCTCATCCGCACCATGAAAAACCGGCTGGACGCAGTAATAGGGGCTGAGGGGGGGTAATACAAAATATTAATTTTGGTTTTTATCAATAAATTTATTTCTTAAACTTAAAATTTGTTTAATTTTTCCTTTCTCTCACCCCTATTTTCAGTCCTGGTTCTCCTTGTTTCCTCTTTTAATTTTAATCAGTAAAATGCATGAGGTGTGCTATGGAATGAGCTTTCAAATGATACTAATATCCATGAAAATATATGAGCACCAAATTCTAGGATCCGTGTTAAATAAAGCCAAATCGAGTCGATTTTTTTGCTCACTTATATATATATATATATATATATATATATATATATATATATATATATATATATATATATATATATATATATATTTATATATATATATATATATATATATATATATATATATATAAATATATATATATATATATATATATATATATATATATATATATATATATATATATATATATATATATATATAGGTATTGTGCAATTGTACAATTTATTGTAACTTACCACAATATTACGAAGGTACGGGAATGAGTACCTTTTTTTTTATGGGTCTAGCACACGTGCTACAAGGAAGTCCCTAAAGCGCTCCAGGAGCGGCATGTGTGCGGAAGTTTGTTCTGTTCCTTGTCGATCCTAGCTCGGTTGATAAACCGTGATACAGCGAAACGAGTCTCGAGATGGATTGACAAACAAGAGAACAGTGGGTAGACTGCTGAAAAATGGACTTTGTCCATTTTTAGTAGTTTCACATTCAACCACATACGCATGGGATGAAACTATAGTCGAATCGCACTGCCTGCAGTGAATGTTGGCAATTTACTGACCATTCCTCTGTCCACCTATGGCGGCCAACAGTCTCCAAATGAGGGACTGGTATGCGTTTTAGCCTTAAGTGCAATTTATTATATTTGACCACAACGCTCCGCCAGTACGGGAATAAGTACTCGAAGTTCTTGTCGCTTGGTTGTCCGTCCCAGCGGCGATACAGGTTTTGATATAGATTGACAAATAAGAGAACAGTGATTAGACTACTAAAATATGGACTTTGTCCACGTTCAGTGGTTTTCCATTGAACTATATCAATACATATTATAAAACCAAGTACACCCGATCTTCTCAGTAAATACTCAACGGATTTTATTTTGGTTTCCACTAACGGATAGAGTGTTTCACGATGAAGGTTTAGGTGTATAATTTGATTTTTTCTAAGTGAACCGATCTATGACGATGAATGTCGGATCAAGTCGGAAAAGAATCAATCGTCGAAGAGATATTTTCGCGTACGCTGTGTAAATAGTTATAAGTGAAAACAATGAAAGGAAATATTGTTCGCCTCAAATAGTTCTACAAAAAAGTTCGCGACAGCATATATATATATATATATATATATATATATATATATATATATATATATATATATATATATATATATATATATATATATATATCTACAAAGGTTAACCCAAACTATCGAAGTAAAGATATTAAAAATAGACATGTTAAAATACTTCAACTACAGAGAGTAATTTAGGTAAGAAAATATAAACCTTAATAAATTAAATGCGTTCTTTGTATTGTGCATTTAACGAAGATAAAACCTTTCTTTAACTTGTAACATTTGGATGAATAGTTCAGATTTTACAATGGTGTTTCTGAACTGGCGCCGCCCACAAACTGATTTTAAAAGTAGGGGCTCTTGTAATATTACTAGGTAATTTAAATCCACCAAAATTATGATGTTCTGCAGCAAAATCACACATATTTTCTTACGGCAAATCTGCATTTTTTGTGTCATTTTTAGACTCACTCCAGTGTATGTGCGCAAGCTCAGGGGTGAGAGTGTTGCCAATTCTGCGTGAAGAAATAATTTTTCGGCCGTCTAGGGTATTGTTAGTGTAGTAATGGAGTTAGGTTAGATGTCAAAAAGGCGTTATGAAACAGTGTTGCCAACTCTATGTGAAGTAGTATTTTTCGGCTGAAGATGTTTATCGTCGTCGATGTGTGTGTGTGTGTGTGTGGTATTCGTTGTAGGTCAAACGGGCGTCAATGAAAATAGTGATGAGAAGTTGGTTGAACAAAAGGTCCCTATTGTGGTGATGAGGGGTATGCTAGACTCGGTTAAAAAGTCTTTATTATCACAATGAGATTTATTATTAGAATTGCCTTTATTATTTTTAGTGTGTAATGGGGGTAGGTTAGATGTAAAAAAGGCATTAATGAAGTTAGTAGTTTTTTCTTGATAAAAGGTTGGTCAAAAAGGCATTAGACAGGGTTACTGGTTGTTTTTTGATAAAAAGGTTGTTAAAAGGCATTAGAAGAGGGCTGATGTGTGCCCGTGTAGATGTAAAAAAGGCATTAATAAAGTTAGTGGGGTTGTTTTTTTGATATAAAGTTAATAAAAGAAAATTTTAGGTGTTTTTTGTTAAAAAAAAGGTTGTCCAAAATGTCTCATATTGATTGTTTGCTAAAAAGTAGTTGAAGGTCTTATATAAGGGTAGAAGAGGATATGATCATCAGACCAAAAAGTCCTTATGTGTTTTTTTTGTTTAAAAGATATTGAAAAAAAAAAACATTATGAAGGGTCGGCTGACCAAAATGACATTGAGGGGTAAGCTAAGAATAATTTTTTATGAGAGTAATTTACCTTCATTTTTGGATGGCAATAAGTATCAATCAATAGGACAAAACAAAGTCCCCCGCCGCGTCTGTCTGCCTATTTGTCGATTTTCTTAGTAACTACAGAACGGATTTTATTCCGGTTTTCACTAATGGATAGAATGTTCCACGAAGAGTGTTTGTTCTGGTACTCGGGGAAGAGACACTTAGTGTGGTGTATAAAGAAATATTTTAAACTATTTTAAAAAATATTTTATAGAGATTATAATGAAGAGTCACACAGTAACATTGTAACATTCATTTTTTCCTAGATTTTAAGACCATGTAATGTTACTGATTTTTCCATTTCAAATTGTACTTATTTTCATTTTTGTTCCGAACGGTATATTAAACAGGGATTCCCAGACGTTCGGTATATAGTGAGTTGTGCGGGTTCCTGACCGAACCTCTCGCTACGCCCGCGATTGGTGGAATGTTTGATCGGCAGTTTTGATTGGAGCGTCGTGATATTACTGGCAAAAGTCGCACGATTATTTAAGGCTCCGCAGACCGTAAATCGAGGCTGTTTTCCATCTAGCCGCAGCCAGGCAGTACCGTCTAGCCGAGAGGCTATTTTCCATCTAGCCGAAGTAGGCTAATTTTCATCAGAGCCGCTAAGTAAAAGCACCAGTGTCTTAAATAAAAGCCGTAGTGAGCTTTCTAAGTGTTTGTTAAGAAAAAGTGTGAAATCGGGCGTAGTCCATCACAGCAGGAATAAAAAACAGTAAGTCAACAAAACTCCCTTCAATAGACTTATTCGAGAGTAGCGCCTTAACTGCAATGAAAAACAGACTAAAAAGTGAAGTGTAAAGCACGATTTCTCGTCTTCGGGGGTTATAATAGTCTAAAATTTTAATGTAACAACTACTAGTTAGGCTAGAATTTGTTAGGTAAAAACTGTAAAGGTTAGAACTTTTCATTTTAAAAACATGAATAAATTTTCTTTTTTGATTAAAGCTAGTGTCTCACTGAATATTTATTTTTCTTTTCAGGATAAGTTGTACTAGACTAATTCTTTTTAGTAATACCCATAAAACCCTTCAGCATTTTCCATTTTTTTTTAGCTGAAGTTAGATCCTTTCTATTTTAAAATGGATGGTGCCCAAAATTTCGTACAGCTAAAGCCTTTAAAAAATAGAAATGAATTCCAAAAAAGACGTAAGACAATTATCTCTTACCCATATTTCTCTACCAAGGAAAACTGAGCTAGTGTTTGTTTAATTTCTTTAGTTCTTTTAAAAATCAGGATCCACTCAATTCATTAGCAGAAATTAAAGCGGGGCTGCAAGAAAATTGTGCTCAAGCTTGGGGCAACATTTTTTCACACCATACAAAATAGCGCTGTCAACGCGGGGCTTTTGGAATTTTATTTTTTAAAGGGTTCAGTGTACTAGCTTTCGAACAAAGTAAAAGCTCTAACTTTGCAGATATTTTTATTTCATAATACTTATTAAACGAAACTACACTATAGCAGTAAGACAAAAGCAGGAAATTTGTAGAATTTTTTTATTTCAATTTATCTGATATAGATATTTGAATTTAGTTGTTGACTCTAAGACAAGAGATTCCTACTTTTTTCTTAAAAGCTAGCTTTATAGTTCAGATAAGCAGATGTGCTGGTTTACTTTAATTTTTTTGCAGTGTTAGATTTATTTTGCGGTTAACCGAACAAAAAACTATTTTTTTTCTCAACGATGTTTTGCATGAATATTAAAAATACTTTGCTGATACGAAACGGTATTTAGAGATTTTTTATAGGAAATTCTTAAGATAAATTGGTAAAGGAATGTTAATACAAGGCGATACTTAGAAATTTTTTTGAAATTGTCGAAGATTTTTTTTAATGTTTGGTAAAGAAGTTTACATATTTTAAGTGCCTTCACGTATTTTTTATTTAGACTATTGGGAGCACAGGAGAAATATTTTTATGATTTTTTAAACAATTCTTTTAAATTGTATTCATTTATCATGGAAGCTTTAAATTTTAAAGTCAATCACTTACTGGAAAATGAATTCGACTATGAACTGAAAATCCGTCGTACTTTCTCAGAACGTCCGGTCGCGGATAAAAGAAAGATTCTAACGAGGATCTTAAGTAAAGAAATATTCCAATAGATCAGATAGGACTAAATAGTTACAAAAAGATTCTGATTTTTTTAGTCGAATAAAAATTCTCCTTCTCAAGTTAAAACTCCTGCTTCTCCAAATGGTCACATATCTCCTTTATTCGTGCATAAATATTTAGATAATAGACCGCATATAAAGATAAATCTATTAGGTGCCCATTTCTCGGCTTTATTTGACTCTGGTGCAAATGCCTCCGTTTTAGGTCAGAATGGTATAAAAATTTTAAGTCGTTTAAGTATAAAAAAAATATGCCATGTCAAAAATAGAAGTGTTACCACTGCAGATGGCAGCCGTCTAAAAGTTTTAGGTACGGTTGAGTTGCCGCTAGTCTGCAATGGCCATTGTTGAGTAATTTCTGCTCTAGTAGTACCTTCTCTATCACATACTTTGGTTTTAGGATGTGATTTTGCACAAAAAATTCGGAATTTTAGTAAATTTTTAAAGATAATTCGTGGTATCCACAGTCCCTAGAAGTCGATTCTAATACAAGTTTTAAAGATTGTTATTCAGAAAGTTCTTTAGAAAACCTTTTCTCGCGTCTATGTACCCTAGATGATCTCTCGCGGACGGAACGCTTAAACGCAGAAAACGTAATAAGCTCTTTCAAAGAAATAAGTAGTAAAGATAGGTTAGGCCGAACGAAAAAAAATCACCATGTCTATAGATACGGCTGATGCCAGTCCTGTAAAGACAAGGCCCATCGCCATGTCTCCGTATATGTCAAAAGTATTAAATAAGGGGTTAGACGAAATGTTGACACTCGGAGTGACATCGTCTAAGCTATGACGGAAGAAAGCTCAACGAGGTCAGCAAATTTGATAACTATCCATTACCGAACATCGACAGAATTTTGACATCACTCAGGAATGCTAAGTATGTATCTTCGATAGATCTTAGAAAGGCTTTCTGGCAAATTCCTTTAGACAAATCCTCTAAAGAAAAGACCGCTTTTGCAGTAGTAGGCCGAGGTCTATTTCAGTTCGTCACTATGCCGTTTGGTCTAAAGAACGCTGCTCAAACTCAGTAACGGTTAGTAGACGCTATATTTGGTCCGAAATATGAGCCACATATTTTTACCTATCTAGATGATATTTTAGTAACATCGGAAGACTTCGAATCGCATATTCGCTTACTTAAGGAAGTAAAAGATAAATTGAAAGAGGCCGGACTGACGATAAATTTGAGCAAATGTGATTTTTTCAAAACTTCTCTAAAGTTTTTAGGCTATATTGTAGGCTCAAATTCCTTGCGTACCGATCCGGATAAAGTAGCTAGCATGGTTAATTATGCGAGACCTACTAATACTACGGAAGTTAAGCGCTTCGTAGGAATGTGTTCATGGTATAGGCGTTTTATCGAGAATTTTTCTACCTTGTTGTCGCCTATTAATGATCTTTTGAAAGGACGGAAAAAAGGACAATCAATAGATTGGACAAAGGCAGCCGAAGAATCTTTTATAAAGATTAAAGAGCTATTGGTTTCAGCTCCCATTTTATCCCAACCAGATTTTTCCCAACAGTTTTATATTTCTAGTGATGCTTCTAATACCGGTTTAGGGGGCGTCCTAACACAGAAAATCAATGGTGAGGAAAGAGTGATAGCGTATGCCAGTAGAACTTTATCAAAGGCTGAACGTAACTATTCGGTTGTTGAAAAAGAATGTTTAGCAGTACTCTTTAACATAGAAAAGTTTCGACCTTACATAGAAGGTGTTCCTTTCACGGTCATAACAGATCATTATAGTTTATTGTGGCTTAATTCTATTAAAAACCCTAGTGGCAAACTAGCACGTTGGGCGATTAGGCTGAGACAACATGCGTTTAAAATGCGTTTTGATATCTTAAAGTTTGTGAGGACTTGTGAAGTATGTGGAGCGCAGAAATCTCCAAATGCACTACCTATGGGACTGATGGGAAAAGAGAAAACGGTTAATTCAAGTCATAGCAGCTGATCTAGTAGGCCCATTCCCACGTTCAAAAAAGGGAAATAAATGGCTTCTCGTGGTTTCTTGCAGGTTTACAAAGTATACCGTGTTATTTCCTTTGAAAAGCTCTAAAGCCGAATGCTTTTTGAAAATTTTAGAAAATGATATTTTTCTAATCCACGGAGTTTCATCGCTTTCGATATGCGATAACGGTACTCAGTTTACTTCTGAGTGTCTTTAAGAGCTTAAGTGAGACATTTAGTTTTAAACATCCGTATTAATCCCGTGTACACCCGCAAGACACGAAGTAACCGGGTTCACACCGTCTTTCTTAGTTTACGGCAGACATATACCTCTATCTGGATCATATTATAAAAATTTAGATTTGGATGTCAATGTTGACAGCGAAATAATTCCGGTAACAGGGGTGCGTACGCCGAAAATTTAAAGGGTTTAAAAAGATATTTTCACCGACGTGCGTAGTAGGATACATAAGGCTTATGAACGGAACAGTAAGTCTTACAACCTTAGAAAAAGGGATTTTGCCTTTAATATAGGTGATCACGTTTGGCGAAAAAAATAAAATTCTTTCCAGTGCAGCAGATAAATTCACATCTAAGTTGGTACCTAAGTATGTGCATTGCGTGATAAGAGAAAAGATTTCAGACTTAGTTTATGGTTTAGTTAATTTAGATGGGACTAAAATAGGACGTTGGCATATTAAAGACTTAAAACCATTCAATGAACCTAACCCTAATGAAAGTTTGTCAGAAGAAGAATAGGTTATATTTACATTATCTTAATTGCTTTACCTTATTTTTTTTGATGTTGCTCTGTAGAGGTGACGACCTCGTTTTTTTGACTGTTATAAAAGTTGAGCAGAGAATAGCTTACTTTTATTGTTTAATGCTAAGGTTTTGGGTATTGGCCATATCCCAAACTTAGGTTGATTGTGGGTGATGTTTAGCATCGACTCAGCTGTTGCGAGCTTGCGAAAGAGTCACACTCAGGATATATCATAAGACTGGTATGTCGGTGGTCGCGGGATTTGATTTGCTTAAGACCCCAAATAATATCCAGTTCTTGACACTTGGAAGCGAAATTTTGATTAGAGGCAATCCAAGGTGATCTTGAGTTAGGACAAGCGCAAGAGGTAGCTCGCGTGGTGTGATGTAGAGTCAAAATTTTTAAGAGCAATTTCAAAGTTCGTTACCCGAGTGGGTGTATTTTTATTACCTTAGTGGTATATGTTGAGTGCAATTAAGAGTAAATTGATTTTGGTTTATCCAGTAAGTCTAAGACTTGGATTATTTTGATTTAGATCTTCTTCTGAATTGACAAACTGAGGGTATTTTCTATTTTTTTTCCGAGCCGTTTAAACGTTACCTTTGAGTCACTAATTTTTTAAAAAAATTTTTTGCATGGACTCATAGGCGTATGTTGAGTTTTTTCGGTCTACTATCAGATTGATAGAAAATTGAAGTTCTGCAGGAGAACTAAAGGCTGATCATTTACAGGAGATGAGAGCAGAGTAAGACAGTAGTTTCACAAAGAAATGATCAAAATCTGATACCGAGATGAGAACCTTGTCAAGAGAGGCTAAGCGCAGTGAAGGAAGATTCCTAACCGAATTTTTAGATTTCCAAAAGGTAATCTAGGAGTTTGGGCTGACAGAAAACGGTTTATGCCTGATACCTGTAGCAGTTTCTTCTAGAGGCTATTGTCTAGGGAGACGATTAACACCATGATCGAATATTTTAGCTGTCAATGATGTTTTCTTCTTGTTTCTGATTAAGCTGGAAAAGCTCTTGTCGTCTTCAAAAGTTTTGTTGCGTCGCCACCGAAAATTTGAGAAATTTTTGCTTCATGTAGCTTTTTAAGCTCATTTTCGTTTTTTTAAAAAAATTTCGTTAGAAGCTTGGTTAAGTCAACCTTGTAAACCTTTTAGGTTGTATCCCATGAGTTATTTGTTTTTACAGGCTGTGATGCACCGGGTGCTAACAGATGCCGTTACGACGTTTGGCAGGGAGTTAGTCTTCCTGAGGAACAGACTGATTGGAAGGGTAGTCTATGGGGGGTGAACGTTTGACCTTTGGGACCTTTAGAGGTTTTGTTACCCAATGGTTATTTCTATTTGAACCAAAGGAGAGCCTAGCTACTGTAGTCGACCTCAGCTCCAATTAGCCTATTAGTGGTGACAGGCTGTTGGCAGTAGTGTGTTTCGGAACACCCTATTGATTAAATTTTTTTTTTTGACTTATGGTGGTGTGGTAGACACCGTTTCTGTTTAGTGGATGCTATAATCTACTCCCTTTTGTTGGTGGACACCAGGGTCACCAATTCTGTATTTTATTGTCTCCACCATTCAGTATATCGTGGTGAGGTGTTTGTCTCCTGTTATGTGGGATGGATTGAATGTTTTTTCGTTGTTGTTCTAGGGCGAGACCAGTACACGAGGGTTCTTCATGCAACTTGGAGAAGCGCAATGCTGGTTAAGTTTTATATCTCTGTGTAGCCACCCTGAAGAATGACGGAGGGCGTTTTTTTCCGGCTCATGTTTCTAGGCAGATTTGTCACTTTGGTGCGATGTGCCGAAGATTTGATTAGCTTTTGCTAAGAGCTTTCACCAAGCTCAGTATGGAGTTATCATAACCAAGAGTTTGGGATTTGAACTCCTGTATATATTTCTGTACATATTTCTGTATATATTTCGGTGTAGGTTGGTTGCCTGAGGGCATGTGCTCAAAATGCGAGATTTTGAGTCGTTTTATTTATGGACTCCCATATATAGGATTATGACTTTAGGGAGGTCCTATTTCGAGACTTGTTGTCTCATATAGTTATGTTGGGAATGTTTCCTTGAATGTTAGTTGCGCGCAGACTAATCATTCTGTTCTTAGTGAACATTGCTTTTTGAAGCAGGATCATTCAGTTTGGTGAATTTTAGCTTTTATAGCTATTCACTGTGTTTAGAGTGAATTTTAGCTTTTGTAGCTATTCACTGTGCCTATAGTGATATTGTTAGCTTTTATAGCTGCTCACTATGTTAATGGCGAGTTTGTTCTTTTAGAACGCAGACTTTGTGTAGTCGAGGACTATTTTACGGAGTGTTTTTTCTTGGCGAGGAGCCGAGGTTTTTTTGGCGATATACCAGAATGTTTTCTTGGCGAGGAGCCGAGGTTTTTTCTGGCGAAATACCAGAGTGTTTTCTTGGCGAGGAGCCGAGGTTTTTTCTGGTGATATACCAGAGTGTTTTGTTGGCGATGAGCTGACGTGTTTTCTAGCGATCAACCAGAGCGTTTTCCCTGGCGATCTTAGCATGTCTAGATGTCTTAGGACGTCGACATTGCGTTATAGAGTGCGATTATTCTCTGAGTGCGACTAGTAGTGATACTAGATTTGGAATGTTCTCTTAGCGATGAGCTAGAGCATGGATGGCGATTTTTCCCGAGCGTTTGTCTGGATATTTATCCAGATATTATTTTTTTTTGGCCTTGTGCTAAATGGTCTGACAAGACTTTTTTTCTTTTTAGTGTAAGTGTTTGCACTAGAATCATTTTTTTTATTTTTCTTTATTTAAGAATTTTTCTAAATTTCTTTTGCTGATATAGAAAATTTTCAGACAATCCTTAAAATATTTTAAGGGGGGTGTTCATATTTTGTTTCAGTTCATTTTTTTGATTTAGACAAGAGTCTAGACAAAGTTATATTTTTTGTTTTGGTAACAATAACAGAGCTGATTCTTTTATATAAGAAGACCGCGATTGTTATTTTGGAAAGGTATTTCTTATGTTCATGCAAGGATTTTTTATTTACTTTTTGATGTACTTTACCTTAGTGCTTAATTAAGTTAGGTCTAGTTATAAGATTCTTGTGTACTTGCAAAGATTTTCATTTGGTTTCCATTGTACTTAATATTAGTGCTTAATTGAATTAAGTCTAGTAGTAAGGTCCGAAGTTTGTAATTTTGTTTTAAGTTCTGACCTTAGTATTAAGTGATAGTGTACCACTTTGTACCTTTTCATAAGTAACCTAAGTTTAATAGACTAGTGTAGTCTATTTCTTTTTGGAAGGGGGTAAATGTAACATTCATTTTTTCCTAGATTTTAAGACCATGTAATGTTACTGATTTTTCCATTTCAAATTGTACTTATTTTCATTTTTGTTCCGAACGGTATATTAAACAGGGATTCCCAGACGTTCGGTATATAGTGAGTTGTGCGGGTTCCTGACCGAACCTCTCGCTACGCCGCGATTGGTGGAATGTTTGATCGGCAGTTTTGATTGGAGCGTCGTGATATTACTGGCAAAAGTCGCACGATTATTTAAGGCTCCGCAGACCGTAAATCGAGGCTGTTTTCCATCTAGCCGCAGCCAGGCAGTACCGTCTAGCCGAGAGGCTATTTTCCATCTAGCCGAAGTAGGCTAATTTTCATCAGAGCCGCTAAGTAAAAGCACCAGTGTCTTAAATAAAAGCCGTAGTGAGCTTTCTAAGTGTTTGTTAAAGAAAAAGTGTGAAATCGGGGCGTAGTCGATCACAGCAGGAATAAAAAACAGTAAGTCAACAAAACTCCCTTCAATAGACTTATTCGAGAGTAGCGCCTTAACTGCAATGAAAAACAGACTAAAAAGTGAAGTGTAAAGCACGATTTCTCGTCTTCGGGGGTTATAATAGTCTAAAATTTTAATGTAACAACTACTAGTTAGGCTAGAATTTGTTAGGTAAAACTGTAAAGGTTAGAACTTTTCATTTTAAAAACATGAATAAATTTTCTTTTTTGATTAAAGCTAGTGTCTCACTGAATATTTATTTTTCTTTTCAGGATAAGTTGTACTAGACTAATTCTTTTTAGTAATACCCATAAAACCCTTCAGCATTTTTCCATTTTTTTTAGCTGAAGTTAGATCCTTTCTATTTTAAAAAAAATGGATGGTGCCCAAAATTTCGTACAGCTAAAGCCTTTTAAAAAATAGAAATGAATTCCAAAAAAGACGTAAGACAATTATCTCTTACCCATATTTCTCTACCAAGGAAAACTGAGCTAGTGTTTGTTTTAATTTCTTTAGTTCTTTTAAAAATCAGGATCCACTCAATTCATTAGCAGAAATTAAAGCGGGGCTGCAAGAAAATTGTGCTCAAGCTTGGGGCAACATTTTTTTTTACGAGTTACAACATATTAACAACTCCCGTGTGAAGCCGGGACGCGTATATATATATATATATATATATATATATATATATATATATATATATATATATATATATATATATATATATGAAATCTAAACTAAGAAGAAATTCTAGATCTATGACCTCGATTGGTAATTTGCTCTATTACTTTCCAAAGATTTGCCCTAAGAATATAACTGACTTAGACAGGAAATGGAGAATATTAAGAAACACAAACTTACTTTTTAATAAAGCTGTTTCTGAGTTGAGGAATGGAGACGTTTCTTAAATATTCTCTCAAAATTTCTTTGCTTTTCGCATAGCAGTGCAACAGTGGAACGACTGTTTTCATTTATTAATTTAATGAAAACGAAAATCAGAAATAAGCTCTCAATGACAACAATATATTCCAAACCCGAAATTTCCAATTGTTATGAATTTAGCGTCAAGGAATATCATTTAATAAAACTTAATAAAGGTATGTACGACTTTCAAAGAAAATAGGACATTGAGAACAATGAAGATGCAGTTATTGATGAGGAAGCAGACCACAATAGTTAATATAATATTTACAATATGCGTACTATTTGCACTTTTCATATTAAAATAATAATTATTCAGGTTAAAGTAGGTTGATTAAAGAAGATTTTTTATTTGTTAATATTATAAAAAGTACTTTTAGAGTAAACTGTAGATTTCCAGTTTTATATACAGTAATATGATGTTTTCTATCGTTTTTTTTTTTTATTTCGCGGGTCATATACTGTTTTTAAAAAAACACACCCTGCAATCAAGGTATGCTTCGGTAAGTTTGGTGTTCTGAATGAGGGTTCCTTGGCCGCCAACAATTAATTGAAAAATTGTCCGAAAAAAACAAAAAAAAAAACTAGCCATACGTTTATGGTGAAATGGTAAAATATTATACTTATGGAAAGAATTATTCGTATAATTTGGGTACGCGCCACTGAAAGAGATTTTTTTCGCAAATTGTAAAACTAGAATTCCTTGAGAAAAAAGATACTATCCAAGTTTTGTGAACTTGTACACTGTTAATTTGTTAAGTACATATGTGAATTGATTATGAAATGAAGGAATTCAGTGGTCCTGTAAAAATAATAAATTTGTCAGTAATAATGCAGAAACAGCATCATATCAATGTTAAGAAGTGTCATAACTTCTCTTTGTTTTTCATATAAAAAATATTATACAAAACTTTATTTTGTTTCCACTTCCTAAAAAAATTTTGTTTTTTTTTTTTATAAAAAAGTTAGGTATCGCATCAAAACTTAACACTTTAAAATATCCAAAATATCGTTTTTTTCTTCTTTAGAATACTATGTAGTTTTGGAATTTGCCAAAAAAATCAAAAAAGTGTCCCAATTTTTCCAAATTTTTCTAATAAGTTCACCACTTGAAGGTTCCATTTCATAAGTCATTTCTTTTAGTGCTTATTAAGATTTCAGTACTAGAGGCCGTACATTAGCTTTCATTAACTTTGCAGTCAAGAACTATGAAAGAACCACTCGAAATTTCTTATATCCTCAAAACCAAGTTCATAGAAGAGAAAATATCTCTTTGTTCACGAAAATTAGGTTTCTTCACTTGTTTCTAACTTACATTACATCATGTATAAGATTACAGGTTTTCCTGTGTATCCTGTAACTCGTAAGTTAAAGCACTTTAGCTTGTAGAAATTCGTTTATAATTTAACTCCATGGCCCTTAAAGTTGTCCAGAAACAATATGGTATTTTTGTAAATTTTGCTATACTAAGATTATTATCATTTTATTCATTGTACTCTTTGAACCAATAATCCAAAAAAAACTTACCCAACATTGATCAACATAATTTATTGAGGTAATTTAATTTCTCCGGTATAATTAGTTTAGCTTTCCCATAAGACTTTACACTATTTAATTACAAAAGATTCGCATAATAAAGTAAAAACAAAATTTATCAAAACCTTATTAATAATGTAAACATTCTCGCGTTCGCGAGAATTATACAAACTTAGTCCACGTGACTATCACTCACTGTGTAAATGCACTAGCCACTACCGCATAATATACTTTTTTATGGGACAGAATATTCTGCTATAAAATTCATACAATCGAGCAGTGTTTTTAAATAAATCTATCAACTGTTTATAAATTATAAATTAGGCAACTGGCTTATTGCTTAGGTAAATTTAAAAGTTTACCATTCAATTATTTCCGTGTCATACACAGTGGAAAAATATTATTGGGTGTGTCAATGAATTTTGAGGGATTTTCTATAGAAATATCGCTTTAATGTAAAAAAATGGTTACAAATTGATTATTCAAAGTATTGCCCATCGCTGTTACTACTTTCTCCGATCTTTATGACAGCATACGAATACCACATTAAAAGAACGATTCATCTTTTGAGGCTACCTACGAATCGACCCATTTTTTGGTATCCTCATAAGAATGGAAGCGCTATTTAGGCAGGCCCTGCGTCATCGATCGGAACAAGTGGAAATCAGAAGGAGCAATGTCTAGTGAGTATGGCGGGTGAGGTAGAATATCCCGTCCAAGCGCTTCTAGCATTTCCTTGACGGGTTTTGCAACATATAGCCGAGTGTTGTTATATTGAAAAATCAATTTATCGTGTCTTTTGACATATTGAGGTCGTTTTTCCTACAAGGCTCAGCTCAATTGCATCAATTGTTGTCGGTAACGTTTCCCAGCAATAGTTGCGTTGGGTTGGAGGAGCTCATAATACACTACACCAAGCTGATCCTACCAGCTACGCACCATAAGCTTGGAGCTATGAATATTCGGTTTTAGCGAGGATGTTAATAGTTCACGGAGCTTCACTCATTATTTTTTGTGCTTTGGCTTATCGTAGCGTATCCATATTTCATTACCAGTTACGATACGAAGCAAAAAACCTTTCCGATTGTGCTATCGAAGCAGTTGTTCACAGGTGAAAAATCGCCTTTCAACGTCTCTCGGTTTCAATTCATACGGTACCCAATTTCCTTGCTTTTGAATCATTCCCAGTGCATCTAAATGCCTGGAAATGATTGTGCGATCAACTCCTAATAATTCTGAAAATTCTTTTTCTATTTGGCACAGGTCTCATTGAGTAATGCCTCCAATTCTTCATCTTTAAACATTTTCGGCTGACCTGGACGTTTCTTGTCTTCTGCGTCGAAACCAGTACTCACATGTTTTTATCAATAGAATATAATCACCATAGGTTTTCGATACTTCCCGTAAATGGTGTTTTGTTGGCACGTAATTCGACATATTCAATGCTCAAAAAAAATGTTGTTTACATTTCGGCAAAATAACAGATACTAAAAATTAAAGTCTAATGATGGTGCTTCACCATGAATTTAGCAGTAGTATGCCTCGATAGATATAATACAAGTTACCCTGTCTTAAACATCCCTCAAAATTAATTTACAATCCTTATACGTTGACAATTAGTTATTTATTTCTTAAAAACGATATTCAAATAAGAGAGGAATAACAGGGATTCCGCCAAAATCGATCGACCATAGATGCCATATTTATAGTGAGGTAGATAATGGAAAAAGCTAAAGAATTTAACAAACCCGCGTATATATGTGTTTCGTCGACATGATTCAAGCCTTCGGCAGAGTGCCATTAACATATATTATAAAATTATTACAGGAAAAGCAGACAAAGCAGAAACTAATAAAAATCATACATGGTATTAACAAAGAATGTAGAACAAATATAAAAGTGAGACATTTACTGAGTAGGGAAGTAAAAATAAACGATGGAATAAGACAAGGCGATTCACTTAGTCCCTTTATTTTCAACCTCGTCATGAACAGAATAGTGGAGAATCTTCCAAAAACTAGAGAATACAAAATGGTCAACACACATTTCCATACAATCTACTACGCCGATGATGCAGTCCTCATCTCCGATTCTGAGGACAACCTTCAGAAGATCTTTCATGCCTTCAATTTGGAAGCGAGAAAACTAAACATGATTATCAACACAACCACGACAAAATGTATGGTAGCTTCAAAAGAATTATTAAGATGAAAGCTAGAGATCCAAGGAAGTATTATTGAACACAGGTTAATAATTTTAAATACCTGGGAACAATGATAACAAGCTACGGAGACTTAAACAGGGAAGTAAAACAACAGTCTATGAAGGCATCACTAATAGCAAGTTGTTTGACGGATATAGTATGGTAACATAAATACCTCGCAGTGGAAAGTAAAATAAGAATATACAAGATAATAGTGAGACCGACCCTCACATATGCTGTAGAAACCAGAGCTGATACATGTAAAACAGCGTAAATAATAAGGACCACAGAAATGAAGGTGAATAAGGACATACGTGGAAAAACTATCCACGACAAAATCCACAAACAATGATCTACAAGAACTAAGTAAAAAATATCCAAATGGACCAGAACTAGAAGAAAACAGACAGACACCATATAAGAAAGAAGAAGAAGAATGATGCTGCTTCACCATGAATCTAGCAATAATATGCCTAGATGCGATATTATACAAGTTACCCTCTCTTAGAAATCCCTCAAAATTAATTTACAGTCCTTATTACGTTGATGATTCATTTATTTTTTTAAAAACGACCGTAATCGTTTTAAAAAAAGTTTTAGAATATTCCTTTTTCCAACTCTCTTGTTTTTAAATGAATATAACTAAAAGTTTAACTCGAGAAGAGTTTTATAAATATATACAGTTGAAACCTGACATTTATTTCTATGTAAGGTTGTTGTTAAAATTGGAAATAATAAACAGTTTTCAGCTTCGTCAACTGAAGAAACCCTGAAAAGAGCGTGTACCATTTATACGAAACAAACCACCAAACCTCGTTCGCTAATTCATTAACACCTTACGTAGGAAACGAGAGTTTTCAGGGTTTTGGTTAAATGAGAATCGTGGCCATCAGGCTTTGACCATGTCAAATTGGAGTGAATTTTCGACGTTTCGCCTACAATTGCACCATACATCTTCAGAGACTTTTACTCTTCAAAATTAGAACACTAAATTACTGATTTTGGCGCTTTAGTTAGCTGACTTGTGAATATATTGACTGATGTCTTTTGTGGAGGATCTACAGGTTTTTTCTCTTTCAGCAAAGTTTATAACTTCATTTTTTGCTTTTAAGTGAGTTGTTCTTTAATCTTTCTTGCTTGGGTATTGGTTATTTTATCTAGGGTATAGGAATTATCGCGTTCTATAACAGAGGCATAAAGACAACTTTAAATAAATCGTTAGCATCTTACGGTTATTAGTATCCAGCTCAGGACGTGTCTCTTGTATTTTTTTTTTTTTTTTTATGGGTCTAGCACACGTGCTACAGGGAAGTCCCTAAAGCGCTACAGGAGCGACACGTGTGCGGAGAAAGCGATTCACGTTGTTCTTGAATCGCTGTAGATTGTACTCGATGGGAAACACAGTCCTGGGTAAACCATTCCAAAGGCATGATGTTCTCCATGAAAAGCGTTGTACGAGGAGTAAACAAGCTGAACCTCATACGGATGTGAAGCATTAGCGCGACGTGTACTTCTAATATGCACCGCTCTGGGAGGAATTAAACGGGCCACATCTTTCGAACACTTTCCATGAAAGTACTTGTAGAATAGGCTCAAGTCGCCAACCGTTCTTCGATGTTCCAGCGAATCAAGGCCGTCGGTCAGTTCCGGGTGTCCAATCAGACGAACAGCTCTTCTCTGGATAGAATCCAACAAATGCAGTGTATGTTTGGGAGCGGAGCTCCAAACATGGGAGCAGTATTCCATAGTTGGTCGAATTTGAGCTTTGTAAAGAATTAACAGTTGTTGTGGAGTGTAGAGCTTTCTGGTTCGAAACAATATTCCCAACTTTTGAGAAGCTCTTCTTGCTATGCCTGCAACATGTTCATGCCAGGACATATTTGCTCCCAAATTAACGCCTAACAGATTGAGTGACGATGTTAGAGGGATGGAGTGCCCCGACATAACTATGTCGGGTTCTGCAACGTTAACTTTTTTAGAAAAAACTGCCGCCTGGGTTTTTGTAGCGTTAAATTCCACTTGGTTACTGTCACCCCAAAGATAGAATTTCTTCCAGGTCTTTGTTAAGTTGAATGACTTCCTGCTGTCTGCGGATATTCGTCTGAGTAGTCGATGTCCGAGCGTTCAAAGTGAATGAAGAGATAAGTGTACTGTCATCTGCAAAGCTGTAGATTGGATTCTCGGTCTTTTCCAGCAGATCGTTAATATAAATGAGGAAGAGAGTAGGAGACAGTATGGAACCTTGGGGCACACCGGCGTTGATAGTGAAGGTGTTAGAAAGAAAACCGTCAACCGCCACTCGTAAAGAACGCTCTCTGAGGAAACATGAGAGCCATAAACAGAACTTTTCAGACATACCATAAGAACGTAGCTTAGCCAACAGCCCATCGTGCCAAACACGGTCAAATGCCTTGGATATGTCAAGAGCAACCGCTCGAGATTCTCCAAAGTGTTCAATTGCGTTGTTCCAAACATGCGTTACATAAGTCAGAAGATCTCCTGTTGATCTATTTTTACGAAAGCCATATTGGTGATCACTAATAATGTTGAATCCTTCAAGATATTTTAGAAGATGCTGATTGATAGCCTTTTCCATGACTTTCGATATTATTAAGAGTAGTGCGATTGGTCGGTAGTTATTTGGCAAGGTCTTCTTGCCTTTTTTAGGTATCGGCTGAACTGTGGCACATTTCTAGCAGGAAGGAAATATTCCCTTTCTGTAGGATAGGTTGAAAATTCTACAGAAAAACTGGTGTTAGTTCCCTCGCACAGTTCTTGAGAACTATGGCAGGTATTCCGTCAGCGCCTGAAGCCTTTTTGGTGTCTAGCTTCATCAAAATACGTTTTATGATACGCTGTCTGAAGACAATATCGGGCATCCTTGACTGCACTATGGGAATAGTAGGTGGTGTTTTTCCTTGGAAATCGACAGTAGAAT
Source organism: Pachyrhynchus sulphureomaculatus (assembly GCA_019049505.1). Classification (NCBI taxonomy): domain Eukaryota; kingdom Metazoa; phylum Arthropoda; class Insecta; order Coleoptera; family Curculionidae; genus Pachyrhynchus; species Pachyrhynchus sulphureomaculatus. The sequence continues at coordinate 62,372,072 of CM032449.1, forward strand.
GTGAAGCAAAGAGTTCAGCCAACAAGTTCGCTTTCTCAACAGGTGTCGTTGCAATAGAATTATCTGGCCGTGTGAGTGGCGGTATGGTGGATTTGGTGAAATTTTGACTAACTGCCTTAGCGACCGACCAAAAAGACCTGGAATTGCCGGGACAAGCGAGAAGTTTGTTTCTAATCCGTTGATTGTGTACCTCCTTGGTTTCGTCGATAATTTCTTTGCATCTGTTCCTGGTACGAACAAAGATGTTACGATTTATGGTGTTAGGATCTTCACGCCACTGTCGGTATGCAAGATGTTTAGAAGCAACAGCTTCTTTGCATTTTAGGTCAAGCTAAGGCTTGCCGTTGGAAGGGCATTTCTTCGAAAAAGGGATGTAAGCATCCATACCGGCCTTGTATTTATTCTTTGATTAGGGCTTTGTTTACTCGTACGGCTTATTTTTAGGGACATAGGAACAACATTTTCATCTCTAGATCTTAAAAGGAAGGCTCGATGGCATAGCATCTTTTTCTTGGTGGTACGAAGAACACCAAAAATTTGAGCATCCTTTTTGATTTCCCCCCCCCCCCCCATAGACGTATTCTAACATAGAACAGGTTTTAACCGCCTTGGTTAGA
>CM032449.1:62372788-62415288 GCA_019049505.1 Pachyrhynchus sulphureomaculatus
AAACACTCAAATAATAACAATATATAGATCACCTAGAGGTGATTTTAATCGTTTTGTAGTAATTTTATCACAAATATGTGAGTTGTTGAATCTTTGCAATAACATTCTTTTTATGGGGGATTTTAAGGTTTCTTTTCTTGAGAATGATGCGAGGGCGGAACACCTAAACATATGGCCTTCACCAAACTGTGGGGTTTTGTACAAGACAGAATTCCTGTCTAGACAATCTTTATACAAATGTTTCCTGTGAAAATTTAAAAATTTCACCCTTCGACCTAACTGGTCTATCTGAACACTCCGGCTTGTTGATGGAATGCCATATGTCATGTCATGTCTATTTGCAGATGATACCACCAGTCTGCAGCACTATCATCCTGGAGATCCAATACAACAGGCTGTTTCTGACATGCAGCATAACATAGGGGGCTGGTTCTTGACAAATAGGCTCACCCTAAACCGTGATAAAACACTGAGTCTAAGGTTTACCCTAAGAAATTCTCCATCTGATCTACCTACAAACGACTTTGTTAAATTTCTGGGTGTGTTCCTAGACCCTGGGCTCTCATGGGAGAAGCATGTCTCTGAACTGGCGTCTAAACTTTCCAGAGTGATTTTCCTTATTCGAAGTTTGGCTAGAAATGTATCTCAAGAGGTTCTCTTAATCGCTTATCATGCATATTTTGCATCCAACATGTCTTATGCTCTTGTGAACTGGGGACACTCATCGCATGGGCAAAGAATTTTTTCACTTCAGCGACGCTGCATTCGTATCATTGTGGGACTGGGATATCGCGACTGTTGTCGTCGCTATTTCTCTGAATTGGGGATATTGACTTTCCCCTGTGTATACATATTCTAGTGCTTAACATACATTAAACAAAATGTGAGGCTATTCACTACCCATAAAAATATCCACAATTACCCCACTAGAGTTAACCAAAATCTAATTCCTAGCTTCCACAGAATAGCTCGGACTCGCAGAGGCACCGACTACTATGGGGTCAGTTTCTTTAATGCCTTACCGGTTGCTGTTAGGGAGCTGTCGGACGAGAGCTTTGTCAGGAAGGTGAAATCCTACCTGATTGCAAGATCATTTTACTCACTTGATGAGTGTTTGAATCATAATTTTAATGACTTTTAACTATGTAATTAATATGTCTTACCTTTATTTTGTTCTTCTGATATGTTTTAATTGTTCATTGATTTGTAGTTATATGTGTTTGATATTTTAATATTTTAACAATTCTTTTGACTTGTGACGTGTAAAAGCACATTGTGTACTTATTACTAATAAATATTTGATTTGATTTGATTTATATACATATATATATATATATATATATATATATATATATATATATATATATATATATATATATATATATATACATAATTTCTGTACAATCAAAATGAGGACAAAATACAGCCACAATTCCAGCGTCGCTGCTGTTAACACCTAATGTTTAATATTATAAATTTTGAGGTGTTGATTTTAAAACTTTTAATCGACAAGTGACAGTTATATAAAAGTTAGATGATAAATTACATTAAAAACTCGATGAAATTAATGAACTGCTTAAAATAAACGGAATTTCCACCACACAATTTGAATTTTAGATCATATACATATATGACAAGTATTACAGAGCAAAATTATTTAGACGCTCAATGAGATTGTAAATACTCATTGTCTTCAATTGGAATAATTTTAATGATTCCCTGAAATTTTTAATCTTAATAAAAAAAAAAAAGGACATATATCTGATTTTTTCTTTTTCAGAACAACGTAATTCGAAAATCAAAAACTAAGTAATTGAAGACAATATGGCCACAACATACCTTGGACAAATTTTAGATCATCAAATTTTAATAATTCCTTGCGAAAGTTTAGTAAACTTTATTACTAATATTAAAATTATAAGAAGCTTAGATAACATGCCTTCAGGAATTAAAAATCTGACCTTGGATCCTAGACTTGTAGGTTTACAGCCTACTGACTTTTGTAAAACTGAGTACTTAGTTACAGAGGATGATAAAAAATTTATAAAGTCATTAAAGTCAAAATTTACAGCTAAAACCACTGACAATTCCTTATTAAAATCTACCTACATAAACAACGTAAACACTGCTACTGAAGAAAATTCATTACACTTAAAAGATTTACTATGGCTCTACACATATATTCAAAAACAAAATGCAGACCACGATTCAAAGATTTACTTACATGAATTAATGGAAGGATCGCAAATATTTTTACCCAAAAACAGGGTAATAATGAGAGATGAAGCATTAGATAGAAGATGTAAAATACTTGAAGCTAAGCAAAAGAATAAAGAATATCAAAATATGATAAAAAGTGAAAATAGTGCACAAAAAGAACTTAGAGATGATACACTTGCCTACCAGTGTAAGGTTCCTTTTAATACTCATAGATGCTGGTATATTTACTATTAAATTAAATTATTAGTACAAATCAAGTCTTAACCTACACATTATCTTTACATCTTGGTATAAAAATATACAATTTATATAATTTATATAATTTAAAAATAAGCACTGAATTTAACTTGCTCACACCAAAGAAGAACTTAACCTAAACACTAGTATTTTTTTATAACAGGTGACTAAACGGTGACTAAAAATATCACAATAATTTTATTAATGAAGAAGCAGTTATTTTGCAGGCTACACTTCAAGATGGTTTAAAAAAAAATATATCACAAAATAACGACACCTAGGTGCCAGGGCACCTGTATGTGTCTAGGTAGTTTAACTAATAACTTTCTATCTGGATCAGTTTTTTTTCCTTCTTTTTGTGACAGATAATAATAGAGGTACAAATACAATAACAGATACAATACATGGTTCATGTGTAATGGCTCTCAACCAAACAAACACTCAAAAATTCGAAAGTTATCAAATATATATGTTTTACATAATTCGCGAAATATTTGGCTGTTTTTCTCTCCAGCCTCATCGAATTCCGCAGAAGGTTGTAGCTTCTCGGATCTAAATAACTGATATATTTTAGATTTATGTTGTTGTTATTCCTGGGCAGTATTAAGTTTTTATTTTCTCTAGAACGTGTATTATTCCATTCTTTATGAATATGTAGAAAGATGCAAACTGTTGTGAGATTATATAATATACTTTGGCTTAGAGTCGCTAAAACTATCTATCTATCTATTAAGGTGAAACTTATTCACTAAGAGTGCCGAAATACGAGCCAATTTCTTAAGGTGTCAGGGGTAGAATTTGAATATTGGTTAATTCAGCGGATATGAATTTTCTTGTATGTGTCTACGTTTTAAGGATTATTGTTTAATTAACTGACGGAATGACTTGACGAATCTGAACAAAAGTTGACAGATAGAGTGTTATTTCTATTAAGAATCGTATATGCTACACTTTAAGCTAGAAACTTATATACATGACGTGGTTTAGTTGATAGTATGACTTTTTTTGTGCATTCGCCTCAAAGATCACTTTCCGAAGAATTTCTTCGTTGGAAAATATTAATTTCCTATTGTTGAAAACAACTTGCTGTACAATTTCACCAGGTAGCAGTAAGATAATAATGATAATATGAGAATGCTAGAATGTCTCTAATGCAAGTTTTGACAAATAAATAATTCTTTATTTGCTATTCTATATGAATATATGAATGCACGAAAAATTTTGTGCGTGTCATGATCGGGTATAACATGGTCCAGAAACCTGCTACCTTCTCCTGAAAACTACCATTTTCTAAATAATTGTTAATAGAAAAACTAGGAAATTACGAACATGGTGGTCTCACACTGGTCCGGGGCCCTAAGAAATAAAATTTACACTCCAAGTTCGGGTTAGTTTACGTTTTTCTAATAAAAATTTAAAAGAGTCGTGGTCGTCCCCTCGCTTCTTTTATTTGCTCGTGGTCTCCATTCTACAACTCTTCGTGTCCACCGATTGTCATTCATCCTTCCAATATGCCCTGCCCAGTTCCACTTTAATGTACATACCGTTCCTACTGCATCTGTTGCCATGGATCTTTGTCTTATGTCAGTGTTTGGTATGCGATCATTAAGTTTAATGTTTAGAATTCTTCTCTTCATGGCTCGTTGGATCACTTATAGTCCACGAACTATACTTTTATTCAATGTCCATGTTTCTGTTTCATAGGTAAGGACTGGGAGAACATACTGGTCGAAAATTTGTGCTTTAAACATGTTAGACACATCTGATTTAAAAATTCCTTGTAGTCTTCTAAACGCCGATACCGTCTTTACAGATCTGCAGTCAAGTTGTTTTTTTGACAATTCAAATTTTTGGCCCAAGTATATGTAAATATCAACTTTCTCTATTTGTGTATTTTCTAATATTTTATATCTTTTAATATCTTGGTTTTATTCTATGTCGTTAGTTAGGTTTTTCGTTTTGTTGATATATGTTTTTAGACCTATCTCTTTTGATTTTTTATTCAATTTAATTATATATATATATATATATATATATATATATATATATATATATATATATATATATACGAGGCTGGTTTGAAAAGTCCGTGCAAAGTCCGAGAGATGGCACCACCGGCGCGTATCGAGGTCATGTTTAGTTAGTAGCATCTCTTGAATGAACGCGCACCAAGTTTCAGCCATATTGGTCTATTTCTTTGTGTTTGGCATTCGTGTGAATCAAGGAAGTCGAGTGATTTTCAAGAAATGGACGAAAAAGAATTTCGTGTAGTGATTAAACATTACTTTATGAAAGGCAAAATGCCTCAGGAGACTAAAGAGAAGCTTGATAAACATTATGGTGACTCTGCACCTTCGATTAGAACAGTTTATAAGTGGTTTCAAAATTTTCGGACTGGCCATATGGGCACAAGTGACGCTGAACGTTCTGGACGGCCTGTGGAGGTTACGACTCCAGAAATCATTGATCAAATCCATGATATGGTGATGGATGACAGAAGAGTTAAGGTGCGTGAGATTGCTAGTGCTGTGGGCATCTCGACTGAACGGGTACATAATATTTTGCATAAACATTTGGACATGAGAAAGCTATCCGCAAGATGGGTGCCGCGATTGCTCACGCTTGACCAAAAACGGAATCGTGTGAAGTGTTGCAAGGATGGTTTGCAGCTGTTCCAGAAGAATCCGGAGGACTTTAAGCGTCGTTTCGTCACTGTGGATGAAACATGGATACATTACTATACTCCTGAGACCAAACAACAATCTAAACAATGGGTTACCAAGGGGAATCTGCACCAAAAAAGGCGAAGACCGTTCCTTCGGCCGGAAAGGTTATGGCGACTGTCTTTTGGGATTCACAAAGGATAATCCTCATCGACTATCTGGAAAAGGGTAAAACTATTACAGGTGAATATTATTCATCGTTATTGGACCGTTTGAAAACCGAGCTGCAAGAAAAACGCCCGCGATTGGCCCACAAGAAAGTCCTTTTCCATCACGACAACGCACCAGCACACACCTCAGCAGTTGTGGTCGCAAAATTAATGGAAATAGGATTCCAACTCGTTTCACATCTCCCCTATTCTCCAGAATTGGCTCCCTCGGACTACTATTTGTTCCCCAATTTGAAGAAATGGCTGGCGGGACAAAGATTTTATTCAAACGGGGAGGTGATTGCATACACTAATGGATATTTTGCAGACTTGGACAAATCCTATTATTCGGAAGGGATCAACAAACTAGAACATCGTTGGACGAAGTGTATAAGCCTAAAAGGAGACTATGTCGAAAAATAAAAAAGGTTTACCCCAAACACATAAGTAGTCTTTATTTTTGCACGGACTTTTCAAACCAGCGTCGTATATATATATATATATATATATATATATATATATATATATATATATATATATATATATATATACGTGTATATATATATATATATATATATATATATATATATATATATATATATATATATATATATATATATATATATACGTGTATATATATATATATATATATATATATATATATATATATATATATATATAATTCGTAATTAACGCTCCCTATACAGGGTGTCACCATAATGGACCAGTGAAACATGTTTTTACATTGTTGTGAGACTCTGTATATAATATTTCATGATAACATTTAGCAACGCTCAATACAAATTATTTGTCAAGTTCTATTTGTTATATTTAAAGAAAAATGCACGCATCAAGAAAAAACATATCTCGTGAACTAAGAAAGATAGAAATTAATATTTAAAAAAAAAATGTAAATAAGTCATGATTCTATACATGGCCCTGGTAGTTCAAACAACATCCAAGTTCCAATCCCCTGGAAGAGTTATAACGTTAAACACTAACCAAACACTACGAAAAAATTGTAAACGACATAAAAACTGAAATAAAATTTTAGAAACACCAAAAATCAAAAATATATTTTCATGCCACTAATAACACAGGTCTACAAAAAAAGGGTGTTTTTCTTGGACAAAGACCATATCGAAGACATGTATTCTGATGTTCTTAAATCTACCTTACCGCCAGAATGCGCAAAAGTCCTCAAATTTGTTTTTCGTGAGACTTGATCTTTTTTTTTTTTTGAGGTTATACTAAAATACCAATGTCGTAAGTTAAAGTAAACTTCAAATTCGGGTTCAGAGCATCAAAATACATAGTTTTGTAAAAAAGAAGCAATTATTTTCATATATTTATTTTTTTAGCCTATTTTCAGACACTCAAATCTTATAAAAAAAAAATTATGAAATTTGAGCATTCTGGTGGTAGGGTAGGTTTCAGAATAGATGTCTTCCATATGGTCTTTGACCAAGAACAACACTTTTTTTGTGGACCTGTGGAATTAAAAATACTTTATTTCGTGTGAGTTAAAAGGAAGCAATATTAATATTGAGCGCGCTAATCGATTTCTATGTACTAAAAATCTATACATTAAATTTTTGAAACCACATACACTTGAAAACGCTCTCTCAAAGTTGCCTAATGTCGTCAAATATCAAATTTTAAGGTCATGGTAATGTTAGACTTTTTTAATAGATTGCAAATTCGATTTTACGAGGTTTCTCGCTCTTGAAAAAAATTCCAAAAACATTGATTGAAATTTGACATTTGACATATATTTTGGTATTATCAGTAAAAAGTATTTTAATTGGTTTGACTATTAATTACCAAATACAGTCATTCGTAAACATTTTTTAATAAATAATCTAAGTCGGAAATGTCGAATCTTTGGCACAATGACACTACTCAGTATATATCACCACTACACCAAACACTTTATTTTGCACGCTAACCATATTAGCTTCATCAGGATCAGGAGTCAATCATCGCTCCTGATGAAGCTAACATGGTTAGCGAAACGCGCGTCTAGTGCAAAAATAAAGTGTTTGGTTTAGTGGTGATATATACTGAGTAGAGTAAATAATGTTACAATAATTTATATTGCCAGTAATTCAACAGTATTATTCTTTTCAGTACACATTATGAATAAACATCTAATTGCTGTCTTCCAGTACGTTATATCCATCATAACAGGATTTACATTTGGATTCTATGGGATAGAAATGTTGACCGCACCAATGGATATAGGATTTCGCTTACTCCTTGGAGTAATATGTGGTGTTGCTGTTGCTATAGCTGAACTCTATTTTCTTGCAAAAGCACTTAACATGGATGTAGATGAAGGAAATTCAACACACCAACGAAAAACTTTTAAAATTAGCTAAACTTAACCTAGACTAAATAAACAATATAGCCTTGTTACAGTTACTTAAAAAATAAAATAATATTAATTTTGTACATAAAGTTAGAACAATAAAACAGCAGTGTTCAAAATAAAGTACTCGCTAAACGAAAAGAAGTTAAAATAATTTTTTTACCGTAGATATTTTGCTTCAGAGATATTTAAGATAATTAAGAATTATGGGTGGCATACGATACTAAAATATTTATGAGAAACGCAAACCGTGATATATGTTAAAAAAATTGTTTACAATTAATATCTGGCCGGATTACAAAACTGGATCCAAATCAATCGAACGATTTGAAATATCAAGTTCAAAGATTCCAGGTAATATGCTTAAAAATGGTAATATAGAAAACTTATACTTACTATAAATAGCGACAGTCATAGACAAGGAATTTAGATTAGTTTTCATGATAGAGGCAGCACGTAAAAGAATTTTATTACCATTTTTAGTGTTCCGTACCGAACACTTATAAGATCACTTCGGTGTCTGTCCGTCCGTCCGTCCGTCTGTCTGTGTCTGTCATACCCGATTTTCTCCGAAACTGTTTGACATAGAAAGTTGAAATTTGGTACTAATATAGGAATTGATCCCCTCATCAGAGCCGTGTAGTTTTGAAACTTAAGGGGTTAGTTTTGGGGCGTGAGATCGGAAGTGAAAAAAAAAATCGAATGAGGTGTCAAATGAAAGTTTGTAAAAACATGAGTTCACAAATATATATAATGTAATACTTGCGCACACTTTTCTTATTATTATTTTTAAAAAATCGCTGCCCCCTTTATCTCGAAAATTACCGTTCAAAAATTTTTTAAAAAATTCTGGAATATTCTCTACAGGGTGTAGATTGAACAAAAATTATCACGAGTGCATTAGTTTTCATAATTTATCTGGTATATAAAAAAACAAAAACTTCAAGGACATCAGTTTTCAGTAATGATCGAAAAAAAACTCATTTGAGGTGTGTTTTGTGAAGTCATTGATCATTTTATACCTCCGTAATATTTTTTTTTATTTTACAAGCAATCAACGTACGAAACACTAATTGCGCAAGTCCAACTTGCACTTGACTGGTTTTTTATTCTAAAACTTAACCTCTAAACCCCTTTGTTGATATTTATTTGACAAGTAATTAACTATCAAGAAAATTTAACTGAAATCTACTGAAACATTTATATTTTGTAGTTACCAAAAAACTATATAGAAGTTAATTCAATAAAATGGACTTTAATGACGGGGTCGTCAGTTTAAGGTTGGGTCCGAACCATAAGACTGGCGGATTCGCTGTTTCACGGTATTGTTCTTCAATTCCCGCTGACCATGGACCTCGATGGAAGCCAACTGTACTATGAAGGTCTCCGTAGCGTTATGGCGAAGTATGTTTCTTCGTGACACCGTTCGGTCCTTCCGGACCACCTTCAGACCCGCATCTCATTTAAGATCACTATCTACCCTTCGGCCTTCAGTCCTCGTAAGGCCGACTGTGTCTTTATTACCAGGTTGTCGCGTTTCGAAAGGCCTCCCATCAAAAATATGCCGTTTGATAGCATAGTTTGCGTCCGTCGAATCTCTGTTGACTATCAACATAACGTGTAATGAACCGTAGCCAAATTTACTTAAAATAAATAAGTATACTGATCTACTGGCGATCGAACCCGAGACCCTAGAAACAGAAAGATAGAACTACACCATGGAGACAGAGCTGCCGTTCACATAAGTATTAATTAAGTAAAGTGGCAATACAATCGATGGTAACATGGCAAAACGACGTAACGGTAATTTTTCATGCTCAGAAATCGAGAAAAACTGAATTTACTTCCATACTTTAAAAAAGATTACTTGTTCAGTTTGTGTGTTTTTACAACTCTAAGCGTTGTACAAAAAATATATTTTGAAAAATGTCGGTTAACTGCTTTAACTTCGTATTGGAACTTATGTCTGTTCGCATTAATAAAAACTAGCAACCGCCCGTGACTTCGTTCGCGTTAAAGTCTAGACACTTAAGTTAATTAGAGCTTCTCTGTATACTATCTTTGATATTTCATTATTTTCTGATAGCAAAATATATTGGATTTCTGGAGTTCCGACTCTTGATAACCCGACATATAATTGTCCATAAGAAAAACATTCCCGTCTCGAATTTGACAGTTTATCCCTGTGAGAGCAAACGATACTTTCACCGGAAACTGCAAGTACCTGAAATGAATGATTCGTTGGGATCTAAAGAATATGAGCACTGGATGCTATTGTTCTCATCTTTTGCCTGTCAAACCTCTGTGAGCGTTTAGCGCTAGATTCTCCAATTCGACGTATTTAAATAATTGCATCATACACCTCAAACTGAAGTTAACTACAAAATAATTGTGAAAATGCAATAATTGCACACAATTTTTAGTAGATATTTCAGAACACGCTTACTAAATAGCAGAGAACTCAAAAGTAAATGAAGTAGGTATCTAAGTGACAGTGAAACAGTAGGTATACCTAAATTAAGAAAGATTATTAAAATAATATTTGTTGCCTAAGTGAATCTCACACTATTAGGTATTTATTAAACGAAAATACACTAATAACAATAAAAAAATATAAATAAATGTTTTACTATTATTACACCACAGAGCACCTACAATGTGCCAACAAAAAGAATGAAATATTCTTAAAATTACGAATAACAAAAAATTTAACAACAAAGGTTTGTTGTTATAGTTTTTGTTAGTATAGTATAGACAAAAAGGTTTTCGTCCTCAAAAACATAACACTAAGGAATAAGACAAAACAATAATTACCCACAAACACAATATTATGTACTAAATCAACAAATTATATCCAGTTCGCGTCACGTAAACTTCCCAAATGAACAGTCAACTCAGAAGCAAAAAAATCAAATTTGGTACATGGATAGACAAAATTGAACGCAAATACAACACCGTGCGAACGCATCGGCTGGTCTATCGGCCGTCTTCCTCCCGCAGGAACTTTCGCTTTTGGCCCTTTCTTTCCCGACCGCGTCAGCTCCCTTTTTTCACAACTTCATAAAATCTAGCTTATATTCACCTCAAAAGTCCAATAAAAGATTTTTTACACGGATGGGTAGTTTCAGATATTACCTCGAACAATCAAACAAACATACAAACTTTACTTATTTAATATATAATTATTATAGACTGGTGATTATGACCACTTACGTCAATACACATTGTGCATATCGCACTGGTGCTCATGGCACTGGCGCTCAAACCCATACAGTTCATAAAACTATAGCGAATCCGCGAGGTCACGAACGAATTATTTAAAGTGCATGCCAAGATCACATGGATGTACACTACCATCAGAAAGTATTTGCCCACCTAGTTATTTCAGTCCCAAGACAACGAAAACCCAGATAATGTATTTTTTTTAAGTTTAGTGAATTACTATTTACTTTCACATTATTTACAGTCTAGAAAATCAGAAAAATATTCATGATTTTCCAGGATTTTTCTCATCTATGTGATCTCCTTTGTTTTTAATTACCGCTTTACAGAGTTTCGGCATTCTGTCCAATAGTTTCTTCGGTGATTTTAACCCATTCTGCTTGTAAAAGTTCTCACAAGTGATTTTCTGATGATGGATTGAGTTTTCTAACACACCTGTCCAAATAATTCCACAGCAATTCGATGGGGTTCAAGTCGGGTGATTGCGGAGGCCAAGTCATTACTTCCAGGACGTCATCGGACTTCCATTGGTCCAAAAGTTCTCTATTTTGTTTAGCAGAATGTTTAGGGTCATTGTCAAATTGAAAAATAAATTTCCCCTGAAAAATATCTCTTCCAGAAGGAGGCATTTGAGTTAGCAAAATTTCTTGCTACTGTTCTTTTCGCATGATTCCTTCTATCCCAAAGATTTTTCCAACTTTACCGTTGCCAAAACAACTCCAAACCATTACTGAACCTCGATCATGTTTTATTGTAGGTAACTGACAGACTTCCAACATCCTCTCTCCAGCTGACCGCAGCACGTAAACTCGTCGATTTGAACCGAAAATTTCGAATTTAGATTCGTCGCTCCAAAGGACGGAATTCCACTCTTCTGATATCCAATTTTCATGTTTTCTGGCCCATTCTAATCGTTTACGTTTATTCACTGGCCTAAGAAGTAGTTTCCTCACTGCAACTCTCCCATGTAGTCCACCTTCTGCTAACCTGTTCTTCACGGTTGTCACGCTGATAGGGATGGGCCGCTCCAGGTTTACTTGAGCCATGATTTCTAGTGCGGTTAGGCGGCGATTACGTGTGCTGGACATTGTTATAGCTCTGTCTTCAGCGCGAGTCGTTTTTCGAGGCCTTCCTGAACGTTTTTGGTTGAATTCCATGTCCCGCAGAAAAATTTTTTACGATGTAGTTTACCCTTCTCCTTGGCATTCGCATATCACTCGCAATTTGTCGACTCGTGTGACCATTTTGATGTCTCGCAATTACCAGAGCCCGATTTTCAACGGAAACTTCTTTCGTTTTTGGCATTTTCACAAAACAATTGAGCCTGTATCAATGACAAAGTACTGTTTGTGAATGGTTAATTTCCAAAAGGGCAAAGGTATTTATAGCAAATGTCACAAGGAATTTCCATAATCCCTAGAAACTTGAATGAGTTCTTACTTCAACTAGAATTCTCAGAAATCGTCTCAAAACGATTATCATGCAAAACTTGGAAATTTGTTCTAATTGGTTTTTTAACTTGTGATTTCACCAAAAAGGCTTAGCTAAACAATTTTATGATGGACATTTGTTAAGAACAATTAAATTTACCTAATATAATAAAAGGGTTTAATTAGGTATTAAATTTTGAGAGTTACATTGAAGTTTCTAGGTGGGCAAATATTTTCTGACGGTAGTGTACTACTCGATTATAAACTGATATTTGTATGCTGGTGATTGTAATATAACATTCGTAGTAGCTCTCGGCAGATAGAAATAGTTCTTTGATTTACTAGGACAAACTTGAGTTCTTCCAATAAAGAAGGACAAACCACTCTAGCATGAAAAATTTTAAACAGAAATATAAGAGAATGAAATTCTCTGCATTTTTGAAAGCTGTCAAAATTAAATCGCTGCAATAATATTACACTGACTATGCCCCTTTGTCGGTACACTCTACCCTCTTTTGAAGTATGATATTTTTAAAAAATTTTTGCACTCGCTCCAATGTTAATATACAATTATTATAAATTGGTGACCATATCAAGGAACCGTATTCCAATGTGCTTCTTACCAAGGACACAAATAAGGTTTTAAGTACAGCTGTATTCCCAAATTACTTACAATTTCTCAACATTTGGGTTGCCTCTGCTGTTATGTGTGTGAGCACTACAACTTAGCTTAGAGTCAAAAAAATCCTCCAATCAGGTGTATTTTCTATTTTAACTAACATCGATCCATGAACACAATAATCATACAGCAAAGGAGACAATTTTTAGTAAAGAATATCACTGAGCACTTATTAGCATTGACCATCAGTTTATTGACCGCACACCAATTATGAACTCTGTTGAGCACGTTTTGAAATTTTTTGCAATCCTCAAAACTTCCCACCGGTAAATACAGCTATTTGAGTTCAGAGATATCGTTTATAAATATTAGAAAAAGCAGTGTTATTTCCACACATGATTTTGATAATTTGGTATTTCTGTGATAAGCGTTTTTAAGAAAAAGAGAAAATTTACACCTTTTACGTTGGAATTATTTATGCTCCAATTTCAAAGACTGCTGAACAAAAACAATAAAAAATTGGCTATTACAGCTAATAAACTAAGTTTATTAAGGTATAGCGAGGTAATTAGAAATTGTCACTTAGGTGACAATAACATAAAATGCTCTTGATTTGTCATAATTGTTTTGCTCATTAATTTATCTGGCACTATATAAGAACTATGAGGATACAATAAACTTATTAATGTTTTAAAACATTTATCACTTACTTTAATAAAAGTCCCAGATACTATCAGAGTTCCGGCCAAACCATTAGCAAAAATTTTTTGGTTTTCCTTAAGTTGGGTACATTTAAAAAGGGAGATAAGTCTAACATATGTACTTACAAATTGGTCTCATTACGTTGTCATTTTCCCAAAACTTTTGAGAGGTTATTATATGATTATTTAATAATAATTGAATCGCTTCTTACTCTAAACAAGGCTTTTTGAGAGGATGGTTAACTACCACCCATCTGGCATGTTTTACACAATTTTTATCAAGTGAAATCAGGCCACATTGATGTGGTGTCATTGACTCCACTAAAGCTTTTGACAGAATAGACCACAAGATCATTCTGGGTAAGCTCAGAGCCTTTGGTTTATCTAACAGATTTGTGCACTTTTTCCAGTCATATCTGATACAGTGGTCTCAATATGTTGAACATAATAGGTTTAAGTCTTCTTCTTTTGGAGCCTAATATGGAGTGCTCAGAGTTCCAACCTGGGGCCCCTAGTTTTTATATTATTTATAACTAATATCTTTGAACTTCTAGACAGCAATTAACAAATATTTTCTGATGACTTAAACTTGTGCTTACTGGCGGAGAGACTTGAGGACTGCGAAAAATAACAAAATTTTCTTAACAGAGTTTATAATTGGTGTGTAGTCAATAAACTGATACTCAATGCTAGCAAGTGCTCAGTAATGTTATTTAACAAAAAATTGTATCCTTTGCTGTATGATTATCATATTGATGAATCGATGTTAGTGAAAGTCGAAAATACATGTAATTTGAGGATTCTATTCGACTCCAAGCTAATTTTTAGTACATACATAGACAAAATAGCAGTAGAACCAACACATGTATTGGGTTGATCTTGAGAAATTGTAAGTCATTTCTGAATACAACTGTACTTAAAACCTTATTTATAGTACTCAGAAAATTAAAAAAAAAAAATTTCTTTAAAACAGGAGTGTACCCACAGACAGGGTTAGACAATGCAATATTATTTCAGTGGCTTAATTCTGATGGTCTTCAGAAATGCAGAGAATTTTATTCAATAACAGTTTTATTTATAATCATTAAGGGCAGTGTTGATTGTTCCTCCTCGGAAGAATACAAGTCTGTTATTCCCAGAATCCCTGGTAGATCAAGAAACTATTTGTATCTGCCAAGAGCTACTACAAATGTTTTGTTAGGTTGTACAAAATATATTCAATTTATAACTAAATAGCACATCACTGTGATCTTGGCATGCCCTTTAAATGATTTGTTCGTGCCCTCACAGATTCGTTGTAGTTTTTAAACTTATACTGTGTTGTTTCAAGCAACAGTGCTATATGTACATTTGTTGTGCTTTTTTACATTCATAAATATTGACTTATTGCTTTATATAGCCCTATAAATTCTTTTGTGTTGGGGTCAGTTATAAATAAATAACATAAATAAATTCGTTGTTTTTAAACAGAAATTTAGCTTTAAAAAAAGGGACCATTCTCTATGGCAGCTAATGTATTTTGGGCGTTTAGGTCACCAATGAGCAGTGTTATCTCATGGTGTTCAACTAAAATCTAAATAATTTGGAATATATTTCATATCTTTATTATAGTTCTACTCACTTTACTACTCCGTTTATAGTTTGCTCAAAACAACTTGCATTTTAGAATATCTTATATACTAAAGAAGCTTAGGTAACTTTAATTTGTTTTTTGGGTAAAAAGTCATAAATTTAAATAGGGCTCTAAGTATCTTGAGTTTCATGATATAAAATTCAAATCGATCAATTCAAGAATAACTATTTAAATACCGATTGACTAACATCAACACATTTTGTCGCAAAAACTGCTTAGATATCTAACCTTTAGGCTGAATAAAAATACACGTAATGGTTAATTCTGAATTATAGCCAAAATATCTTTTAAAGTCATAGTAATTTATAATGAGATTAAATATATCTATTTTAAAAGGTTTTCTATTTCTAATTTGAAATTTATTTTACATGCTGTAATTTTGAAAAAGGAAGAGGAGAATTGCTCTCTTTATATTTTGCATTATATAATAACTATTTGTCTATAGGTACTTAAGTCAGAAGATAAATAAATAATTAATAACAGAAAATCACATGAGAGAATTTAAGTGTTAACTTGTATCATTTATTTAACAATAAAAATAACATCTAGTGTATTTAGGTTTACAAAACAATATTTAAAATTAACAGTAACTGAAGCTTCATAATTATTTTTTAAAAATAAATAATATTGTTTCGTTTATTTAAATATTCATGCAATATGACTAAAAATAACTTAATTTCTTAATAATAAAAAATAAATTAAGACGAAATGCTATTGTGAAACTGTAGTAACTTACTTTACATTTAGTTTTATTTAAGATTAATCTTAAAAAGTATTTTTAATTATACTTACCTAAACATCCTGCAGTAAAATCAATTATACCATCCTTAACATGATTTTGATTTAATTGTTGAATTTCAATTTCATTTGATTCTTGTTTTTCATGCATGATCGAGCTTTCATTCATATTTCTACTATCATTTACTAATTATTTAAACCATTTATTATCTGAAATTACTCTTTTTGATAAGAATGTTATTTGTACTATTGAGTAACCCTCTTGAAAAAATATTAATGTTTGACCTATCAGAGATTGTCAGTTCGAAGGTTGATTAGCTTTAGTTGTAAGAACAAATTTAAGATATATTTTGAGTAATTAAGTACAGAGACATTTGTATTCTTTTACATAACGCTCAAAAACATCTTATAAACTAATATAGTACTACTGTACCGAAATTCCCGGCGTATTTATTTGAGGTTACGTACAACGGTCAAATTGAATTACCAATGTTGTCGATTTAGTGTTGTCCTACAGGGCTTTTAATTTTTCTGAAATTGTACTAAAAGAGACGGTATGGCAACATTCAATTGACTACAATAATTTATATTTAGTATCATATAAAATCATTCGTTCAGTTGGTTATAAAATTATTGGTTGAAGAATTTATTTTAATTTTGTACCCAAATAGTTATTCGAATCCAACCAACTAGCTACGTGATCTAGATAGAGTTATAAATAAATATATAAATGCACTAAATTCAAAGAATATAGAGGATAGAGAACACGCCTCCCCTGGTATGAAGGCCGATAAGAAATACGAGAAATGCCTCCATTTTTAACTAGTTTAAAAGCGCTAGTTTTAAAAATATTCTTAAATTAGATCTGGAATTTTTGTATGAATGTTTTAAAACCAGGAATTTTTTTTTATTAACTTCTGCGGCATTAATTTAGCTCATGATTATTTAAACGATTTCTTACTGCAAAATTTGCGAAATAACTGACCAGTTTATACGCAGTTAGTTTAACTAAATCTTTAAGATACGCCTGTTCTATAAAATTAGGTATTGTAATTATAAAAAACAGGGTGCTTAAACAATTTATTAAATTAATTTCTTTATCAGGAATATCCGCTATTGTTAATATCTCAGAAAATATAATTATTGCTACAGAAAGCCAAACGTGGAACAAAACAAAGCCAGCTGACTACCGTCGGATCGTTTAAATGTGCCTCAGCGACTTGCTCAAAGATGACGGGCATATTTTTCCTTATTATTGTTACATAAAATACAACTTCTACTTGCGCGGTATGCTTGAAAAGCTCAACAAGGCACATCTTAACGTACTGGCAGTAGCCAACTGGCTTCGTTTTGCGGAGACGTTAAGTTGCACTTGGCTGTTTTTCTGTAGCAATAGCTATATTTTCTATGCTTAAGGTCTTTGCACTACCAGAGTTCTACATTTAATGCCCTATCTCTCACTTAGGCAGAGCTCCTCGACTACATATTTGGAAGAACGAATTTCAAGTGTTTATCCACCGGATAGGTCATCCTGAAAATTCTAACATGACCTCTTTCCAACTTACAACATTTGTAACTTATGCACTTTTCTGTAATTAATTAAATAAGCATCTTAGTATTCTTGCCAGTGGAAATGTTTGAAAGAGAAATACGGTTAACTTTATATTGATAGCTTCTTAAAATTTCATTCAACCAAATACAAAGTGAAAAAGATGCATATCTGTACATAGTATCACCCATAGACATAGAGGATGGACTGAGTATTAACCTCACAAAATTGACCACTCTCTAGAAAGAGACAAAGAGACTGTGCGGCCAATACCTGTTTCTTTTCTGTAGGCCTGTAATAAACAAGGCCCAGTAACCCGAAACGGAATTCAAGGCGAGAAAAGCCCCCACCCGATTTCAGTTCAAATAGAACACTTAGAAATATTATTTTCAAGGGCGCCGAAGCTTAGCGGCATTCTAGAAAGAGACAGCTACTGACCGCTCATTCGCTTTATCTTTCTCACATTTTCGGGCCATCTCTATGTCGATGATATCACCACTGCACCGTAAATGGCGGCTGAACACTCCTCACTCTTTCTGTTATAATTAAATACAGTACAAGTTTTTCATAAACGTCTGGCAGCATTGTAAAAATATACATCAAAAGCTAAATGTCAAAAGAAAAGAAGAAAAAATGGTGTACGTGGATGTTCTGTTGTCAAAATATTAAAAAGAGTATTTATGGTTTATTTTTAATTCATTTGGTGAAAATTAGGTGAATACATATTAAATTTTGTTATTTCTGTTCTTTGCTATTATTAATTAACCCAAGCTACCTGAAAAGGAGTATTAAAAACAATCTCAAAGATAATCTGGATTAAGTTTTAGATAACACAATATGTGGGGGGATCCAGATCCAGATCCTGGGGGATCTAAATCTGATAAAACCTTTTCCCCTCAGGAACTGTCGGATCTTAAAGACCAAAATGAGCAACAGCTTCTTTTAATAGCCCAGTTAAAGGAAATGTTAAGAAAGGAACAGAGTAGTGTTTCACAAGAAAAGGTAAAGTTTAAAAACTCATAATACTGTACTCAAACAAAAACTTGTATGTATTTTATTAACAGGTAACAAGTTCAATACATCTTCCAACTAGTTGTCAATTTTCTGATCATAACATAAATATTTTATTAAAAAGTGATTTGTACTTGGTTTTTATTTTATTATCGGGTCAAATTATGTTCCAAGATGAAAGTTTAAAAAAATACACTTAAGAGTTTAAAACATGTATTTTACTTCATACTTGAAAAATAACACTGATGTGTTATAGTTTGTGTAAAAGAATGATTAGTGAGGTTAAGGCTCTCATAAAGAGTATGCTGAGATTAGATCCTTTTATATTTTATTTTAAGAAATTAAAAAATTTGGTTGTCAAGTTCCACAGTTATATATACTTTTTCGTGTTCCGTACAGAACACTTATAAGATCACTTCAGTGTCTGTCTATCTGTCCATCTGTTATGCCCGATTTTTTTCGAAACTATTTGTCATAGAAAGTTGAAATTTGGTACTAATATAGGAATTGATGGCCTCATCAGAGCCGTGTAGTTTTAAAACTTAAATTTTGACTTAAGGGGTTAGTTTTGGGGGGTGAAATCGAAAGTGAAAAAAACAATTTTTACTAGGTCATTAAGTGTGGTGTCAAATGAAAGCTTATGAAAACACGAGAATATATATATATATATACATATATATATATATATATATATATATATATATATATATATATATATATATATATATATAATGTAATACTTGGGCACACTTTTCTTTGTATTATTTTTAAATAATCATGAAAAATCGCTGGCCCCCCATTATCTTGAAAACTATTGATCAAAAAATTTTGAAAAAATTCTGGAATATTCTCCATGGGGTGTAGATTGAAAGAAAATTATCACAAGTGCATTACCTTTAATAATTTATCTGGTATATAAAGAAAAACAAAAATTTCAAGGTCATCAGTTTTGCAGTAAAGATTGGAAACAAACTTTTTTAAAAACTCATTTGGAGTGTATTTTGTGAAGTCACCGATCATTTTATACCCCCATAACAAAATTTTTTATTTTAAAAGCAATCACTGTACGGAATACTAATTGCACAAGTTCAACTCCCACTTGACTGGTTTTTTATATATTATCTGTGAGTATGAACATACTTATCTCAAAGAATGAGCTAAATTATTTTATTTTTATTGCTTATAAATTTATGCATTGTTGTTTTATTAATATGAATATAAAGCAAGGATATATTCATAATTAAGCAGTGTCAGATTTAATTTTGACCTTTTATAAACCCAATCCAAATTTGAACTGAAAAATCAATTGTCACACAGTGGCAACAGAACTTTTTTATATTATTTTAGAATTTTTATAAATGTCTGTGTGTGTATTAAATCTGATTAAATAACTTTTCTACTTATCAGCTGTTTTTATAATGTTCCTGTTGCTTTACTGTTTTTATAATTAATTTTAATTTTATTATACTTAACACATCATCGAAATATGTAACATTTGATTTTGATCATAACCTTGACCTGAAATTTGACTAGAGCAGATTGTTTCTCGATAGATTTAATTTACTTCCGGTGTTTACTTAGTAACATTTATCATTAAGTATGGGTTATCTTATTATATATAAGGTTGACTAACTGACTGACTGACCCATTAATTTATTAATACCAAATTTAAAATGCTGACTCTAGGATTATGGAAATTAACTAATAAAATCTCTAGATAGTTTAATGAGTCATGAAATTTTTCATAATTTCACTCTTAAGGGAGTGTAAACAAGGCTATTTTTAAGGAATTTTTATTTCTTGCAAGTCTTTAGGTTCTAGATTTATTAAAAAAAAACTCTCATGTTAGCATTTTCTAGAATTTTACCCTGATCGAAGGGTAAAAGAGAGTTATTTAATTTTGAGTGATTTCTGAGAAATTTTTAACATTAAAGACACAAATTAGATGTGTAAATTCCTTGTTGAAAATATGGCTTTCTTCATTAGATAATTTTTCAAAATTTTATCCTCAAAGTAGGAATGAGAAAAGAAATTGTTTTTTTGAAATCTTGCCCTATAAGGTTAAAAGGGGGGTCTTTTGTTTTTAAATAATTCCTATATCTTAGAGATGTGGAATTCCACATATAAAAACTTAATATTAAAACTAATCAATTTTGCTTCCTAAAAATTAATCCATAAGGTGCATGAAAGGTGATAATTTATTTTTAAAGAATGTCAATATTTGTCAAATTCTACCATTAAAGATTTCAAATTTTAAGTGTAAATACTGCTACTCTAGAGATTATATATATTAAATCAACACATAAAAAACATGAATAACACTATGGTCCAAATATATATCTGGCTAGATTGTGAGTTTTTTAAGTTTAATTTTAAAAATATTAATTGTTTCAATGTTTGTTGCTAATAATGATAGAGAGTTGAGTTACTCCAGCTTCAGGATTGAAACTCTAAAATGAAAATAATTACTTTAGAGTTTTATTATGAATAATAGTTGTATTAAAACACTCTAAGTAAATGAAAGAGCCGGTCAAGTGCAAATTGAACTTGTGCAATTAGTGTTCCGTACATTGATTGTTTCGGAAATAAAAAAAATTGTAATGGAGGTATAAAATGATCAGTGATTTCAGAAAACACACCTCAAATGAATTTTCAACAAAGTTTGTTTATGATTTTTAAGAATGACCTTGAAATTTTTGTTTTTTTTATATACCAGATAAATTATTAAAGGTAATGCAATGCAAATTTTCGTTCAATCTACACTCTATGGAGAATATTCCAAATTTTTCTATGTCAAATAGTTTTGAAGAAAATCTGCTGATAGACGGACAGACAGACAGAGGGACAGACACCGAAGTGATCTTATAAGTGTTCCATATGGAATGAGAATGAGAATAACTCAAGCTGCTACCTTAAAACTTTTACTTAGTTAAGCTATTAATAAAAAAGTTATACACTGATATAGCTTAATTACATATCTTAAGGAAAAATTGTTTGATCAGAAAAGAGTTTTTATTGGCTTTAGCAAAAATGAACAATCATTTACAAGTGCATTAGCAAAATGTTTAAATTTTTGATATACTGCAGAAGATATCATTCTAATAAAATTCTCGCATTATTTTGCTCTAATCCTGTCAGTATTCCATTATATTTAAGTTATATACAGTCGATACTCTATATAGTGAAAGACCAAAATGTTGACCGAAATTTCACTATAGAAAGTTTTTCACTATATAAAGAAAAAATCCGTATATATTGCTATGTATGTATTTTATATTGGTAATCATTTACTTGTATTTTATAAGATACAAGCAACAACAAAAATTGCAAAATTGAATTATTAGAAAAGATTTTATTAAACATTTGAAAGTTTAAATAGTACATAGCATGTACAGGGCTAAATACATACATAAAGTCTGTACGTTATATCTTTACCCGTGCGTCATAGTTTTCAGGCCATATAACAGACGACTATTATATTATTTGTCTCTTTTCACCAATAAATCGTAGGTATTGGTAAAAAGAGACAAAAAATATAATAGTCGTCTGGGATATTGCCTGAAAACTATGACGCACGTGTAAAGATATAACGTACGGACTTTATGTATGTATGTACTACATACGAAATAAAAAGAATAATACAAAATCTGTTAATACGTATGTACATACTATGTACATACGTACTAGGAAAATAATCAGTTATTTTCTTTTGAACATTACTTTTGAAAAATAATTGTTGCTCAACAAAATTCTCGCATTTATTCAAATGCATAAAGATTTGATCAGGTACAGTTTCCTGGCCCCTGAGAGTAGTTCGCACAATGTCAAATGCATTTCTTATTTCATTTTCACTAAATTTAGGACATTCCCCGGTTCCAGTTTTTTCTTCATGATCTTCTATACTTTTTATATCGTCAATTATGTCTTGGTCAGTTGGGAGATCTGTCGTGCCAACATCATTGTCGATTTCTAAGAAATCTTCAAGTAAAAAATCTGCGTCGACGGTAGCAGTTTTTTGTAGAATTGCCTTTTTAAGGTAGCGAGATCCATTTCGTCTTCTTCTTTCCATTCGTCAATTTTTTCAGTAAAACCTGCTTTAGAAAAGCAGTTTTTGATAGTTTTCTGAGAAACATTTTCACTTCATACTTTAGCGACTTCGGTTATACACTCTTTAAAGGTAATCAATTTTTGGACTGGAAGGTTGTTATCAATCGTATTAACAATTTTGTGAACAATTCTGTTTCGGTAATGATGTTTTATGTTTTTTATAATACCCTGGTCCATAGGTTGCAATTTGGAGGTCATGTTTCGTGGAAAAAAGATCAATTCAATATTCCTTAATTTTTTATTTACAGTAACTGGATGTGCAGGACAATTGTCTATAAACATCACAATCTTTCACTTTTGGCTTTTCATTTTCGTGTCCAGTTCTTTGATCCATCTTTCGAAAATCTCAGAAGTCATCCATGCCTTTTTATTATTGGCGTAATCTAACTCCAGAGATTTAACTCCTTTTAAACAACGGGGATTTTTGCTTTTACCTATGAGCAGTAATTTCAGTTTTTCTGATCCATTCATGTTTGCTCCAACCATAAGTGTCACCCTTTCTTTACTTGTTTTAACACCAAAACATTTATCACTTTTAAAAGCAAAAGTTTTATTTGGCAAACATTTAAAAAACAAACCGGTTTCATCACAATTGAAAACGTTTTTTGGCTCGTACTTTTTCAATGCACTTTTTAAAACAGTTTCAGTCCAAATGTCACAGTCCTCCTGACTAACGCTTGCACTCTCGCCAGACCCCGTCTTGAAAACAATTGAATTGCGAGTCTTCCAGGCACTCAACCACCCTTCACTAGCTTGAAAATTAACGCAGTTAAATTCTTTAGCAAATTGTAGAGCCTTTTGCTTTATTAAATTTCCCGATATTGGTACGTTTTGATGCGTACGGGCCACTTGAAACCATCGTAAAACTGCTTCATTTACATCCTCGTAAGTACTCACCCGTACTCGTTTTCAACTGCTCGGAACACTAGGTTTCTTGATACTGTCGCGACTTTTTATTATCAGAGAGACGCAACTTGGAGAAACACCAAATTTTGCAGCAACATCAATTTTTTTGCAGCCTTTATCAACTTCCTCCAAAACTTTAATTTTCTCAGCTAAACTTAAACACACTCGCTTGGACATCTTACTTGATTCTTAAACAAAAAGAAACTGAACCTGAATTTGCGATTTACTAGGCCTCGACTATAAAATGGGTTTTTCCCCGGGTTTCTATAAAATGGGTTATTCCCCGGGTTTCTCACAGAAATCTACCTGATTTATTGCCAACCATTAGGCGTTATAAACGCGTTAAGAACATTTTCAAAAGAATGCTTCATAAAAATGGAATTCATGCTAATGTTAGATAAAAATGGGAAACCCGAAATGGCCAAGATCTCAATAAATGCATAAAAATTTATACATAAAATTCCGGTAAAAATTTTATTATATAGAGTGTTACTATTTTACAGATTCACTATATGCAGGGCTTTTTATATGAAATTTCATTAAAATATTCTAGGTCTTGAAAAAATTGCACTATAAAGAGTTTTTCACTATATAGAGTTTCACTATAAACAGTGTCGACTGTATATTCAAAGGATGAATCCTTGTTGTGTCCTCTCAATTTTTT
Organism: Pachyrhynchus sulphureomaculatus; assembly: GCA_019049505.1. Taxonomy (NCBI): domain Eukaryota; kingdom Metazoa; phylum Arthropoda; class Insecta; order Coleoptera; family Curculionidae; genus Pachyrhynchus; species Pachyrhynchus sulphureomaculatus. The sequence goes on from CM032449.1 coordinate 62,397,069, forward strand.
GTTAATATCTCTTTTACTTTATGATTCAGTAAAACTTTTTACTATACTACAGAAATTGTCAATAAATAAATAAATTGTATCTTAATTTTTATATTTTTCCTAAATCTATTTATTATGAATTAAGTTATTGTTTTCTTAGGTTGAAGAATATGTAAATACATTAAATAGAAACAAGGCAAAAAGATCGCGGCAGAAAACAGATGGGGCAGGTGCCAGCAACAGTGGAACCAGTAGGTCTGTAGGCATAGAAGCTAGCAAGAAAGAGAGAATAAATTTATTAAGACAACAATTAGAAGAAAACAAGTAAGAAAATTTAAGCAATACAAACCTTGAGTTATTTTATTTTGCTCTATATTTTAGGATTACCTTATTCCATACAAATTCTTAAAATACGAGGCTGATTTGAAAAGTCCGTGCAAAGTCCGAGAGATGGCACCACCGGCGCGTATCGAGGTCATGTTTAGTTAGTAGCATCTCTTGAATGAACGCACACCAAGTTTCAGCCATATTGGTCTATTTCTTTGTGTTTGGCATTCGTGTGAATCAAGGAAGTTGAGTGATTTTCAAGAAATGGACGAAAAAGAATTTCGTGTGGTGATTAAACATTACTTTATGAAAGGCAAAACGCCTCAGGAGACTAAAGAGAAGCTTGATAAACATTATGGTGACTCTGCACCTTCGATTAGAATAGTTTATAAGTGGTTTCAAAATTTTCGGACTGGCCGTATGGGCACAAGTGACGCTGAACGTTCTGGACGGCCTGTGGAGGTTACGACTCCAGAAATCATTGATCAAATCCATGATATGGTGATGGATGACAGAAGAGTTAAGGTGCGTGAGATTGCTAGTGCTGTGGGCATCTCGACTGAACGGGTACATAATATTTTGCATAAACATTTGGACATGAGAAAGCTATCCGCAAGATGGGTGCCGCGATTGCTCACGCTTGACCAAAAACGGAATCGTGTGAAGTGTTGCAAGGATAGTTTGCAGCTGTTCCAGAAGAATCCGGAGGACTTTAAGCGTCGTTTCGTCACTGTGGATGAAACATGGATACATTACTATACTCCTGAGACCAAACAACAATCTAAACAATGGGTTACCAAGGGGGAATCTGCACCAAAAAAGGCGAAGACCGTTCCTTCGGCCGGAAAGGTTATGGCGACTGTCTGTTGGGATTCGCAAGGGATAATCCTCATCGACTATCTGGAAAAGGGTAAAACTATTACAGGTGAATATTATTCATCGTTATTGGTCCGTTTGAAAACCGAGCTGCAAGAAAAACACCCGCGATTGGCCCACAAGAAAGTCTTTTTCCATCACGACAACGCACCAGCACACACCTCAGCAGTTGTGGTCGCAAAATTAATGGAAATAGGATTCCAACTCGTTTCACATCCCCCCTATTCTCCAGACTTGACTCCCTCGGACTACTATTTGTTCCCCAATTTGAAGAAATGGCTGGCGGGACAAAGATTTTATTCAAACGGGGAGGTGATTGCAGACACTAATGGATATTTTGCAGACTTGGACAAATCCTATTATTTGGAAGGGATCAACAAACTAGAACATCGTTGGACGAAGTGTATAAGCCTAAAAGGAGACTATGTCGAAAAATAAAAAAGGTTTACCCCAAACACATAAGTAGTTTTTATTTTTGCACGGACTTTTCAAACCAGCCTCGTAAGTCAAATTAATTTTCTGACATAGAACACATTGCTTTTACTACATCCAGTTTATAAAACTTCTTAATAAAATTTAATAAATGAAATATGTATTCAGCAATATGGGGTCTAGTTTTACCGAACCTTAGATTAAGTAAAAATAAGAGAGAAAGACAATTTATGAAATCAGTTATACCTTTTGTACAGTTTTGTATTTAATTTGGGGCAGTCCTTTAAAGCTGTATCTAATAAACCCTACAAATTATATTGAATGGCTTAATATACAGAGGGTTCAAAATTTTGCAACAAATGGAAAAACTTTTTTTTGCAGAATTCTGGTTATTGAATGTTGGTGCATTAAAAAGATCTGTTTCACTCGAAAATATATATAGAATATGCAAAAAACTTTTCATTTACAGTTTTCCATAACTCTAGTTTTCATCGAAAGTTGGGGTTTCAAGAAAAATAAAGAACATGCTACAAATAGAGTCTATTAATATTTTTTTATAGAAATTATCACTTTTGATATATTCGGGCTGAAAATTTGAAATTTGTGCCTTTTTCCATTTGTAATTTTATCAAAACCACCTTTTTTAGTTTTAAATAGCATCTATGTTTATTCAGAAATCTTTGGCAAATGAAAAAAGTTTTTTTTTTTAAATTTTGTCCACTCGCTCTAAACATAAAAGGTGTTCTACTTAAAAAAAATTGGCTCATTCTGAGATATTTCTAATATTCCAAACCTTAGCAACTTTCTGTATATAGTAAGTGTACGTGATGCGATCCAAAAGTTCCCGTGTACTATAAAATCTGAAGTAGTTACTTTTAGGCTTTGTGACCTATACTTTGAAGATAATCTTGAAAATAGTACCCCCTACACCCGAAGGCACCAGACCTGCCATTTTTCCATTGGTCAAACATTTTTTGGAGGGTCGATTCTGTCACTTCGTCTAGTGTCACCTGCGATTCGCAATATATTTCCACTAGCGTCGTTCTCTTCATATAGGTGGACAGGCCGAAGTCACTGGGTACCAAATCAGACAAACATGGGGAGTGGAATTCTTCTCGAAAAACTTGGTCACTTGTTAACAGGCATGGAACAGACTTCGCTGCGATTCGATACTTGTCCATTTCTTCTGTTAAAAATCGCCGACATCTGCTATACCCATTGCAAATTTCGTTAGAGATGGTTAGAATAATCCAACGGCGATCTTCACGAATCATTTTTTGAACTTTGGTGATGATTTTAAATGTGGTTGCTGTCGAAGGTCTTTTGGAACGCCTACCGTCTTCCACCTTTATGTAAATGTGCATATGGAACAAACAGAACGAGCTGGGGATGTACACATGACCACCTATCGGCGCGAGTCGATACTATCTCGTGTTCTTGCTTTATAATGTTCAGCCCTGAGCTATTGGATCTTACTACGTACAAATTAAGTCGATACCGTTTATTCTTCATATATTTTGCCCATTTTTTAGGCGGCTAGCGGATTCTATCTCTAAAAATACCTAAAGGTTTCGAGTTAATGAATTGGGTTGTCTTTTTTGACGACCTATAATGAGGGGAAATGGGAATCGGCGAGATAATGTCGCAGCGACCGATGGGGCCATTTTTCAATGTATAGCCTGGCATTGTTCACGATCTGAAAGATCACAGTCACAGCTTCGAAATCGCTGGTACCATATTTTAGACGTTTTGTGCGTCACAGTACATTCTACCAACATTGAACAAATGCTTTGTGGAGTTTCAAACGCATTTTTTTTGCATACGAAATGCAGTGCCTTACATGATTCTCATCAAATGACATTGCTTTCGAGCTTGTATTTTGAAGTTATGTGAATACCAGCATCATATTAAGTGGTGATTTTGCTGTAGTATCATACTCATATAAGTGGCACGCAGTAGTTTGATTTTAAAATTGACCTTTGAAGAATTTATTTCAATGTTACTGAATTAATTCATACACCTAATATGATAGATTTACTAAAATTTGCTTAAAGGTTTTTTATAAATGGACTATATATTAACAACTATTGTTTTTAGAGCAAGATTAGCAGAACGGGGAAGGAGCCAAAAAGGCATAGAAGAAATGGTAACCCAACTTCAAGCCCAACTCAAAGATAACCAAACTCTAATCAGTTCCACACCACTAAATGTATCTCTTGTGGAAACTAAAAACTTAGATTACAATGAAAACACCCCACAGAAGGATTTATACAACATTTTACTTACCAAAGAGAGGAAAATAACAGAACTAATGAATAAAAGTCAGAAACTTGAAGGTACTGTATTAGATTTACAGGAAAATTTAAAAGAGAAAGATTCTGTTATAGACGCCAGAACGAAGGCTATAACTCTTATGACAGATAGCTTAAGTAAAAAAGGAAAGAGTACATTGGATACTTTAGATGAGACAAAAGAACAAATGAAAAAAATGCAAGAAAATTTTGTGACTTTAGAGGCGGATATGAAGGCCCGACAGCTAGCATTGCTGAATGATTTGAAAATGAAAAATTTTGAAATTAATGATCTTCAGGAAACAAATAGTCAGTTAGGACAAGAAAAACTAGCATTAGAAAAAAAGCTATCTGAAATTGAAAGGTAAGTTTACAAGCATGTGCTAGAGTTACTAAATTTTTAGATATTTTCTTTTCGATTTGAAATTCACTTTGTGTTGAAAATGTAGCCCATTTGAGTATAATTGAAGTAAATAGTTTGAGTGTTAACACTGTAAATTCTAGATTATCGCAAGTAACTTCTTATAATAAAAACATATTGTAGGGCTCACTATTATTTTCTAAAAAAGAAGACGAGGAAGAACCTGCAGGTAGGTTAAATTACATATCCGCGTTTCTTCGTTTTAAATAAGTTTTAGTTGAATATAGTTTGCATATATACAGGCTCTTTCATATTCTCGCGTTAAGGGATAATTTTATTAAATGAAACATTCTGTATATTATATCTTAAAAGTGAAAATAAACTTCATATTAAACATGATATATCTAAAGTTTATAGTTTTTTAAACATTGGCATTAAGAAAATTAAAATTGTTGTTGAAAAGTGTTTTGATTACTGTCATGTTTTTTTAAAGGTTTGAATGTGAATATTTTAACCGTATATCGCTGCCCATCAGGATCTTTTGACATTTTTTTGGCCTCTATGAATGGAGTATTGGATTGTAAATAAGCCAGTGGTTTTGGCAGGAGGCTTTAATGTCAAATTATGTACAGACGATAATAACAATTCTAGACTTAAGGATATTTTGAGTAGCTACAATCTCTGTCAAACAGTGTTCCAGCCAACTAGAGGAGTAAACTGCCTTGATAACATTTTCTTGGACTCAGAAATGGAACTTTACTCGGCGGTTGTCTTTGAGCTGGAATTTTCTCACCACAGAGGTCAGATGGTTACCTTTTTGGTGGACGAGGGGGAGGCAAGTTTTATGGAGAGCATAACAACTTGCAGACCAGTAACACAGAGGGGTATGTTTGAGTTTTTGGTAGAGTGTCTGAGTGTAATTGGGATTTTGTAAGTGTAAGAGGTATGTATGTTGATACAAAATTTGATCTTTTTATTGAAGTTATGGGAAAGGCATATTTACAATCCTTTCCTGAAAAATCATATAGGATTAAAACAGCCCAGCCTGGCAAGATTAGTTGGTTTAATGAAGACTTAAAAAATATGCGTGAGCAACTTCTGTTCTTAAAGAAGCTGTCTAAACAGTACAGGCACCCTGACATTGCTAATGTTTACAAAGACTTCAGGAAGTAGTACAGAGTTGCAATGTGTAATGCGAAGATAAGGGACAAATGAAAATATTATCAAAAGTTCAGGGAATCAAATGAGGGCATTGTGGGACATTGTAAATAAACAGAGGGGAATCAAGAAGAATACCAAGGAACCTCATAATATAAGTCCCAATACCTTCAACACATTTTTTTTTCTCAGATTGCACATGATTTGATCATGGATATTCCAACGGAGTCCAGTTGATTTGGTTACCCACGCGGTTCCACTGAGGACATTTTCTTTTTCTGAAGTAACATTTAACAGAATTTGTGATATAATAAATAGCCTAAAAAATAAAAATAGTCGCTACATATTTGGATTGAACGTTAAACTAATCAAGTACATAAGGAATTTAATAATATCACCTCTTACTAAGCTAGTTAATCTATGTTTCAGAGCGAATGTTTTTCCATCTATCCTTAAAAAAGCTATAGTGTGTCTTATCTTCAAGAAAGGAGATTTAAATGCCCCAGAGAATTACAGACCGATATCATTGTTGCCTATTGTTTCAAAAATAGTCGAGAAGTGTCTGTCGGGACAGATGGTTGATCTCCTTGAACGAAGCAGATACTTCTCTGAAAGTCAGTTTGGGTTTAGAAGAAATAAAAGTCTTGGGTATTTTGGATCTTGTTTCTTATATTCCTGAATCATTTCACAGACTGCAATATAACAAAGTTCTTCTGTGCGATCTAAGTAAAACCTTTGACTGTGTTAACTGTGGAATCTTAATACAAGGATACAACTTTTCTTATGAACGCATGTCACTTATTGAATCATACTTAAAAGACAGAACCCAAACTGTCAGGGTCTCTGGGATGTCATTGACAGAGAGTGTGATTAATATTCGAGTTTCCCAAGGCTCAGTGCTGGGTCCAATACTTTTTTTGATATATGTTAATAACTTGCCAGATATAAACAATGCAGCTAAGTACCCACTCTTTGCTGACGATACCACGGTGGCATTCGCTGCTGATACAATTGAGGAATCCCTTGATGGTTCCTTGGCGGTACGAGAGGGTGCTAAACAGTGGTTTGATGTAAACAGACTGGCTCTGAATAGCGATAAAATCAAACGGGTTGTTTTTTCCTTAAGAGAGGTGTATGACTTGAATGAGGGGGTGGATGAGGTGAGATTTTTGGGTGTATACTGCAGACAGTCATTTGTATCGCTCAGAATTTGAACAGTTCCTTCCCGGTACATTCTCGAGAATCTTCGGTTCTTAAAGCAATATGATCAGTCCTACAAATGTCATGGTGATGTGCGTTGCCATAACACCAGGCATAAGAGGAATCTAATTCCTGAAGGCTGAAGATATGTCAAACGGGTCCTGGGTACTGGGCCGTAAATTTTTTTAATGTGTTACCACAAAATATTAGAGATCTGCCAGTCAACGAATTTGAAAAAAGAGTTAAAAAAATTCTGGTGGAAAATGCTTTTTACTCTATAAACAAGTACCTTTGTTACAACTTTTAGGTTCTGAGTTATGTTTTTGGAAGTTTGTTCCTAGACTTGTTGTTTCTTTCTTAAGTGTAAATGGCATAGACATAGGTATTTTATGTGTTAACATTTGTGTAGTATTACTTTGATCAGTATAATGGCTACATTTTTAGTGTTCCGTACGGAACACTTATAAGATCACCTCGGTGTCTGTCTGTCTGTCTGTCACACCCGATTTTTGATAATAATATAGGAATTGATGGCCTCATCAGAGCCATGTAGTTTTGAGAATTAAATTTTGACTTAAGGGGTTATTTTTGGGGGGGTGAAGTCGGAAGTGAAAAAAAAAATTTTTTACTAGGTCATCGAGTGTGGTGTCAAATGAAAGCTTGTGAAAACACGAGTAAAAAATATATATATCATATTATACTTGCGCGCACTTTTCTTTGTATTATTTTTAAAAATTCGCGAAAAATCGCTGTCCCGGGCCTTATCTCGAAAAGTACTTATCAAAAAATTTCGAAAAAATTCTGGAATATTCTCCACGGGGAGTAGATTGAACGAAAATTATCACGAGTGCATTACCTTTAATAATTTATATGGTATATAAAAAAAACAAAAATTTCAAGGTCATCAGATTTCAGTAAAGATTGGAAACAAACTTTGTTGAAAACTCATTTGGGGTGTGTTTTGTGAAGTCACTGATCATTTTATACCACCGTAACACAAATTTTGACTTAAGGGTTTCGTTTTGAGGGGTGAAATCGGAATTGAAAAAAATTTTTTTTTTACTAGATCATCGAGTGTGGTGTCAAATGAAAGCTTGTGAAAACACGAGTAAAAAAATATATATATAATGTAATACTTGCGCACACTTTTCTTCGTATTACTGTTAAAAAATCGCTGTCCCCTACCTTATCTCGAAAAGTACTGATCAAAAAATTTTGAAAAAATTCTGGAATATTCTCCACGGGGTATAGATTGAAAGAAAATTATCACGAGTGCATTACCTTTAATAATTTATTTGGTATATAAAAAAAAAAAAAAAATTTCAAGGTCACCAGTTTTCAGTAAAGATTGGAAACAAACTTTGTTGAAAACTCATTTGGGGTGTGCTTTGTGAAGTCACTGATCATTTTATACCACCCTAACAAAAATTTTTATTTTAAAAACAATCAACGTACGGAACACTAATTGTGCAAGTTCAACTTGCACTTGACCGGTTTTTTATTATATTATTTTGACTATATTTATTGATGTGCGTAAGACATTTTTTTTGTGATTTAGCATAAATAAGTATCTACTATCTATCTATCTATTTTGGGTTTTGCTTAATCTATCTAAATAAAACATCTTCCACTTTAGTTCTGGTTGGACTCAATTTTTGAATGGGCACAAGTAGTTGGCAAATTGAATTGATTCTGCCTTTACTTGGTGAAATTCCACAACTAGCCAGTATATGAGAAATTAAATACTTGTTGATTAAATTCCACTTTATTAAACTAATCAGAACTTAACAAGTTTTCACCATGTTTCATTATCACTGTAGCTTTTTCAAGAATGAATGTTTCTAAAGTATAACAATAACTCTATTTACATATACTTATTTATACATTGGTTTTCATAGGTAAAAGGTTCATATTGGGTCATATTCTCTTTGTTACCTAGATTAAAGATCTGTTGGATAGGACCAGAAATCGAATCTACCGCTTTGCAGATGATAGCACCCTTATTTCTTCATTCACTTCGAACGCTCAAACATCTGCTACTCAGGCAAATATCCGTAGACAGCAGGAAGTCGTTCACGTTAACAAAGCCCTGGAAGAAATTCTATCTTGAGGTGACAGTAACCAAGTAGAATTTAACGCTACAAGAACCAAGGCGGCAGTTTTTTCCCAAAAAAGTTCACGTTACTAAACTCAATATAGTTATGTCTCTAACGTTGTCACTCAATTTGCTAGGCGTTAATTTGGGAGCAAATATGTCTTGGCATGAGCAAGTATAGCAAAGAGAGCTCAAAAGCTGGGAATATTATTTTGAACTAGAAAACTTTACACTTCACGATAATGAAATACTTCTCCCATGTTTAGGGCTCTGCTCCCAAACATACACTGTATTGGTTGGATTCTATTGAGAAGAGAGTTGTTTGGCTGATTGGAGACCCAGAACTGATCAGCAACATTGATTCCTTGAAACATGGAAGAACGGTTGGCGACTTCAGCCCAAGTATTCGATGGATGTAGCCCGCATAATTCCTCCCAAAGCGTTGCATGTTACGAATACACATTACGCTAAGACTTCACATCCATATGTAGTTCAGCTTGTCACTCGTCGTATAACCCTTTTTAAACAGTCTTTTATATGGAGAACCTCATCCCTTTGGAATGATTTGCTCAGGACTGTACTCCCCACCGAGTATAATGTAGAGCTATTCATGAATCGCTCTTTCTGCACGTGCATCGCTCCTGTAGCGTTTTAGGGATTTCTCTGCAGCACATGTGCTATGCCCCTAAAAAAATAATAATAAAAGCGGTTTTTAAAATAAATCTAACAGTGGCTAGGTGTTAAGGTATATTTCTTCATTTAATAGGAAACCTGTTTTTTTAAATTTATTTCAGTTGTCAGTTTTGAATGCAATATTTAAGTTTAGTATTTTTTTTTAAGAAGTTGGCTATATCCTGGCTTCCTTGGTCCATATGTGTAATTAGACTGTATTTTTGTTAGATTTCTCAGTGTATAGGTGACTCCAAATTTGTTCCTTTTTTCTATAATATCCTATTTAATATTTTTTCTATATGTTTTGTGTATCCATTTATTGCAATTTGCTTATGGGGTTATGCCACCTTGAAATTTTCAAAAAATCGTTTTTTTTTTTGGTTAGATTTTTTATTTATACTTTTAAGAATATTTCAAGCTTAACAAAATGGAATTGCAGATTGAAGGACGTGGTACTTTTTTCTTTTGCATTTTTCTCGAAACATACGGTTTTTTTCGATTGGACTGTTCGTTTTTTATTAATTTTTAAGTTCCAAATTTTTGTGAAAAATCCGAGTTTATTTTCAAATGGCTGTCACTTCTACAAAAAAAAAAATTAATTTTTTTCCATATGTAGTCACTTAGCTATGACATTTCTTAACAATAAAAAAACCGGTCAAGTGCAAGTTGAACTTGCACAAGTAGTGTTCCGTACGTTGATTGTTTTTAAAGTAAAAATTTTTGTTAGGGTGGTATAAAATGATCAGTGACTTCACAAAACACACCCCAAATGAGTTTTCAACAAAGTTTGTTTCCAATCTTTACTGGAAACTGGTGACCTTGAAATTTTTTTTTTTTTTTATATATACCAAATAAATTATTAAAGGTAATGCACTCGTGATAATTTTCGTTCAATCTATACCCTGTGGAGAATATTCCAGAATTTTTTCAAAATTTTTTGATCAGTACTTTTCGAGATAAGGTAGGGGACAGCGATTTTTCGCGATTTTTTAAAAGTAATACGAAGAAAAGTGTGCGCAAGTATTACATTATATATATATATATATATATATATATATATATATATATATATATATATATATATATATACTCGTGTTTTTCACAAGCTTTAATTTGACACCACATTCGACGACCTAGTAAAAAAATTTTTTTTTTCACTTCCGATGTCACCCCTCAAAACGAACCCCTTAAGTCAAAATTTATGTTAGGGTGGTATGAAATGATCAGTGACTTCACAAAACACACCCCAAATGGGTTTTCAACAAAGTTTGTTTCCAATCTTTACTGAAATTTGATTACCTTGAAATTTTTGTTTTTTTTTAAATACCAGATAAATTATTAAAGGTAATGCACTCGTGATAATTTTCGTTCAATCTACCCCCCGTGGAGAATATTCCAGGATTTTTTCAAAATTTTTTGATATGTACTTTTCGAGATAAGATAAGATAACAGCGATTTTTCACGATTTTTTAAAAATAATACAAAGAAAAGTGCGCATAAGTATTACATTATATATATTTTTTACTCGTGTTTTCACAACCTTTCATTTGACACCACACTCGATGACCTAGTAAAAAAATTCACCCCCCAAAATTAACCCCTTAAGTCAAAATTTAACTTTCAAAACTACATGGCTCTGATGAGGCCATCAATTCCTATATTATTACCAAATTTCAAGTTTCTATGACAAATAGTTTCGGAGAAAATCGGGTGTGACAGACAGACACCGAAGTGATCTTACAAGTGTTCCGTACGGAACACTAAAAATGGTTTGTTTAGTTTTTTTACAATTCTTAACTGAGAAAAAAATTCCACCGTTTGCAAGGATTTCCAAAAAGGGTCCTACAAGATGGTTCATATCTCCACCATTTTTTAATTTTGTTAATATATTTTTTTTTAATTTGTTGTTAAAACTATAATGTATTTGTGAAAAATAAAAATTTTATTATATATACTATTGTATATATTGTTGCAAAAAAAAAAATATTTTATGCCTACTTTTCCAAGCACCACTTAATGATATTTAATTCTTTTTGAAAATTAACTATGTTTAAAGAGATTGATAATAATCTGTGTATCATACTGTTAAAAAGCTGCTAATTTATGTTGTATTAGGAGGCATGATTTGTGAGGTATTGTTGTTCTTGTGTGTATAAGTTTATGAAAAATTTAGAAATTGTGTGTTCCATTTTCTCGTGATATTGTTAAATCAAGAAAATTTATTGAGTTTTCTCTTTCATTTTCTATTGTAAATTTTATATTGGTGTGTATTTTATTTATGAATTCTAAAAATTCTTTTATCTGTCTGTCTTCACACACACACACACTAGGACATTGTCAACATAACATGTAGGCTGGAAAGTTTTTGGTTTAGCTACTTAAAACACATTTTTTTGCAAGATTCGACTTTATTCATCAACATAGTCTTCTTCAAGAGCGATACAATCAGTCCAGCGCTTTTCTAACATTTCTATAATTTCTTGTATAAGGATTTGTCTTTGCCTTCCAAATGGGCCTCAGTTTCGGCGATAATTTCTTCATTTGAGCCAAATCTTTTTCCCACGAGCATTTTTTTGAAGTCTGCGAATAGGTAATAATCGCTGGGGGCCAAATCTGGAGAATACGGTGGATAAGAAAGCAATTCGAACTTCAATTCATGCAATTTTGCCATCGTAACCATTGACTTCTGACACGGTGCATTGTCTTGATGAAATAGCACGACCAAACACGGTCGCTTCGGACGGCTTCCGGTGTGTAGTGGTGGATCCATGTTTCATCCATTGTCACTTATCGCATGAAAAAATCCTTTTTATTGTGCTTAAACAGGTCCAAACAGCGCTCAGAATCATCAACACGTTACTTTTGGTCTGCTGTGAGCAAACGCGGTACCCATTTCAGACAGAGCTTTCCCATGTCCAAATGTTCATGCAAAATATGACTAACACGTTCTTTTTATATTATTAGGGTGTTAGTAATTTCATGCAATTTCACTTTACGGTAATCCAAAACAATTTGGCCTCCAGAGCGTTCAGCATCATTTGTGTCTCTACGACCGCGTCTAAATTCAGCATACCTGTAAATCTTGAGTGATTTTCCACAGGCAAAGTCTCCGTAAAACTTATCAAGCCACTGCTTTGCTTGAACGGTATTTTTTCCCATCAAAAAACAAGATTTAATAAATACATGAAATTCAATTTTTTCCATTGTTTTGAAAATATCAAAAGTAGCGTCACTAAAACCACTGTAACTGTAAAATAATCGTCGGGTTATCTTGAAATTTTGTCACTTATCGTTTGAAGGATGGTACTTCCTAAAAATTATATGGATTTTTTGAAAAGGGCGACATCTATGTGTCAAGACTAAAAACTTTTTAGCCTACGTGTTATCTCAACCAGTACATAACATTTTTAAAAAGTGAGTGGGTTATTATGGTATCTTTTAAACTATTCTTAAATATCTCTGCTAATAAAGGACTAAGAGAGTTTCACATAATTAACCATTTATTATTTGACTTGATGGTTCTCGTAAACTTCAGATAATTCTGTTTAAGATATATTATTGGGTTTCTATTATGTCTTGTAGTGTTCCGTATAAAACACTTATGGGATCACTTTGGTGTCTCTCTGTCACACGCGATTTTCTCTGAAACTATTTGATGTAGTAAGTTGAAATCTGACACAAATATAAGAATTGATGGCCCAATCAAAGCCTTGTAGTTTTGAAAGTTAAATTTTGATTTAAGGCGTTAGTTTTGGGGAGTGAAATTGGAAGTGAAAAAAAAATGATTAATTCATCGAGTGGAGTGCCAATGAAAGCTTGTGAAAAGACGATTTCAAAAATATATAAAAATAACCGGTCAAGTGCAAGTTGAACTTGCGCAATTAGTGTTCCGTACGTTGATTGCTTCTGAAATTAAAATTTTTGTTATGGAGGTATAAAATGATCAGTGACTTCACAAAACACACCCCAAATGAGTTTTCAACAAAGTTTGTTTTCGGTCTTTACTGAAAACTGATGAACTTGAAATTTTTGTGTTTTTTTTTTATATATTATGTAAATTATTAAAGATAATGCACTCGTGATAATTTTCGTTCAATCTACACTCCGTAGGTTCCAGAATTTTTTCAAAATTTTTTAATCAGTACTTTTCGAGATAAAGGGGGAACAGCGATTTTTCGCGATTTTTTCAAAATAATACAAAGAAAAGTGTGCGCATGTAAAACATTATATATTGTTTTGAACTCGTGTTTTTACAAGCTTTCATTTGACACCCCACTCGATGACCTAGTAAAAAAGTTTTTTTCACTTCCGATTTCACCCCTCAAAAATAACCCCTTAAGTCAAAATTTAACTTTCAAAACTACACGGCTCTGATAAGGCCATCAATTCCTATATTAGTACCAAATTTCAACTTTCTACATCAAATAGTTTCGGAGAAAATCAGGCGTGACAGACGGACAGACACCGAACTGATCTTATAAGTATTCCGTACGGAACACTAATAATGTAATACTTGCGCACACTTTTCATTTTATTAATTTAAAAAAATAATAAAAAATCTCTGTCCCCCATCCTATCTGGAAAAGTATCGATCAAATAATTTTAAAAAAATTCTGAAATAGTCTACATAAAGCGTAAATTGAGCGAAGATTGTCACGAGTGCATTAGGTTTGATCATTTTTCTGGTATAAAAAAAACTATGTGGCATGACAGAATGGTGAAAGTTTGGAAAGTTAGGAATTCATCCGGTACTAAGAGCTATGATATCAATATGTATTTGTTGCAATCAATAATATTATGATGACTGGTGACCAACGGATAGCTACCGAAGATAAAATAATTTTATTTTATTTGAAACAAGTATTTAAGTAGTAAATATTTGTTTTAAACTTTTACTTACTTAGATTCTAGATTGAGCTAGATTCATTTATTATTAAGTAGCTAATTTTTATTTTAAGGGTAATCACAGTACAGAACACCAATTGCGCAAGTCCAACTTGCACTTGACCAGTTATTTTTAAATAGTATTTATGTTTTTTAAAGTAAGAAGTTTTTCAATTAAACTCAAAGTTTTTTCAGTGGGTACGCTTGGAAATGGATTACTTACATTAAAGGAAATTAAACTTGCATTTAATGAAAATTATGTATTATTTATTTTATTAATTAAATCTATGGAGTTATTTATCTGAAATTTTTCTGGAAAATTGGTATAATCCTTAATAATGTTTATAAGTTTTTTCGATAATTTATAAGAAGTAGCTGAAAAGAAGGAAACCACTGGTCTTATGGAATATCTGTCTTTGTGTAACTTAATGAATATAATTTTCGTTGGGTCTAAAAAATCTAGGGTTTTTTGTATATAATTGCTAAAACAGTATTACCTTTGTCGGGTTTAGTAAAAATTATATTTTCTTAGATTGATTTACGTTTAATTGATTTTAAGGTTTGTATATCAGATTTGCAATTATAATTGGATTGATCATTTTTGAAGGGAGGCATGTTACAAAACTCAAACTTTTGGCAAATTGGAAAAAACATCACATGTGAATCACATCTCCCCTTTCACCATGGAACTAAATTTATATATATATATATATATATATATATATATATATATATATATATATATATATATATATATATATATATATATATATATATATATATATATATATATATATATATATATATATATATATATATATATATATATATATATATTTATATTTATTTATTTGAACTGTTTTATCCCGCTCAATGACCTAGTAATTTTTTTTTCACTTCCGATTTTACCCCCCAAAACTAACCACTTAAATCAAAATTTAACTTTCGAAACTACACGGCTCTGATGAGACCATCAATTCCTATATTAGTACCAAATTTCAAATAGTTTTGGAGAAAATCGGGTGTTATAGACGGACGGACAGAAGAACAGGCACCGAAGTGATCTTATAAGTGTTTCGTACGGAACACTAAAAACGCATTGCTTGTATACTGTACGAGTTCGTTATTTTTGTTGTTTATAGCTTAGAAAACTCTACGCCAAGGGAGAGGAGTTCTTTCAAACAACAGTGCAAATAAAAGGATGCTTTAGTTAAACTCTTTAAAGCTTATTTTTTGACATTATCTTTTTTTTTTAGGTCAGAAGTGCCAGTAACTCCATCAGATGATAGCGTATTAGAAGAACTTAGAAACGAATTAGGTAAACTTCAAAGAGAAAACCAGAACTATCTGGAAAAAATTAATGAACTGGAGTCCAGATCATATGAAAATTCAAAAATATCAGATCATAATGAGCTAGAAATGGAAAATCTTAAAGTTTATCTAGATAAACTTAATAGGGAAAACCAAGACCATATCCAAAAAATTAATGAATTAGAATCAAGAACGTTCGAAAACACCATTGATCAAAATTTGCAAATAAAAATTGAAGAATCCTACCAACAGATTGAAGCTCTGCAGAAAAAATATAATGAATCTTGCCAACAGAATGCTGACAGCTTATCAAGAATTATTCAGTTAGAACTTCAACTTGAAGAAGCTCTATTGAAATTGAAGAATGAAGATGAAACTGTTCTGGATTCATCAGAGGATATTAGAAAAAAAATTCAGGAAGAAAATAGTAAATTGTTGGTAGACAACCAAAGGTTATCGGTAGATCATTCGCAAAATTTGTCGCGGATTTCTGAATTAGAAAAGCAGTTGGAAGAGGCTTTAACTGATTTGAAGCTTCTGAAGAGTGCAAATATCGATAGTAGTGACAAAATATCTCATGAAGGTAAGAAATTATACTAGTTTTTATGAGAATATTGCCAGTGGAATGTTAGCTTTAAGAATTTAACCAACAAACAGTCCTCAATTATATAATATATTTTAATAGCCTAACAAGTGTTTTAATTTGCGTATATTTTGGTAACAAATAATTCTTCTGTGATTGTTAAGGATGTTCAAGGTGCAATTTTGGAATGAGTATTTTTATCTCTCCTTATTCTCTTTTACAGATAATGAAGAAATTGGTAAACTAAAGAAACAGCTAGATGAAAGTAATAAAAATATGATAAAAATGCGGGCAATGCAAAAAGGAAAAATAAAGGAATTAAATAAGAAATTGGACCAGTTCAAGAAAATGGATGATTCTAATACATTGATAGGACAATTGCAAAATGAAATCTCTAAATTAAATGAGAAAATCGCGGAACTTGAAGATGAAAAAGGCAATTTGCAACTAAAAATGGTAGAATCTACTGGTAGTTCAAAAGGAGGTAAGTTAGTTATGTACAGGGTGTTTTTTTAGTTAGGCTAATACTTTTATGTGATTACAGTATTCTCAGTAAAGCCATTTTGTCAAACATAGTGTATATAGTAGCACACACAAACGCTACTTTAAAAATATTCACAGTCTTATTATACACAGAGCCTCGCTCACCATATAGAAAACTCAGAGGGTGAGTGACGTTTTCTATGCATAGTTCTTCGATTTTATTAATTTCAATGAAGATTTTTCAGTGAGGAATGTCGATATTAAAGTAATCACGCTGTTCACGCCTAAAATGTAAAGGTCCTGAAGGAACAGCATCATTTGTCTAATACTGAAGGCACATCTTCAAATTACTTAGAAATATCATTCTAGGAAAGATGCAGGTAACTGAAGCCATTCATTCGGTGAGGCATTAAAATTGAACCAAATTCATTTAAAAATATTGTTGGAAATTTTGAATTCAGACATTACTATAATTATTGCATGTTCAGTAACTAAATATGATATACTAAAATTATCATTCCATAATATTCTATCATTTTAGAAGAAACGTTAAAATCTAGCCGTTTCAGATTAGAACTCACTGGAAATGTTTAAACAATTATTTCTAATATACCCCTTTGTAAGTTGTTAGTCTGGTGACCTCATCAATACCAGCAAATGTCTAAGATGGTAATATAGGGTGTGTATTGCTGCATCGTGACCATAGATGTACGACGATATAGCGTGATCTATACAATCTGATAGTCAATGCATAAGTCATTCCGGCTCTTTGCTGCATACTTTGCACAGTTAATGTCAGCCAATTATTATCAGTTTATCTGTATGGCTTTTTAAGTCTGTCTATGGGAAACATTGACTCACACCAGTTATGTTTAAATCTCATTTGGATTGAGCACCGAGGGAACTGTTTCTATATTATCGAGCCTTAGAACGTTAATGTTTTGTGAGACACCTGTTGTCAATAGTATTATGGTGATCATTTGGATACTATTCATTTCCCATTATTTTTCCTATTTGTACTTACAAATCCCCATATTTGGCAATTTTCTCTTGGTAGTTCCCTTATAGGCTGTTATTATTTGGGATGGTAATGTCGATTGTCGTTGACGATTATGCACTAATACTGTGTCTGATATATTGTGAGCGACTTTTTGATCTATTACGACTGGGTCGGTCGCATGTTAGTATTATTTTTCTTATTTTAATCCTAGCTTTGCTATTATTTTGCTGAACTTTTAGTGACCTTTCCTGTTTAACTAAAAATTGCGCCGATAAATCCTGGACGTGATGCCAGTGTTCTTGCATTAAATATACTTGTTTTATTTTACCTCATTACTCCTTATTAATCACTACAATTTTTACTGATAGATTCAATGGAACTGGAAGAGCAAATTAAACAACTAGAAGAAAAACTTACTGGAGCCGTCCATGAGTTAGAAGAAAAAAAATAAAGTGATAGAAATACTGGAGTCAGGTATACTAGAAAAATATTTATAAATATAATTAGAAAACTTGAAATATGATACGGCCTGCATCGGTGAACATATTTGATATGATAGATTGTTCAT
>CM032449.1:62417788-62592788 GCA_019049505.1 Pachyrhynchus sulphureomaculatus
GCGACTAAATTGGATAACTATATTCAGGTTAATAAAGTTGATTTAATTATTTAAAATTTCAAAATTAAAATGTATTGTTATGCGTTTCACTTTTGTTTTAATTTATACATGTTTTATTTAAATATAACTAACTAGGTTAGAATGTTTTTTTTTTTTTAGGAAAATATGGACTTAATTGACAAATTGGAAAAACTGAGTGCAGAGAAAGTGTCATCTGCAGAAAGTATAGAAATCGTTGAGGGTTTGACGCAACAAGAAAAAAGTGGAACTTGCAGCTTATCAAAAACACATAAACCCAGAAGGTCAGTGCCTAAGCATTTTTTCTAATTTTTAAAATTAATTTCCATACCTTATAAATAATAAATACTATAGAAATAAGAGTAATATGAAGACACTTTCCATTTTCATCGGACGGACAATGTTATCAACTCAGAATAAGAAGAAATATAGCATCTCGAATTGATTTAGTATATTTAGTATATAGTATATATTTACTAAACTGAATCGCATCATATAATATAGGGTATACAAACGCCAAAATCGACAAGCTGGTGCAAGAATTAACACCAACCAGTATTGCTCAGAGGTGCAACTTAATCAAATATATAAACGCTTTTCAATAATTAACAGCAGCCACCCCAAATACATAACTGCCAGTATTGAAGTTGGCCAAATCTAAAGATAAAGCATCAAAAGCCTTTGATATTCCTCTAAAGTGACGGTTTGAGCCACAATGTCGGCTCGTGAAATACTCGCCCCGTATTTCTCAATTTACAAAGTTGGGTGTATGTGAGATACTCCGACTCCGTTAGAAAGAGACATCACACGCTTTAAACACATTTTTTGCCAGTAATTGGAGAGTTTTTCCTTTCGCGGCACCAAGGGGTATTTAATCTACACAATTGGTCAAAAGTAAAAATAGAAAATACTTGATAATTACTAAATGAAGATTTCCAGCATGAAGTTAGAAGTATCTGCCATCAAACGGCACTATTCATTATTGCTTTGCTTCTTATGTCTTATGGTATCACTCTGAATTCCGTCCTTACCAATCGACCAATCTTAGACTGTTATGTCTCTGCGAAAAATTATTTTCTTTTAAGGTGTATCATGAAAGATTTGTTGTGGATTTGGATGCCCTATTTTACGTTTCCTCCAATTCATCGTTTCAGTTTTATTAATTTGAAGTCATCTTGTTAGGTAATACACTTTTTTTTTACTTTTGAAGCAATACATTTTAGTAATACTATCAGCCGATATCGGGAAAAAATTTTTTTATCGAAGTGAAGACAAGTTTAATGGATATCCCTATCACATAAAATATTTCTCGCGCGTACACATCGTTTTGTTTTAGTGTCTTTTTTTAATGCTAACTATTTGGTTCTTTACCAAAATTGACCTAAGTGAGATAAATAGAAAATTACTTTTTAATTATATTAAGTAATGTTCCCACTGTTTAATTGCTAAAAGAAAATAGGATATATGGATAACATTTTGTTACAAATTTGTAATCGTGCAAGTGTCTTACCGATTATGATTGTGAACAAAGCAAAATCTAGGACAAGCTACAACGGATTTTAAGGAAGTGGTGACTGTATTAAGGGAACATTACACTTTCTCGGTCAAAAATTTTAATAATTTTTATGGTACTGATAAATAAATAAAAAAACATTTTTTGGGTCTGTAATTTTTCTGGCATATATTTTAAGTCTTCAAATACAAGAAAAAATAATTTACATAATTTTTTAAATGATTTTTTATAGGAGTTTTTTGCAGCCTCATGGAAGCTATTTTGAAAATTTTGATCAGCTGGCGTGCACGATTGCATGCGTATATATATATATATATATATATATATATATATATATATATATATATATATATATATATATATATATATATACATATATCTATCCGTAGAAAAAGTATGACAACGGGCCCAGTATAGACTACGATTATTTTGTTTGAGCAAAAATTCACATAATGGTAGTCTCAAAAGTAGCATTTTGTTTCGTAAAGAAACATATTAAAATTTCAGACCGATCAGTTAAATAGTTTTTAAGTTATCATGCACGCCAATTACAAAAACGTAGTCTTGAGAAAAAACGCGTTTAAAAGTTTTGACAAACGAATTTTCACATATAAAATCTACTTACGTTTAATCAGCTACGCCTGCTGCATACAAAATTCCTTCCGACTCCTCCTACACCTCGTTCTCAAGTGTACTTTCGTCCCTCCGTGCGATTCTGGCCTTTGGATTCTGTACTATACAATAACTAAAAGTTAGTGGTTGGACTCAAATCAAAAGTTTTTACAATTTTTTTTGCAGACGTACTGGCAAAATTAGAATTACATTCATCTGAAAATCGATTACCATAAAACTCTTTTACGTGGTCTGCACACTCGCTTTTAACTAAATCTCCCCCTATTTTGTATCCATTTTGCACAATATTAGCCAAGACCTTTACTGAGTGATATTTTTGAACTGAGCAGGCCAGCGTATCGTTTGCTTTGGAGCTACAGTTTTGCCTCAAATTGAAAAGATTTACCCATTATAGTAAGCTCTCCTTTTACCTGCTTCTATCTTTCTTAGAATCAAAAAACCGGTCAAGTGCAAGTTGAACTTGCACAATTAGTGTTCCGTACGTTGATTGATTTTAAAATAAAAATTTTTGTTAGGGTGGTATAAAATGATCAGTGACTTTACAAAGCACACCCCAAATGAGTTTTCAACAAAGTTTGTTTCCAATCTTTACTAAAAACTGGTGACCTTGAAATTTTGTTTTTTTTTATATATACCAAATAAATTATTAAAGGTAATGCACTCCTGATAATTTTCGTTCAAACTATACCCCGTGGAGAATATTCCAGAATTTTTTCAAAATTTTTTGATCAGTACTTTTCGAGATAAGGTAGGGGACCGCGATTTTTTAAAAGTAATACGAAGAAAAGTGTGCGCAAGTATTACATTATATATATATTTTTTACTCGTGTTTCCACAAGCTTTCATTTGACACCACACTCGATGACCCAGTAAAAAAAATGTTTTTTCACTTCCGATTTCACCCCTCAAAACGAACCCGTTAAGTCAAAATTTATGTTACGGTGGTATAAAATAATTAGTGACTTCACAAAATACACCCCAAATGAGTTTTCAACAAAATTTGTTTCCAATCTTTACTGAAATCCGATGACCTTGAAATTTTTGTTTTTTTTTATATACCATATAAATTATTAAAGGTAATGCACTCGTGATAATTTTCGTTCAATCTACACCCCGTGGAGAATATTCCAGAATTTTTTCGAAATTTTTTGATAAGTACTTTTCGAGATAATGCCCGGGACAGCGATTTTTCGCGAATTTTTAAGAATAATACAAAGAAAAGTGCGCGCAAGTATAATATTATATATATATTTTTTTCTCATGTTTTCACAAGCTTTCATTTGACACCACACTCGATGACCCAGTAAAAAAATTTTTTTTTTCACTTCCGACTTCACCCCCCAAAACGAACCCCTTAAGTCAAAATTTAATTCTCAAAACTACATGGCTCTAATGAGGCCATCAATTCCTATATCATTACCAAATTTCACCTTTCTATGTCAAATAGTTTCGGAGAAAATCGGGTGTGACAGACAGACAGACAGACAGACAGACAGACAGACAGACAGACAGACAGACAGACAGACAGACAGACACCGAAGTGATCTTATAAGTGTTCCGTACGGAACACTAAAAAGTAGCAGTTGGCACGTCGCGCGGTCGATTTCACCTGCCTTACACTTAGCGCTATCATCGTCAATAACTTCGAAAGTATTTGAAATTTTCCTCTGAAATTTTCAGAGAATACAATTAAAATATAATACTTTCCAATAGGATACTTTTCTAAAAAGTCGATTTTTCCGACCCGAGAAAGTGTAATGTTCCCTTAAGCAACGAACCAAGCAACTAAGGAACAGATTTCTGGGCTTCTGGTAAAAACGATGCTTGGGTAGTTTTAAAAGAGTTAACCAAATTTTCAGGAAGACCAACGAAAATTCATAAATTGCTATATCAGGGCAGAAAGGTATTCAACAATTAACCATAATGAAAGGACAAGATATTTCTGTAAACCAACTTATCTCACATAGCTTAAAGTATATGTAAAAAACGCTATTCTTATTACTCTTCGCTGCAGAAACCACAAACTAAATATTATCCAAAATCACAATCATATCATGTAACAGACATATGTGTTAAAATTAAGCTACAAGACGGGCTAAACAATATGTAAATGGTTGTAATACATAGGTTATGACTCACCTTCGACCTACTAGTTTCATATTTATTTAGGGCATTTAAGATAAAAACAATACCGTTCTCTCAAGAATTTTTTGAATGAAGATAATGACCTCTAATTGTAACTGATAATTTCTTGAAATTATTAGACGTTTTTTATTTACCTTATAATTCAAGCTAACAAGCGCTAACTAGTAACCAGACTTGAGGAGTAGATAAGAAATGTTTGTCCCTAAACAATCCGGTATAGGATGAGTTATTTAGAAAAAAATCAAACTTGACGAAAAAATATTTTTGACCAGGTTTTTAATCTTAATATCCTGTGAGCGCCGATGAATCGTACATCTAAGTCCATTTGAAGAGCAGTATCAGCTCCATTTTATTTATGTATCCTTCATATACTGTGTACTGGTAAAACTAAGCAAATATGTGTCCGGCCGGGGCCACCAAAATGGTACACGTAAGACACAGTCTAAACTCCAAACTATGTTAGAATCTCATAGAATACGGTAAGACTATGAACTGCATTTACGGTTTCTTTGACTTTGGTCGTATATAAGGTAAATTTGTTTTTAATTTTACTGATAGTTTGCAGGGAGAAAGGTAACGAAATTTAACTAAAAATAGATCAGTAATGTTTTTTGGCAGTACTTCTTTTGCAAATATAAGTTGTAAAATTAAGCACTGGCTAGCTTATTTTAATCTTAAATATTATTTAAAATAAAGTTAATGTACTTTCATTTTTTGTACATTTTTTATGCTCATCAACTTGACTCTTAAATCTTGCAAAATAACATTATTTCATGGTTTTTATAACCCCTTATATATTCTACCTGACCTTTATGGACTAACATTTAGAAGGATGATGAGTGAAAAATATTCCCATTTTCAATTATCTTTTTGTCCATAAATATATATTTTTCATAAATTGTTTTCATTAGAACCTTTAAAATGTCCAGATGAAGATAACTTGGACCCACCAGCCGAGTTAAACGAGAGCGTTCTGCAGCTTAGCGAAGACACTGTAGAGCTACTTCAGAAAATTGAAATGTTTACACAAGAAAGAAAGGAAGTTATGCAAAAAATGGAAGCCCTAAAAGAAGAAAACAATGCGTTAACTTTGAAAGTAAGTATGAATTAAAATATTATATTCTTTGAATCTATTGTTATCAAGAAGTGTTAATACCAGAATCTATTCAAAACTAATGCCCTCTGTCTCATGACAAACGAAGGAATTGGGATAGAACTCCTCCGCCGGTATTGTTCCTTAGCGTAATGTGTTTGGTAGTAGGAGCCCAACTTTCATTGTTATCGACATGCGTTAGTTTTCTATTATCATGGAAACAACATTTGGTTGAAGCAATGTCATTGAATTTTTAGTCGCAAAGGGATGCATACTTAAACAAATTAACACGCGTTTGATGAGTGGTTTTTGTTTTGGCTTGGGCAATTCTACCATACAGCAAGTTTGATGAATATGAATGGTGAAGAAACAAACGGTATTAGTAGTATTTGTCACTAGGAAACATCAGGTTGACCATTCATAAAGAATACGCACCTCGCGATCCCACGATTAATCCAACAAACTACAACAACACTACCGAAGAAAAAAAGCCGAATTTGAAGTGTTCGACCCACATTCACATGTTCGTGCAGTGACAAATGCTTCGGGCGCTTGAATTTTGAGATTATATCGCACCCGCCCTACAGCCCAGATTTGGCTTTAGCCTTCCATTGAAGGAACCCTTGAAGGGATATTTTGCTTCAGATAAAGAGATTCAACAATTTGTGGACGGTTGATTACGCCGTAGAGAGCGAAACTTTTCTATAACGGGACTGAAAAATGGATTTATCGTCTCCAAAATGTAATGATTAACGGTGATTATGTTGAAAAGTAATATGTGTATCATCTTATATACTCATTTATCTTTGTTAGAACGGAGGCATTACTTTTCAATAGACCATCGTATAATGTTCAATTGTGGACGTCCTCGCTTGGTAAAATTTTAAAAAATTTATATAATATTCGTATTTATTTTTCAAAAGGTATTCTTTTTTTAAGTTTCTTTATTCTGAAAGATTTCTTGGTAAAGTTCTCAAAATTGCCAAAAAGTTACCTTTTCTTGATAAGATTCGCGAGAATATTTGTCTTTATTTTCTCAACTTTAGATTTCTCAGTGTCCGTTTATTAGAATATGTTTTCCTGTACTTTTAATAGTTTTATTATTTTTACTTAGCATTAAAAATTTTTTTCAAATTTATTACACAGATTAAGATGTTGCATTGTTGCATGAGTTATGCCAATTAGCATCAAGCAGTAGTAAGGGCCCCAGAATTTTACCTACATTTTACCTGTAATGCAGCAGACCAATAACTTTATTCAAATTCCATCTAGTATCAGTCTAATATTCGCAATCTCTTATGTTTGAATATAATAGGAAAACTACCCTTTTTTTTTGTTGTTTGGGGCTAAATAGTCTGAAATAGTTCTGACCAGTGGTGATGCGCCTGGGCGTATACGTCTTATTTGCGGATAGCGTGAATAAAACAGTTTTATATGTTTAAACATTTATTAGGAAAAATTAAAATTTTTTAATGAAACATTATTAATTAAAAAATATACAAATGAGGAAGTCAAACAACAATAAAAAAAAAGTATTACCAATCTTCTTTCTCCGACATGCTTGAAAAACTATTATTGTCCGACATTTGAATTTACATGTATAATTAAAGGTGCAACAATGACATCCACTGCCATGTCCACAGTCCACATTTTATCTTCCACCCTCAACACATACTCGAAGCATTTTCATCAATTTTCTGTGAAAACATTAGATATGGCTTCCTGAAAAAGATTTTGTTTGTCTGCTGTCGTATTGTCCCTGGGGATTTCACCTTTAACCTGTACCCATATAAGTTTTATAGGATTGAGTTCGCAATGATATGGTGACGGATGATAAACTCTCTTAACGCTATCTTTTGGAAATTAAATGTTTTTCTCGATCATCCCATCGGATGTCCTTTTTCAAGCAACCCAAAGTTGGAACTCGTTCTTAATTTTTTAAAATGATAGCTTGCGTTATCCATTTCAATAACAAAACCGTCTGGTATTAAGTGTATCATCTCCGAAAACCAATCTTCAAATACATACGAATGGTAAAAGACCTCCGCCTACAAAACCTCTTTCGCTTCCAATATGCGTAATAATTAACCTACGTCCCTTACCAGATGGCGGTTTAAGACCAGTAGAGAGACCCTCATTGAATGGTTGGCGAGCATTTTTGGTATTCCCATCTTGCCAAAATTTCTTAACGGTGTACCTTTCATTTATCTACTTCTCATCTAAGTAATATATCCTTTTTCTTTCAGAAGGTGCACCGTTCTGTTGAAGAACTTATGATCTTCCTAACGCCACAGTGTCCATCCACCTTGTCACCACACTTGTCAGAACGCGGATATCCACTTCTCTTAAGACAGTTTTCCCTTTTTTAAAGAAATGAGGTGGAATTACGTCACCCTCACTGGATATAATACCTAGTACTTGAGCATTAGCCGAAAATTTCGTTCTGGCAATAACGAGATCATCCTCGAAATCGTGGGGGCGCACCCATGGTCATTCCTTCTGTTGATTTTAGAATCAATAGGGACTTTTTTTTCATTAGAAAATGAACCTGATACGTCCCGCCGCTTCGTTTTTCAAGGAACACAATAGCAATATGCAGCGAGCAACTCGTTTTATCCTGGCACCCTCCAAGGGCATCTGTCCCCACTTACTCCCCCCTCCCAACACCCCTACCCAAAACCCCCTACCACCCTCCACTCCCCCACACAAACACCCACTCCATCACAAAACACACTATCCAACCACCAACACAACACAACTAAAAAAAAACAAAAATCACAACACAATAAAACCACTAATCACAAAATCAACAAACAAAATCATAAAACTCAATAAACAACATATAAATTAAAAAACTAAAAAAAAATAAATATCAATATAAAATACTTAAAAACAAAATATTAACATAAAAACAAATTAAAAAACCATTACACACATAAAAAACTCAAAAATAATTATTTACAAATTTAAAATAAATAACAAAAACCACACAAAAAAATCTCAACAAACAAAAAAAATAAAAATACAAACAAAAAAAAAAACTACCACAAAAAAAAAAACAATATAAAATAATCCAACCAAAAACAAAACAAATCAAAAAAAATAAAAAACATTACAAAAATAATATAAAAATTAAAAAAAAATATAAATTAAAAAATTAATATAAAAAAAAAAAATAAAACAAAATAAAAAATAAAAAAAAAAATAATACCTATCATAAAAAAACAAACATATTTTCAAATAAAAAAAATAAAAAAAATAAATAAAAAACATAATAATAAAACCATCTACCCACACCAACCTCTTTATCCACTCACACCTTAAACACCAACCCCTTTACAACAACACCCCACTCACCCACCATATCCTTCACAATCCATCCTCCCCTGAATCTTTAGTATGTACGATTTGTATCGAAGGTCCTCCTTGGCAGTCCGATTCATTACTGGCTGGAACTTTCGTTGGACTGTCCTGAAGTCATATATTTTGCTACGTTATAAACGGTTGATCTCGGGTATCCAGAGAACCATATTATTTCCGTTGCTGAGTGCCTAGCGCGAAGGCCTTTGATGATCGCGGCTCTGCGATTATACTAGGTACCTGACTTCAACATCGCGACCATTTTGAGATTATTACTGTTGACTAGAAGCATCAAGCTTTCTCGAACGCTAACAACGACCTCTGGCTGAAGTACAATATGACACCCTGTGTAATAACACTCATACTGTACCCTGACAACCCTCGTCGCGATAGGCATTTTTAATACCGACCGCTCCTCGGGCTATCTACTGATTAGGAATGAGCTGCTAAATGTTTATTATTATGCCTTTTTTCAAATAAAAGATAGGCTGGTGTTCCCAAAGTAGTTTGACCTGGATGCAGAAAGAATTTTTTCTTATTGTAACACACTTTTCACATTGGTGAACTAAGATTTCAATTCTCTTGTAGTATTCAAAATATTTTCACTCAAACTAGGTGAAAATAACTACCAGCAAGTCATCATTAGTGAAAAATTTTTGCTTTACTTGGGCCGTGCTTAAATTCGAGAATGTAAAGCAATCGCTGGGTGTGTGTAATATATTTCAGTGAATGCACTATCGTAAATCGCACCCTTTGCAATAACACCTGTGCGAGCAAGAGTATTATCGTACAATAAAAGGACATCCTGATACAATTTTTCCTGACTTTTTTAATACATCTTCCTGCACGAGAGAGTTGCATAATAAGCTCCGTTTACTGTGGTATTTCGCTCTTTAAACAACATTCCTTGTAAATCCCGAACAATTTTGCTCATAATTTTAAGATACTCTTGCCTCTTTTTGGCTGTGTTTTTTTTACTTATAACGCTACTCCATCGAATCGCGTTGTAATTTCATTCCGGGCGACTATATGATTCAGTATTTGCTTGGTAGTTTCACCATAGAGGGCCAAAAGTGCTGGTCGGATACGTTCCTGCCTTTCAATAGCAGGCAGAGGTTTTGGAATCCAACTTACAATTATCTTGTTCGTATGAAAATGGTCTTGCATAGCATGGTGAACACAACTTTTTGAAAGTCCAAGTTTAGCAGGAACTTCTATTATCTTCTTCATTCAATACTTCCTCCTCAATAAGGCAAATTGTTTTGAAAGTGAATACATATATATATATATATATATATATATATATATATATATATATATATATATATATATATATATATATATATATATATATATCTTCCGTAGTCTCTTGTCCAAAATTAAACACTTTTACTTGGTTGTTGTATAAAGAGAACTCACTACCATTCCTGACATACAAACGCTCCTTTATTTCGTGTAGTGGATGACCGTCGTTGAAAAAGAATTTTGTGATCCTCTGATATTCTATTTTGTACATAATACAAAATTTCAAGATATGTGTTATTTAAGACTTCTCTGAACTTCAAAAAATAACCACAGTTGCTTCCAAATCATTGAGTAGTTAAATAGTAGAAATGAGCGTACAAAACCATATGCAGTGTTGCCATATCCCCTTTAGAAATATAACTCCCACCGCGTATTAGTTGAGTGATTTATTTTTCAACGGTCCTGGTTATTATTTTTTAGGTAAAAGAAATTGAAAATAATAGAGATATATTGGAAGAAACTTATGAACAGTTACAAAATGAAAAAGAGATCTTGGTAAATGAGAAGCAGGAACTGCTCGAAAAATTGGAAAGATCGCAAAATCTTGAGGCTATCGAGAAGGTAAATATAATGGCTATACTGAATTACAGAACATTTCATAAATAGAAAAGTCTAGAAAAAATGGGACTAGGCTTTTGGATACCATACAATAAGAGCATGTGATTTAATCAATGTTTTTATCCATTATTTATTATGGATTGATTTTAGTCGCTTTTATTCCTAGATATTTAGAAGCTATCTTCATCAGATAATTCCCAGTTTTAAGAACTTTAACGTAATTATATATTTCTACAATTTTTTTAAAGTACAACTATCAAAAATATGTTTTTTTATATAAAAATGTTGAATACACTCCTCTAGTTCCAGAAAATCTCATTATATAATTTTGGTATTTGAATTATTCATTTAGCACACTACAGCTTGGATTTGTGATATATCAAAAACTATTAGCTACTTATTAAAGCAGTTTTTAAATATAAGGCGTTTTTCTTACCAGTTACAAAACAAAGATTTCAGTTAGAAGTATGTATATTGTTAAAAATAATAACTGATTATCTCTTTTAGGAACAATCTGCCGAAGTTTTGAATTCAAAGCTGAAAGAATTGCAGATTAAATGTGAAGCTCTTGTTCAAGAGAACGACGAACTGAAACGTACACTAAGAGATTTTGATTCGAAAATGCAAGAAAAATACGATCTCGAAAAACAATTCCGTGAAATGATCGAAAAGAACGACAGTATTGAAACGAAATTGTTAACAAACCTTGAAGAAATTAAGACGTACGAACTAACTACTGCGAAAAATAAGGATGAACTTATCCGTTCTTCCGAAATAATTAACGATTTAAATAAAAAAACTTGAGGATAGAGATAAGGATATCGAAGAATTTCACACTAATATTAATGATCTTAATAACGTTATAGAAAAATTACAAAACAAAAACATCAACTATGAACTTATGGAATCTGAATTGCAGAATTTAAAGACAGCATTAATTGATCAAATTTCGCAGGCTGATAATTATGAGACTGAAATGGCTCAAAGTAATGAAACAATGAAGAAGCTTAAAGATGAATTAGTTCAATTAAACAGGAAAATTCTTGAACTAGAAAATGAACTTGAGTTAAAGGATAGTGAAATTGAGAAGGTGTACAAAGACATTCATAATAAAAACGAGATAATTAGAAACCTTCAGAGTGAGATCGAAGAAAAAAATCAGAAGTTTAAAACTGTTAGTGAAGAAATGAAGAACAAGTACCTTCAATTACAACAACAGTTGGACAACAATGGGAATTCCTTAAAACAGCAGATAGATGATTTAACTCATAAAAATAAAGATCAACTGGAAAAAATGAAGAAGATTGCAGCTAATTTGAAAAAGAAATCACAGGCATATCAAGAGTTAGAGCATCAATATAAGAGTGAAAAAGAAAAATGGGAAAGTGAAAAAAACGAAAAAAATAGTGCCATTCAGTCATCACAAGAAAATGTCGCCTCTCTGACACAAGAATTAGATAATATTACAAGGCAACTAAAAATAAAATTAGAAGAAAATGAAACCATTAAAAATCAGGTTATTGTTCTTAAACAAAACGTAGATGTTTTAGAGCAAAACAATGCTGATCAACAGCACTATATCCAAGAATTAAAGCACAAGCAGGAGAAACTTCAGGAAGTTAGCCTGCAGCAAGAAATGTCAGCGAGTCTTCATGAAGAAATTGACAATAGTTTCCCAAAGAACGTTCCAGAAGAGAAGATAAGAGAACTTGAACTATTGTTGGAAACAAATGAATTTGAGTTGAGTCATCATAAAGAAAGAATTGATAAATTACAGGAATGCATTAGAAAACTAGAAGAAGAAAAAACTGTACTAGGTAATAGAAATGCAGAGCTGGTGGAAAAACTGGACCTAACGTCTAGCAGTTTTAAAGAAAAGGCGTTATTTAGAAGACCAACTTGAACTCCGGTTAGCAGAAGTTAGCGCTAATGATGAAGTTTTGTCTAAGAAACTGCAAGAAACTCAGAGAGAGCTAGAGGAGCTGCGTAAAAAGAACCAGGAGTATGAGGAACTTATTAAGAAATTAAAAATTAAACTTAAAAAAGCCCATGATAAAGTTACTGAGCTTAAAACTGTGCAAAATAATCTACAGGAACTTGAAACAGCAAATCAAGAATTGAAAAATCAGGTAAATATATTAGAAACCAACCAACGTCATATCCAAAATGAAAATGAATCTCTACAGAGAAGAAATATGTCCGACTATGAGAAGATTGAAGCTGATTATCAGATTCAGCTAGAAGAATTATTAAAAGCTAAAAATGATTTGATTATCGAAAATGAGAAATTATTGGATAAACTAAAGGAAGTAGATGACAGAGAACAGGAGTTGATTATGGAATTGGACGAGTATAAGTTAAGATTAGATCAAAGTGAGAATAGTCACATTGAAGAAATAAATAGACTAAATGATGATATTAAAGTTGTTAAAGATGAATTGGAGAAAAAACACGTAGAACACCAAGAAGCGCGAGCTGAATTAAAAGTAATTCATGAGAAACTTCAACAGTCATCAATTGAAATAGATCGATTAACTCATGAATTGAATAGTACTAAAGAACAATTGGTCTATTTCAATGATCATCAAGAAAAGTTGGCAATTTCTTTATCAGAGAATAATGAACTTAATGAGAAGTTAAGACTTACTAATGAAAGGCTTGTAATTACCTTAAAGGAAACCGAAAGCTGTCAAGAGGAGCAAGATATTTTAAATAAACAACTTCAAGCCTCATCACAACACAATGATACACTCCAAAATGAAATCGAGAAGCTAAAACAAGAAATACAGACCCTTGAATTTGCTAAGTCCAGTTCGGAGGAGACTTCTGTTTTAGGTCAAAAACTTGAACCAGAATCTTACCAACAGATACAGCAAACAGTTTTTGAACCATTTTCACAACAGAATGTCACACAAACCCGAGGAGCTGTACCTACTTTCCACTGGCCGGATCAACAACAGACCACTGCTGTCGATTTGTTTGATAGTTTAAGTCAACCACAACCCGATATTGCTGCAAGGAATGCTAATGAAAATGTAGGAAAATCATTTGCAGAAATAGATAATCTGAAACAAGAGCTGAACGCGTCAAATAACAAACTGCAGGCTGCCCTTCAAGAAATTACTTCATTAACCATAGAATCTGATAAATTAAAACAGGAAGTTCAAGCTCTGCAATTTGCTAAAGCAAGCTTAGAGGCATCCTACGAATCATCTCAGAAACTTGACGGCGATAAATCTGTTGATATGTCTCATCCAGTGGTTTTGGAAGAACTTCCGCACAAAAATGTAATACAAACTCAAAAAATACCGGCCGGATTTTCAGTTCCCTTGTTTGATGCGTTTGTAAAGTCGAATGAGACCACTTTTGATATTTTTGCTGCTCCACCAAGTGGTGATAATCAATGGTTTAATCAACAGCCATCACAATCAACAAATACACTTCATTCTGACACAACCACGCGTGTTTCAGAGGATTCAAATGCCGTTCCTCTTTCGCAGCCAATTATAGAGAACGGCCGTGAAGCACTTCTTAAAAAAATTAAAGCATTAGAAGTTTTATTATATAACATTGATAAAGAAAAAGAAATTGCTTTGGATCAGTGTACCGAAATGGTAAATGAACTTACTCAGGTATTATGTGATCAAGTGAATGCTCCCTCTCAAGACATACCTGTTTCTGACCTGGAGTCTCAAATAATGTCTCAGGAAGATATTGATAGTGTAGCCTCGAATAAACCAACTTTACAGAAAATAGAGTATGGACGAGTTAATAAAGACTCGAGAAAAAAGACAGAACCTGTGAACGAAGAAATAATTGTACCTAAAAAAGCTTATTTATGCTTCGATGATGAAGATGTCCCCGTACGACAAGATCAAGTATTTACAGACGTTGATTCTCAGATAGTGTCAGATAAAGATATTATAGATGCTGCGTCTAATAAAAAACAACTTCAAAGCCTGGAATATGAAAGAGTTGATAGGAGCCTTGGAGAACAGCAACATCCCATAGTAGAACCATTGGCACAGTCAAAACATGCATATTTATGTTACAAGGAGGACAAACCTCAAAGTTTCGAGGCATTTGAGGAAAATGATGACGGGTGGGGTTGGGGTCCTGAAGAAGCCAAACTTGAAGAAGAACATATGAGTAATGTTGAAAATACACCACAAGTCAAGGCTTTATTGGTAGAACTTCAGCAACTAAAAGAAAATATCAGAGTTCTTCAAATTGAGAGGGAAAACCACCTGGAAGAGATCAAGCAGCTGCAAGTTAAATCTGGAAAGCTTATTAAAAAATGTAAAGAACTAAAAGCTAAAAGTGATCAAGCGTCAACAAGCAAAAAACAAGACGATGGAGGATTCTTTGATCTGAATGAAACTATCCAAGAAGAGCTTAAAGCGCAAGTTCAACAATTGGAGAAGAAAATCAAAGAAATTACTAGCGAATTTGAAAAAGAAAAGCAAGAAAAAGCCGGTTTATTAAAGCGGGTGGACGTTTTGACATCAGCAAACGAGAGAATGTTGGAAATGAAAGAAATTCAAGATACTGAGGTCTTGAGGCTGCAAAGAAAGCATAAGGAAGCCGTTGAAAAATTACATGAATACGAATGGAACAGTGATGGTTTTGGAGAAAGGACTACTAAAGTTAACAATGAACCTCAACCATCTACTTCTGGTTCCGGCGACCAAGGTACTAGAATTCAAGAATTAGAAAATACCATAAAAGATCTTACTTTGGACAATGAGGAACTTCAAACCATTTTAGAAGAACAGACTGCTAGGAGGATCGAAGCAGAAAAAAAATAAAAGCACTGGTAATGATCTAGAACTAGCAGAACTCAGATCTTTAAATGAAACTCTTCATAAAGAACTGGACGCATTTAAATTAAACTCTGCTGAAGTTCAGAGCGAATTAACTGGTATCGAGCAAGAAAAGAATAAATTAGTTGAGAAGGAATCTGAGCTCGAAAAAATGTTACAAAATAAACAAGTTGAAATTCACGCTCTCGAAGACAATTTGAGGATGGCAGAAGATATGTGTGTGCAACATCAAAGGGTTAATGAAGATTTACAGAATGAATTGTTATCCTTACGTAGTCAAATATTAAATAAGGATGCCATTCTTGATGACAGAAATCTAATTATAGGCGATTTACAGAATAATCTGGAAGCATTAAATATGAAGAAAGTTGAACTTGATCATGATATTGCGCGACTAAATAATGACTTAACCGTTAAAACTGAGATGTTGAAGCAAAATGAACAGACTAAAGTAGAAATTAGTTTGCAGCAAGCAGAAATTGAACGGTTAAATTTAAATATCAGTGAGAAGGAAAAGGTAATAGATGATTTCAATAATTTAATAGACAGTATTCAAAAAGAGAAAACTGGTGAAGAAGAAATCATAAATAAATTGAAGGAAGAACTGTGTGAACTTAAAGAGCGGCTTAAATCAATTAAATCTGAACAAGAGCAGAAAGATTCCGAATATTTTGAGGAGTTACGTAGGAGATCATTGCAACTTGAAGAGTACCAGAAAATGATCGTTGGTTTACAGGAATATATTAAAGAAGTAGAGGTATCTAATGTTGAAAAAACCCAAGAGGTTCTTGAAAAGAGAAACTTATCGGAAGAGTTGCAAAATAGATCTCTGGAAATTGAGCAGAAAGAACGATGTATACAAGAACTAGAGTTGAAGGCAAGTGACAGTAGTAAACTAACGTTAGAAATACAAGAATTATCACAAAATCTTGATAATAAAACAAAAGAAATTGAAACATTAACTGTAGAGAAATTGGCAAAAGATTTAGAAATTCAACAACTTATAACAAGCCTTCAAAATAAAGAACAAGAGTATGAAGCAAGAACAAACACTCTTGTAAACGAACTAAATGAAAATTGGCTAGTACAGGTTGACCAAAGGGGAACCGATGTTGCAGAAAGTTGGAAGATGCATTTAGAAATGGTTGAAAAGGACTATACTGCAACACAGGAAAAACTAAAATCAGATATTACTGAACTAGAAGAAAAGTGTAATATTTTAGTAAATGAAAACAATGAATTAAGAAAAAATGTCGATCAGGAAATTAGAAACGAGGTGGATAAAATAACCGCCTTGCATCAGCAAATTTCTAATCAGCATCAGGTTATAAACTCTCTTAATTTGACTATTCAGGAAAAAGATAAGCAAATCGAAGAAATTCAGAATAATTTGTCAAATTATTTATCGCTTGAAAATGAACTTCAAGCTTTGAGGACCGAGATTATTGAAAAGGAACATAAACTGTCGAGTATAAATATTATTATTGAGACCACGCAGAAGCAGTTTGATGAGAAACGAGAAGTAGTGGAAGAAATGGTATCAATTTTAGAAAAGAACGCCTCATCTCCTATTTCCTACGAAAAAAATGACATTTTAAATGAGTTTCAGAGACAACTTAAGTCCAGCGGTGAAAAGGAAAAGGTGATATCGAAATTAGATCGACAAATTATAGAATTAGAAGAAAAATTAGAGAGAATTTCAGGTGAGAATAAGAGAGAAGTTACGGGACTCAATCAAATTATTGAAGACTTAGAAAAAGAATTAGGTGTAATACATGAAAAAGAAGCCGAAATTATCCGTATAAGTACCGAGCTTAACAACATTCAGATGGAAAAACACGAATTAGAGCAACATGTAAGCAAGATTAAACAAGATAAAGAAAATCTAATGCCAGAATATGAAAAATTAAAACAGGAACACTCGAATTGTCAAGCTGCTATTGAAGATTACAAGCAAAAAGTCCAAGATTATTATAATACGAATGAAACTTTACGACAAGTTTTAGACGAGAGAAATGGAGATATACAGGAACTCAATCAGAAGATGTTAGAATTGCAGGAGAGCGCCAAAAATGATAGTAATAAGGAAATTGAAAGATTGAATGCAGAAATTTCACAGGCTAAAAGAGATATTATTATATTACAGGTAAGATATCTTTTTTTCATATTCATAGTATGTCCAAAAAAAATCATGCAGTTGGTTAGAGTGTTAGGTGAACTTGTGAGGCACCTCTCCAGCTCGTTTCATTCAACAGGATTCAGGTAATGTTCAGTATGAGCTCGATTGTTCTTAGTAGTTTTGTGAAACAAGAGATTAATAATTATAATAATAGCCAAAAAACTTTAGAAAAGTCCTCTCTTTACACGATTTTGACGGAAATGAAATAGGTTTTCGGAGAAAAACGATGAATTCTTGCGAAGTGTGTAGGTGACAAATCGTAGATCTACAAGTTTCTTCACCACGGAGATATTCTACATTAGTCGTGCGTGAGTTTTTAACGCACCATTTCATTACCTTACTCTCCAGATTTAGACCCTTTGTAACATAAAATTTTTGCAAACATGCTACATAAAGTTTTTGAATAGACAAAAAATAATGGCAAAAACTTAGTTTTAAATTGATTGATTGGATTGATTAGGGTTTTCAAATTTTCTAATGAAATTTCCAGTTGAGGAGGTAGCCTTCTATTAATTACATTTGTAACATCAACATTACCGACCTTATTTTAGGAACCATTTAGAATAGAACATAGAATTTAAACTATTGTGTTTTTTTAACCTGAAGTATTATTTTTACCTTGTAATACTAAATAATGTCACCTCGTCAGATATACCATATATTAAAATAGCTCAAAAGAAACTATTTTAAAAAACTGCCTTAAGAATACGATAATAGATTTTTTATATAGCAAAACAACGTTGTGTTCTTCCATTATTGTAATTTTAGTAAAAACTTTCGACGTTACGTACTGAGGTAAAAAAATTGCATTATTGTAGTTGACTAAGAGCAGCAAAAATGTAATGACGGATATCTATCTAACATCTAAAGGTACGTCTTTTCGTAACGAGACAGAAATGCAGATAATTTAATCCGTTCAGGTAATACAAAGGGGTCAGTAAATGTTCTGTTAACAGTACCTTGACAAGCGTTGTTGAAAATTTGGTCGGCAAACAATACGAAGGCATTCCACTCCCCACACGTGAAAAATTCGAAAATTGTTGATACCATTTCTGCTTCATGTTGCCCCGTCGGTCACTGAAATTAATACATTATAATTTTCGTTTATATAATCTTACCATTAAAGGCACTCACCAAATCTGATTTGACGCACAGTTTTAGAAAGAACAGTATTTACGCAGACAAACGTTATACCGAAGAAACTTGGAAGATCTATGTAATTTTTTCTTTCTAGTAACGGTCAACAATTTTAATTACACGGGCTCTTCTCGGAATAAAAATTTCTAGAAATAACGTCGTAAAATACCAACAAAGTTTTTTTTTTGAAGAATATTGACAATATCGTTAGTGGATAAAATTACGTTTTTTAAAGGTTATATAAACTGTTCTAGGCCCGATGATTTATTCTAATATCTTACAAATTTTATTTACTTACCAAGGCTTGCGATATAGATATATCGAAATGCTATACGCGTAATAAATCGTGCCACAAAGCCCAGTGTAAAAAGAATCTTAAAGTAGAGTTACCTAATGACACTTCTATTAATATCTAAAACTGTCTTTAGGAAACCTTAACAGCTTGCCAAAAGGAATTATTCGAAGCTAAGCAAGAACTTGCACAGAAATCTCAAAAATTAGAAACAACAAATCAAAATCTCTATTATTACCAACAAAACTATACAGCATTTGAGGAAGAAATCAATAGACTGAAGGGAACATTAGACCAACGTGAAAAAGAATACAATAATTCTCTAGAAATGCTTAAAAATAATCAATTGATGGATATTCAGAGACATTATGATGAGTTGCTATCCAATAAAGATCTTGATATTCAGACCTTACAAGCTCAGGGCCAAGAATTAATTAAAAATAATCAGGAATTAAGTGAAAGGTTTGTATCTTGTAGCAAATGTTTTTATGGTTTATTGTGTTCGCATAACATCATTAAACACAGAAAATGAGAATGCGTGTGTAAAAATAACTTTTTGTTTTGAGTTGTGGATTTTTTCATGGCAGTAAAGTTTATATAGCGTGTTTTTTATTTTTTTGTGGGCGTAGCACACGCGCTGCAGGGAAATTCGTAAAACGCTACAGGAGAGACTCGTGTGCGGAAAAAAACGATTCAGGTCAGCCTCAAATTGCTGCAAATTGGACTGGTAGGAAACATAGTCCTGAGCAAATCATTCCAAAGGGATACTGTTTTTCATATAAAGGACTGCTTGAAAAGGTTGTACGAGGAGTGACAAGCTGAATCTTATACGGATGTGATTTATTAGCGCGACGTGTATTAATGCACCACTCTGGGAGGTATTAAGCGGGCTACAACCATTGAACCCTCTCCATTAAAATACTTGTAAAATGGGCTCAAGTCGCTAACTGTTCTTCAATGTTCCAAGGTACCAAAGTTTCTGGTTTTGAGTTTTCAGTCAGGCTAACAGCACTCTTCTGAATAGAATCCGAGAAATGCAGAGTACGTTTGGGAGCAGTGTCCCAAACATGGCGCAACGTAAAGCTTTCTAGTATTCCCAGTTTTTGAGAAGCTCTTTTGTTATGCATACGACATGCTCATGCCAAGACATATTTGCTTCCAAGTTAATGCCCAGCAAAATTAGTGGCGATGCTAGAGGAATTGAGTGCCCTGACATAACTATATCGAGTTCCACAACGTTAACTTTTTTAGAAAAAACTGCCGCTTGTGTTTTTGTAGCGTTAAATTTTACTCGGTTACTGTCACCCCAAAATAGAACTTCTTCCAGGCCTTTGTTAAGTTGAAGGACTTCCTGCTGTCTGCGGATATTTGCATGAGTAAACAATGTTCGAGCGTTTAAAGCGAATGAAGAATAAGTGTACTGTCATCTGCAAATCTGTAAATTGTATTTCTGGTCCTTTCCAGTAGATCGTTAATGATAGTATATGTATGTTTTTTATAAACATTTTTTTTTCAGTACCCTTTTTCAGACTGTCGTTACGGTATTATTTTAATAACAATTTAGCAATTTGTAAATTAGTAGTTATGGACTTTGTCAAATGCGTCCGAGTTTAGTATTTCTATTGAACTTACTTATTATGTAACATTATAGGTTAAATCAAGAATTTGCTGTGAGACAGGAATTAGAACATAAACTCATTGAGCAAACGCAATTAGTAGATGAAGATACCAAGCAGCTTGAAGAGCTTAAACTGATTATTGAAGATCAAGTTGCCAAAATTGAAGAACTTAAGAAAGAACTATTCGATAAGAGCAACCAGTATGATAGTCTAATAGCCGAAATGGATGTTGGAAGGCAACCTGTTACACAACAACCTATTGCTTCAGCAACAGTGGTGAGTAGTTAAGTAAGATATAAATGTTTAGGGTTCTAAAGAAAACAGTGTACTATTTTACAAGGTTTTATTATGATTAAGTGAAAAGGGGACAGTTCTGAACAAAAAACTGAATAAATAATTACATGTAATTAAGAAAGTTTATTTGAGAAACATGTAATACAAACTTATTAATAATTTATCATACACATCTCAGTAACGTTATCTTATTTTTCGGAGAAAAATTTAAAATTTTATGAGGTAATATTCAAAAGTGTCGGTGCTATCTTAGGGAACAGTAGTAAACAGCAGAGGTCTACAAGTATTTTCATGGAAAATGTTCTTAAAGCGGTGCATGCTAGGATACACGTCTCGCTAATACAACACGTCCGTGTGAACTAACCTGAATTAACCTAACTAACACCCCTCGGACAATCCTTTTCAAGCAGTCTTTTATGTGGAGAACCTCATCTCTTTGGAATGATTTGCCTAGAACTGTGTTTCTTACCGAGTAGAATTTACAGCGATTCAAGATCAACGTGATTCGCTTTTTTTTCCGCATACGCGTCGTTCTGTGTGTCTTATTTTGGGATAAGTCTAGTTGTCTTTATCAAAACTATAATGCTTGGTTGTTCTAGATGTCGGTTCAGTTATGGTGGAATTGGTAACTTCAATATAATATTCTCTATAATAACCAAAGAAATATCGGGAATGCTTAGAAAAATAGATTTCATCGCTATAGTGTCTTTCTTTCTTATAAGATTTATGGTAAATCCAACTTTTGTGGTTTAAAAAAATTGTTGTTTTAGGTTATATATTTATTTTATTAATTTATAACTGAGCCCAACACAAAGTATTTTATAAGGCTGTATAAAACAATAAGTCCATACTTAACTATATAAATAACAAACAGTTCATCATCAGCTATATAGTCCATAGTCGGACATAAGCCTCCTCTAAGTACGTCCATCTTCTTCGATTTTGGGCCTTGTTTATCCAGTTGTATCCCACTAGTCTTTTGATGTCGTCAGACCATCGGGCTTGCAGGCGTCCTCTACTTCTTTTCTCATTCTAGGGCCTCCAGTTGATTACTTTATGGGTTCATCGATTATCGGAGAGTCTTGCGATATGACCCGCCTAGCTCCACTTCAACCTGCTTACCCTCTCAGCTACATCAGTTATCTTGGACCTTCCTCGAATTTCTTCATTAGTCAGCCTATCCCTCAACGATGTTCCCTACGTCCTCCTTTCCATCGCTTGTTGAGCTACTTGTAAGCGATTTATAATTTCTTGATTCAAAGCCCAAGTTTCCGTTCCGTATGTCAATACTGGCCACACGCATTGATCAAATGTGTTCGGTTTTAGTGTATTTGAGACGTTGGAAAGGAAGATGTTCCGCAATCTGCCAAACGCCGACCAAGCTAAATTATTTTCTTTAATAAATCAGCTTTCAAGTTTTTTTTGGATATATCTATCTTTTGTCCAAGATATATGTATGAATTCGTTCTTGTGATTTCCGTGTTTTCAGTGTTCAGTACTACTTCTTTATCAAAGTTGTTATTTGTCATAAACATGGTTTTGATGATGTTTATCTTCAGACCAATCTCTCTGGATTTGTTGTTAAGTTCGTTCAGCATTTCTTCCAATTCTTCTTTCTTATTAGATATAAACACAATATCATCGGCGAATCGCAAATGATTGACTTGCTCTCCTTCTATATTTATACCCTTATTTTTCCATGGAAGATGGATGGATCTTCTAGTGAAAACGTAAACAATTTTAGCGAAATGGTGTCCCTTTGACGTACCCCTTTTTTTTATTTCTATCTTCTTGGTGTTTTCTTTTTACTATCTAAAATCTGCGAGTATCTGCTATCAATTCTACAGTTAATCAGACTATTTAATGTTACCCAGATTTCAAGGGAGTGAAACGTTTTCTCGTAATCCACAAAGGCCACCGAAATCTTAAAATTATACTCGTTTGACTTTTCTATTAAGGTTCTTAATACTTGAAAGTGATCCAGTTTACTAAAGCCTTTTCTAAATCCGGCTTGTTCTCTGGGTTGGTAAGCGTTCAATTTCCTTTCTCCCAGTTATTATTTTCATAAATAACATTACGGATATTAGGCTGATTGGTTAATTTTTTTCGAAATCAAGGAGCAACATCATTATCCCAGTTTTGAGGTGCATTGCATATATCGAGAAACTTTTACAATATATCTAGCATTCATAATATGGGCTCTCCGCCCTATTGCAACATTTCGACAAATATGCCGTCTTCACCTGCTGCTCCTCCTCTTGCCATTTTATCTTGTATTTCGTATTTTGTGATGTTGCGAATATCTTTAGATCCTTCGTTCATTACTCGTATTCGAATTGACTCGCTTTTGTCTGGTGGTGGTTCTACTTTACGCTCATAAAGGTTCTTGTAGAATCTCTCTATATTCATTCTTAGTTCATTCGTTTGAGTTATTATTTGGTTGTTCCCATCTACTAATAAGTTCATAACTACCACGAATCCGCGAGGCCACGAACGAATTATTTGAAGGGCATGCCGAGGTCACAATGATATGCTATTCAGTTATAAATTGAATCTGGTACATCGGTGATCCTAATATAACATTCTTAGTATCTCTCAGCAGGTTGTTCTTCCAACAAAGAAGGACAAACAACACTACCATTAACGATTTTAAACATGAATGAAATTCTGAAATGAAATGCGTTTCTGAAAGCTATCAAAATTAAATCGCTGTAATAATATTGCATTGTCGATCCCTCTCTGTGGGTAAGCTCCATCCTCTTGAAGCAAAATCTTTTAAAGATTTTCT
Source organism: Pachyrhynchus sulphureomaculatus (assembly GCA_019049505.1). Lineage (NCBI taxonomy): Eukaryota > Metazoa > Arthropoda > Insecta > Coleoptera > Curculionidae > Pachyrhynchus > Pachyrhynchus sulphureomaculatus. Next base: position 62,441,546 of record CM032449.1, read on the forward strand.
TTGCACTTGCTCCAATACTAATATATATTTTCTATGAATTGCTGATCATATTAAAGAACCATATTCCAACTCTCTTCTCACCAAGGATGTAAACAAGATTTTAAGTACAGTTGTATTCATAAACGGCTTAAAATTTCTCAAAATCCCAGCATTTGTGTTGCTTCTATTACTAAGTTGGGAATGTGGAATCTTTGGCACAATGATACTACTCAGTATATATCACCACTACACCAAACACTTTATTTTTGCACTCGACGCGCGTTTCGCTAACCTTGTTAGCTTCATCAGAAGCGCTTCTGATGAAGCTAACATGGTTAGCGAAACGCGCGTCGAGTGCAAAAATAAAGTGTTTGGTGTAGTGGTGATATATACTGAGTAGTATCATTGTGCCAAAGATTCCACATTCCCAACTTAGTTGAGATGGCTTCACTGTCAACGGAATTAAACCTTTATCGTAAGTACAGTAGTAAGATTAGATTAGTAGGTGCAGATATTTGGTTTTTAAAGTCTTGCAAGAAATTTAAAGTTTTTCCTAATTTTATTAAGATTAATTTACCAAAATCAAACATTTCAGAAAAAGTTTCATTCTTTGCTAAACAAAAATGGTTTGACTTAGAAATCAAGAATTTGTACACAAAACGTAGTTTGTTAGAAGTAGAATCATACAGCATATTCAAAAAACTTACTTCAGGATTAAACAATATTGAATATGAAGTATGGAGCGAGTTCCAGAGGAAAATGTTTTTTAGTTATTGATATTCAATATAAAAAGAAATTCTCTATTCTAAGTAAAAAATTAAAAAAGCCGGAGAAGAATAGTCCTCAGGAACTCGTAAATATTGTAGAAAATCATTCATCTCAATCCTTTACACGAAATGAAATTCGCATCTTAAACAAAGGTCTTAACTTTGCAGTACCCCCTCCTAAAGATAATTTATCATAAATAGTTGCTCACATTGAAAGTTCCATTAGTACACTTCCAGAAAATAGTAAATCATTTGTTAGGGAAGCATGTCGCAATCAAATATCGAAAAACATGGTTAACAATACAAATTCTAATTCACGAAAAAACATAAAAGTAGTTAAAGGATTGAAAAAGAAAGATGTCTTCTACTTAAAAGCGGATAAAGGAAATAAGGTTGTTATATTGGATAAGAAAGATTACTTTGAACGCGTAGATAATCTTATCGAATCTGGCCCTTATGAAAAGGTAATAAAAAAGTAGTCAATCATCGCTCCTGATGAAGCTAACATGGTTAGCGAAACACGCGTCAAGTGCAAAAATAAAGTGTTTGGTGTAGTGGTGATATATACTAAGTAGTTGCTTCTATTATTTTGTCTATGTGAGCACTCAAACTTTGCTTAGAGTCAAATAGAATCCCTAAATCACGTGTACTTTCTGCTTTAACTAGCATCGATCCAACACTAATAATCATACAGCAAGGGACACAATTTTTTAGTAAACATCGCTGAACACTTACTAATGTTGAGCATCAGTTTCTTGACAACACACCAGTTACAAACTCTGCTAAGAGCGTCTTGTAATTTTTTGCAATCCTCGAGCCTCTCCACTGGTAAGTACAGCTTTAAGTCATGGGCTAATATTTGATAATTGACATCTGTAACTCCAGAGTAGGAGCTCTAGGTTGAAAATATATTGTTTTAAATTGCTTGGGACATTTTCTGCATTATATTTAGAAAATATCTAAGTATTGCTGATGGTATCACAGGTAATATTACTTACCATTTCAGTACCATTGTTAGAACTGACCAGTTTGTTTTAGTCATGGCCAAAAACTTGTTTTTCGATCTCCAGTAATTTTTTGTACTTGTCTAGATTATTTATTATTTTTTATTCTCTCCAAATTTTTCATTGTCTATTTTTTTTTCTAATATCTGTTAAAATCTTAAATTTATCTTTTTTTTCAGAAATCTTATTTTCTTGACATAGTTTAAGAAGGGAAAAATCTTCTGGATAAATAAATGCTTGTTCAAAACTTTTCACTTGTGTTCATATTCTGCCAGTGCTTTGTAAATTTCGTCTGACAAAGCATCAACGATATCAGTACTTTCTAAGAATTAGAATTTTGCATAGGATGTTTTAAAACTTTCAGATGCGGATATTGCAGGTTGTAGAATTAGATTATTCTTTAGCAGATGCTTAATCACACGGTAGCAAGGGACAGCAACTTATAATGCCGTTATCTTCCGTAAAACAAACCTCGTCCAGGCTATTAAGTTTCATTGTTATCCAAAGGTAATAATGTTGAGGTGGCTGCAACTATTTTACAATACTTTTACAAAAAATCTGTTTTGTCATCCACCTAGCTTCTAGACCAGAGGTTCCCAAACTTTTTTTTCTCGTAGACCACTTTCAAAATTTTACTGGTTTCGGTGGACCCCCTGCTGCTACATTTCTACCATATTCCCAAAAATCGTCAAAAAATGTGAAGATTAGATCTAACAATGGGAATTTGCGTCGTGGCTGAGTTCCAACCGTAAATTCGGAGTGGTAAAAATGAAAAGAAAAAAAATATTATTTCTTGTGTTCTATTTATTAAAATAATATGATTACAGACTTAATAGAATTAAAATTAAACATTAATAACGTACCGTAACTTCAACAATGCAAATCAAGAATTAAAAAAAAAAATAGTCATAATTTTAATGGGAGGGATGTACTTGATGGATTGACAGCGAATTATCAATATTTGGCTTCAGTTTTGTAAGGAATAATCGCAAATCTCCCCGTTCTGTGATGTTCAATCTGCTCCTTTTTTTTGTTAATAGGTTTGTAACGACACTAAAACTTTTTTCGACAAGGTATGACGAGAGAAACGCTATCAAAAGTTTTCTCGCAATTTCCCACAGCCCAGGGTATTTTTCGGGTATTTCTGCCTGCAGCAAAAATGTTTGATAACCTTTGTTAAATTTCACCTTCAGCTCCTCATTGGTGCTAAGCTCGAGTAGCTCCTCTTGTAATACCACATTCGCCACTTCCGTTTCATCAAATGGATTTATGATCCATGGTGGTATTTCCATCGTCAGAATATCTTCAAATCTATTTTTGAAGTCATCATGCAGGGCATTTAAATGTTGAACGTATGTCTGAATATCCTCATCGAGACATTCTGCCTGTGACAAGTTTGGAAACTGGGAGAATTCGCGCCGACTAATATTTTGCTTCATAAATTTCAATTTTCCAAGAAAAGCCGAAATTACACCCTTTGTTTTTATTAAATTTAGGCTGTCCACTTGTAACTGCAAGTTAATATCATTAAATTTTTTGAACAAATCTGTCAAATACGCGATGTCTGCTTTCCTTTTGATCAGGTTTTCTTTTAAATCTGGATCTTTACTTTCCAGAAACTCTAAAACTGATTGAAAAAGTGAGCAAAATCTTGTTAAACATGCACCTTTCGACAACCAGCGTACTTCAGTATGTAAGAGCAATCGTTGGAAGTCTTCATCATTTTCGTCGCACAATTGTGCAAATAAACGGGTATTCAACGCATTGCTTCTTATTTTGTTAACTGCTTTAAGTTGAATTGAAGCGATTGGTGCAATCTATCACTCAAATTTTTGGCTCCCAGGTGTTGTCGGTGGATGACACAGTGAATTGCAGTTACTCCTGGTATAATTCTTTTAAGATGGCTTATAAACCCACGATATCGCCCGAAGATGGCAGGAGCTCCATCTGCTGCCACCGAAATAATGTTTGTAAACGGAATCGATTTTTCCTTAAAAAAATCACTCAAGACATTAAATATTGATTCGCCTTTAGTGTCCGTCTCCAAAGTTTTCCCGAATAGCAGCTCTTCATGGATTTCTTCGTCCATAACAAATCGAACATATGCCAATAATAATGCTTCATTACCAGGTAAAGTTGACTCGTCCAGTTGAATAGAAAAATGAGTTGTTTGTAGACAATTACACAAGAAGCTTTCAATATCAGAGCTCATTTCATCAATACGTCTTTGTACAGTGTTGTTACTCAAAGGAATTCTTTCGAGTACGTCAAATGGAGGTTTGTGCAAAACAGTTTTTAAAACCTCTTCAACAGCGGGTAAAATTAACTGTTCTCCGATGGTGTGCGGTTTTCCAGATTTCGCTATAAGCAATGAGATATTGTAAGATGCCCGCAAGCCATCATCGTTACTTTGAGACGTCGAAGTGAACATACTGTGCACGGTGGGTCTCTTTTCATATTTTTCCTTCAATGTTTGAAAATATTTTAAATCTTTACCTATTTTATCAGGATAACACCTTCTTAGATGATCTTCGAGCTTCGAGTCATTGCTCAAAACTTTGTTGCATAAAAGACATATGGGCAATCGTTTGTCTGCCTTTGATGGAAGAAAACCAAATTTCAAATAATCAACACTGTACTGTCGACATTTCTTCTTAGATTCAGCCATGTTTCGTATCAGTTACCTACCGGTAAAGAAAAAAATGTTTGTTTTAGTAATCATAAGGCGACTTTAATAGGATATGGCTATTTTAACAGAATAAAATAGGATTAATTAATTATTGCAATGAAAAAACCAAAATGCCGGCGGCAAAACTGATGTTAATTATTAAAAGCAATAAACTGCTAAGACCCATATAGAGGTTTTTACATAACGGCTGAACCTATTTTAATGTAATATAAAATATTTTTTCAGTAATTATATTTTGATACATTTCTGCAAATTCGAGAGAAAATACTTTTAAAGAATATTTTGACATCAAAACTCCGCGATTTTAATGATTTATTTATTACTTTGATGTACGTTACGAATGGTACATAAAGACACGTACAATTTATGGAAATATTTTTAGTTATTTAGCATTAGCAACTACGAGGGCACTGAAATATGTACAAACATGCAGGTCAATCATATATCTCTCCTTTAGTGAATCACCACAGTCGGGTAAATAAATAATTTTTTAATAAAAAGTACTAAAAGTTCAATCTTTCTCGGCTTTCTGTTCTTTTATAGAAGTATCGAATAATGGCCCTGTTCAGTATTTAATTTTTATTACTTACCTACTACACGCAAACATAACAAATATAATATTATTACAATATAAAGTACGAATAACAAATAGGCAGGTATTTACTTTTTCCGGCACTGGCAAACACTGACATCGATTCACTCACACTTTTCTTTTCAAAATTCCGGAAACAAATGAGTAACGTTTGTCCTTGGCATTCGTATTTATATTGGTGAAGAATCAAACAAGTTCATGCAAGATTGCAAGCACAGCACAAGTCGTATTTCGTCCCTTTGCACGTCTGAACGGGTTGGGTTGCGGGCGGGCGGCGCTTTGCAAGTGTCGACGCGCGTTGTACTGAATATCGAATATGCAAGTTTTTACAAGTAACAGTCGCTGACCTTAAAATACACTACTCAAAAAAAATTAAGGGAGGTTTTAAAACAAGGAAATTAATGCTAAATAAACAGGCTATCTGATCCATATGCCGGCCTAACTGAAAAAATGTTTTTCAAGCCCGTGGACCAAAAAAAAGCAAAATATTTATATATATATATATATATATATATATATATATATATATATATGTATGTATATATATTTTCGCGCTAGGATTGCATGAGAACCCTAGCTCCTAAAAAATTTTAGCCAAAAAAATCTGAAAATTAGAATCTTAAAGCTTCAAAATGCTTTGAAGCCTGTGAAAAATCACCGAAAAATTTGGAATTTTTTTTGCTCCCTTAATATTTTTGAGTAGTGTATTATCTGATTACATTGATAGGTAAAGCCAAGCCAACATTTTTGTTCTTTACTATCGAAACCAGATAAATTTTCGTGGACCCCCACTTACAACTTGTGAACCCCCATTTTTTTTTCACCCCAACGTAGGCCCCCGTCGAGTCTTCCGTGGACCCCTGGGGGTCCACCTGAACCACTTTGGGAATCACTGTTCTACATTGATCCGTGAAAGTATGTGAAGTGAAATATTAAATTAAGTGGAAATTACAAATATAAAAGCCTAAATAGGTAATAAATACGTCACAAACTCTAAAATTGACTTCGGAAATAACCTTAGCCTGGACAGTGTAATAAATTTTCACTTAAGTAGAAGCACACTTTCGTTTCTCTTTGATAATGGTCGCGTAGAGGGAAACCTGTCTGAAAAAGACAAATCAATTTTGAAATAATGCTAAGTGTCGTTTTAATTTACTAGAATTGTAAGGTTGCATCAAGAACTAACCCCAAAATCAGTTCATTTTCATACTTTATTGTTTGTAATTTTGTTTTTTTTTTCACATAACTCCATAGAAATAAATATATTTCTCAAGGTGGATTTAAATAAAAACTCCCAGAAAAAAAGCGAAAACACTTTTGAACATTGCCCCAATCATAGTGTTCAAGTCTTCAGACCATTATAACGAAAACAGTTCACTTTAGGTGCAATAATTCACTTAGTTGTTTTAATGACAGGCTCACATTATGCACAGCAACTGAGAGGACAAGTTACAAGCGTTTTTGAATTGTTTTTCTCAATTTTGATACAAAAACCGAGTTAAAGTCCACGCTTATATTATCTGCTTTTAACAGTTAATTTTATAAATAATAAAATAAAATATAAAAGATAGACAACTAAAACTTCCTGACATATGTGATAAAACTTAGTCATTTAGTGTGCCTATTATTCCATCTATTGTAACAATAGTTTTAAAAATACAATAGATTTTACATTCGTTCACAACTGCTCATTTTTAGAACTGCCTCCTTCGCTACATTAAATCCTGATTTACTAAATATCATGTTTCATATCAAATTCTTTTTTTAACGTTTAAAATGTAAAAGTAGGAAGTAAATTATTGTTATTTTTGCTGTAAAAATGTTGATATATTGTAAATTTTAAAACTGATTATACTTTTTTTGTTTACAGAATCCATTAGATATCGCTAAAAAGAATAGATACACAGAAGAAGATTTAGCGGAACCAGTAAATCGAGCAGAATTAGACTTAGCGTTATATATGTTACACCAGCGTGATGTCAGGTGCGAAGAATTGACAGTTGAACTCACTCAGTTATTAGAAGAAAGAGATACTTTGCAACTACGGTTATCAAATGCTATTCGAGAAAAGGAAGAATTAAGAAGAACACTAGCAGGTAATTATATAAGAAAAACACCTATCATAATAAATGATATACACCGTCTATCTAAAAAGTTCCCGGAGCGCCTTAATAAAATAATAGAAAAATTAAAAGTGAACATATTATTACTTCAGATGTTCTAAATGGTTCCCTTCGATCTCGATACAACGTTCAGAGCGTTCATACAACCATGTGAAACTGATAGAAAAATCATGTTTAACTTGCGCGTCACAGTGGCTTTAATGTGCTTGGTTTTTGGGAATTAAAAAAAAGCGCTAGGGGCTAAATCAGGGGAATAATGTGGGTGGTGGAGTATGCAACATACAAAAGGCCATTCTTTACCATGTGTTGTAATAGAGAATACGCGAGAAAAGTTCGTTTTTGAATAAAAATGTTTCAATATTATAAAATTTCGATGTTTTCGGGTGTATTGCGAAGACTTAGCTACATGCAGTTTTAACAGAATTATACAAAAGGACATTCTTTACCATGTATTGTAATAGAGAATATGACTTGTTTTCGCGCCAAATACTGCACCATAATCTCATCCGTGTGAGTGGGCGCGTTGCCATGAAGCAAGAAAAAATCCTTTGCGTTCCATGGTTCCGGTCGAACCCGCTGAAGCCTCTTGCAAAGTCGCTCCATGACACCCACGTAGTACCTGACCTTCACTGAAATGCCCTCGGAAACAAATTTTTTGTACGTCAATATAATACGACGATCATTGTCTTTGTTCTTGACTTTGTCAGTCGCATTTTCTTCAGTCTCGGCGAACCACTACCGACCCATTGCGCACTTTGCCGTTTTATGGTAGGCTCGTATTTTATACACCACGTCTCATCACCTGTGATTATTTTCTGCAGAAAAAGATCGTTCGTATATTTCATTTTGATGAAGTTTCGACTGGCGTCCACCCATTGTTTTTCTTCGGCTGTCAGGCTGTGGGGAACAAACTTCGCACACACTTTCTTCTTGTTCACAACATTCCGGACGTCTTGAGCACTTGATTTAGAGATGTTATGCTTTTCTGTCATCAATCTGCATAAAAGATGAGGGTCGGTTTGTAGAAGATACATTTTCAGCTTTTTTCAAAGATTCAAATGTCTCCGTAGCTGTTTTAGCAAGTTTCTAATGGGATTTGATCACTGCTCTACACACTTCTGTAACACAACTACGACATATACAGTTTGCGCATTTTCTACTCAGTACTGACTGATCACAACTGGCTGGTTGAATGCAAATGTATTGTTTACAGATGTAAGTTGAAGCTTTTACGGTTGTTTACGAGGTGGAGGGGAACTTCTTGGATAAACGGTGTAGATGTTTGAACAACAAGAAGGAATGATTGACAATTTTTGTCTTCAAGATCTAAAAAAATGAAATAAAAAATGTCTGTGTTTAAAAAAATGTCGTTATAATGGTGTAGCCAAGAGAAACATTATATTTATATTTAATTGCTTTATATACCAAGAGGGCGACCCGAAATTTGGATGTGGAGTAACCGTCTGCCTAGTCTTTAACGTTGATTTGCGGTCCCCGTGCGCTATAATGCCGAGATAAGGCCCAAAATGCTACATCTAAAAATAGACTGTCATTTAACCACTTGAATCAAGTACCATAACATTTATTGACACTAAAAAAGTCGAGCGTGCCCCAAAGGGCAGACGCCGCCGAGACCGGATCCACCTTTAAGGCCCAAAAATGTCGATCCAAATTATCATTTAACCAGATAAAATTAATAAATTTAATTTATTAATAAAATAAGAGGGAACCTGCAAAAGGTAGACGCCGCCAATATCGGAAGACGAAGCTAGTCCCGCTTTTTCCAGCCAAAAATGGCCGTTTTTCAAGTCTTTGAATACATAAGACCGGAAGTCCCAAGTTTTGGGTCCTACGCGTCTGCCCAAGTTATTTTTAGAAAATTTAAATTATTAAAATATCACGAGAGCAGACGCTTCACTTGTACCCGAACAAACCAAGGCATTTTCAAAGTTCAAAAAAAAGAATCAAAATTCTGATAGTATAGACGATATTATAGGTTCTACGTAAAATTCGTACCAGATGACTGAAATTGTTATTTTTTTATGTTTTTCGACCCGTAGAATCCCAATTTGCCTCTCGAGGCCCCGTAGTGTTCAGGCCTTTCGCCATGGGGCCGAAAAATTCTTTCCTATTGTCTATGAAATATTATGCCGATAGTCGCAAGAAATTCATACGGTACATTGTACATTTTTATTATAGAAAATAAGCTGGAAAATATTTCTTTTTTAATACATTGTAAAAAAAACTTTACTGATGATAATGATTTTTAAAGTATTTACTTGAAATTAAGTACTTGCTAGATTTTAGAAGCGTTTACTAGAAATGTCAAATAAAATGCTTTTAAATTGTAGTGAACATTCAAAAAAATCAAGTAAATTAATGCTTGAAAAATCAAGTAAATGTTTGAAATTTCGATTAAACGCTTGAAAAATTTAGAAAATACTTAATATTAAGTGAATACTTTAAAATTCATTTAAAGTGTTTTTACAGTGTATAAAACGATTTTGTTCCGAATTCCATGAATTCTATTACATATGAAAATGGTTAATTTACCCTCCCAATAGATAGGCTATAATAGTGTCTGTATTATCAGAATTTCGATCTTTCTTTGAACTTTGAAAATGCTTTGGCTTGTTCGGGTACAAGCGAGGCGTCTGCCCCTTGGGCAGACGCGTTGTGTCCTAAAGCTGGATCCGGTCTCGGCAGCGTCTGCCCTTTGCGGCGCTCGGCGTTTTTAGTGTCAACAAATATTATGGTACTTGATTCAAAAGTGGTCTAAAAAAGTATTTTCATATGAGAGACTAAAAATTCTGTTTTTAACTATATCTGGACTTTACTTTATTAGTACATTTAGATCTCTGGTGTTTGTAAAGAGAGTTGCTATTTTCACAACATTGTATTGTTTTTTTTTTAATAAACACGAGTCAACAGGTTTTTACTAATACTTTTTATTTTCAAAATGTTAAATTGATTGAATAATTTAGATTCAGTGGACTAATCTTGGAAGAGTCGGGAAGCTACTTCGATTTACGCGGTCCGAGAACTATAATTGCTCGTTTAATTGTCCGATAATTTCAGATAAAATAGAATTAGGAATCAGATTGAGCAGTCTTTCTTGAATTAACCGATTATTTCCTCAGTTTCCGAAAATCGAATTTATAAGCTACCTCTATTTACTTTTTCTCCGAAACGGTTATTATTTGGTATTGGTGTACAGAAGTTGGAACAAATATTTTAAAAATTTTTGCTTGTTTTATGGTAGTTTTAAATTCGGTCGATGAACGCATCCAAGGTCTTAATTTATTTTTTGTTTCCGTTTTATTGGTCTCACGAACTTGGCATATTAGCCACGAGCTTGTATTTTTTTAAAATTTGGAACGTCACCTAGCCGCTAGTGTCGGATTCGAAGCAGCGACCATCAGTACGCTTGGTAGGATTTATATCCACCACGCTACCAAGGTCGACATCTAAATTTGTGAAAGTATGTTTTTATATATATTTTTTAGATCATTCCTCTGTACCAACAACGTCCAGTAATAAAGAAAATTCGCCGCCACGAAGTAAATCATCTGCGATATTTTTGGCTGCCTCAGGAACAGAATTAGCCAAAGATCCTTTGGAGAGCGATCAGAGTTTAGCAACAAAGTATGTATTTTTTAATTATTAGGGAAAACAATAATTAGACAGTCTTTGTAAATGTAGAAGTAGGTTGATTATGGTAAATAGACTTGGTAACAATAGTAGTAGTTGTAGAAGTACGAGTGGAGCGGCTTATAGCCAGGTAAACAGAGGAGGGATCCTTTTTGCCAACCTTATATAACGTCTGGGAAATATTAACCAGACAGGACTTACAATTTAATATGGGATCCAAACGGTACCGTCTTATTTTTTTAACTCCCCGTTAGCCGCAACGGGCTGTCAAACCTTTAATGCGTTAATAAGTGTCTCATTTCATAGCCTGGGTTTCCTTCCACCAGCAACTAGCTGCCTTTTTTACAGCGCGCCAGATTTTGAGAGATTGTCGATGTCTGCTGGCAAGTCACGTGACGTGGAATATGGCCCGGCTAAATACACATTAAAATAAAAGTTTACTGGCCTGCCAGAGATCGCCACCACAGCAACAGAGACGATAGTTCGAGCAGTAATAGTTTATATTAAGATTATTTCCAATAATAAAATACATTTTTTAGAGCTTACCATTATGATTTTACAAATGAATAAAAATATAGTAAAATTAATTTGCATTTAAACCTGTAATAATACAGTATTCGTTGGTGAAGTATCATATACATGTTTTCTTTTAATCTAATTTCCATAACACACGAAACAGACACCAGAATACACGTTTTTGTGTGTTATTGAATTATATATGTTTTATAGGAATTGGAAACTGTATCTTTTATATTTATTGGATTTCATACTTTTTAGCAGATCATTAGTTATAGTTCTAATACCCGTACATTATTGCAGTATTTTCAGTCTCTTATCCCGACTACTTGCCTGATGTGATCCCTACCTCCCACAATGGGATGCAGACAGGGCCATGTCACATGATATTGTCGATCTCTTTTCTACATACATGAAACTAAACTTTAAGCAGCATTCCATTTACACTCGCATCGTATCGATATCGAATTGCCTATGCAATTCTTATGACAAATACAGAAATGTTTACATCAAAAAAAATATTTATGCAATCCTTTTTTCAAATAGATACTGACGACGCATTCATAGATAAAATTCTGAAAAGCGTCATAAGATTTATAATTAAAAATTAATGTCTTCCGAACCTGAATAATTGAAATATTATTTTCTTTATACACCTCCTATTGAAAGGAAGACATACATATGTCCATTATCCAAAGGGTGTAAATGGTGCGAAACCCCTCCAACAATGAAAAATAAGTTCCATAATAACAACAGCAGTTTTTCTGATACTATAAAATAAAGCAAGTAATGTGTTTTAATGGAAACAAAAGCGTCCTTATAAAATATCGAAATCACAGAATAAAATAAAATGTACTTTAGAACTCTGGTAAGTGATAAAAGTAATGTTTCCACCTTAAGACTATATAAATATTATTTTTCAAGATAATCCTCGTTACGATTAATACATTTTTGGAGACGATAAGTCTATTTTTCAATCCCGTTACAGAAAAATTGTGGCTCCTTACGGTGCAACCAACTGCCCACAAATTGTTGAATCTCTTCGTTTGAACCAAAGTGATGTTACTTCAGGCGTTCCCTTTCTTCTTCATTTCTTCTGTGAGTATTCGCGGAACTCATCTAGCACAAACTTTTCGACGTATGCAGAAGATCATTAATTTGATTTTACGTAATTCTTCTATTTTCTCGGAATAATGCAACAAATTTTTGAATATTGTAATCTGTGAGATCAGTTTTCGGACTACTGGTTCATCACGAATTTGAAATTTTCCACGATTAACATTTTTAGCATTTAAAACCCCTCGACGAACATTGCTATTATCGATCGTTTCATTGACAAACACATTTTTCAAATGCATATAAATTTGTTTAGGTGTGCATCATTCCGTGACTAAGAATTCAATAACAGCGCATTATTTTAACGGATTGAGTTTTCTGCTTCCATAACAATACAATGTTAACGCATGCACCAATCAAACGAGACTTGATGTACTACAGTCCCTGGCCAAATTATTAGACGCACTGTATTTTTTTTAGTAATTTTATGTTTCTTAAGAGTTTTTATGCAATAATGGTATATTTAAACTACAATATTATTGATTTTTATTTAAAAGAATTGTTGTAGACTACATATTTGTATTTATTTTTAACATATAGCAACACTGTGTTGACAAAGTGATACATGAACGTAAATAAGTACAAACCTGTATCAGTCGCGATCGGAATCGAGTCAGGTACGGACGTGTTTCTGTGGCTTTATGGACTGTGATTGTTTGTTTAACAGTTTTATACTACTCAGTTATTAGTTTATTTTGTATGCAGTGTTTTAAAAAAGTAATTGGACTATTTTCATTATGGGTAGAAAAGGCGATCTTTCACCACGTAAAAAAGCTGAAGTGAAGGCCCTTGTGATTGCGAAAACATTTACAAACCGAGAAATATCACGAAGATTGGAGGTTTCTGAAGCTAGTGTACGACGCATAAAAAAGAAAATTCAGTCAGGGAAGGAATTAAGCCCGAAAAGAAAGAAAAGATGCGGTAGAAAACCAATTTTCACTCCACGGTCAGAGAGATGTTTGAAGAAAATTTGTGTAGAAAACAGATTTGCTACCACAAAGGTAATAAAATCACAACTCCAGGATGCTAGCGTAAATGCTTCTGAGCGCACTGTTCGAAGAAAATTGAAAGAATTAAATTTTAAGGCCTGTCGCCCCGCCAGGAAGCCCAAGTTAACAGCTGCAATGAAAGCAAACCACCTGAAGTGGGCCAAACAATGGCAAGACAAAGATGTGGACTTCTGGAGATCGGTAAGATACAGCAATTTAATCAATATTTGATACATTATTATCATTTTCAGTTAAATAAAGCAAATAAACATGGAAGTTTATATATTTTTCCTATTTTTGACAGGTCTGCTTCAGTGACGAAAGCACATTCGAAATTTTGCAGAATAAAGCTCAGTATGTGCGTCGTCGTCATGGAGAAAAGTTTCATCCTGATTGTGTCGTCCCGACGGTTAAACATCCCACCAAAGTGATGATTTGGTCAGTCATCAGCGGCAAGGGCACTGGACGTCTGTACGTCGTCAAAGGAATAATGAGGCAAGATCAGTACAAAGAAGTATTACAAAATCGGTTGATTCCGCAGCTCAGAGAATGGTTTCCAAATGGGGAACCATTCACTTTCATGCAAGATGGAGCTCCCTGCCACACTGCTCGGTCTGTTAAAGCTTTTTTGGCAGAAAAAAATATCCCTCTGTTGGATTGGCCCTGATATGAACCCCATTGAAAATGTGTGGGAGCTGATGAAAAGAGAAGTGGCTAAAGATGTGATTACCAACAAAACCCAGCTCCTAGAAAAGATTATTCATGTGTGTAATCATCATCCTCAAATGCAGGAGACAGTACAATCTTGCATTGATAGCATGCCGCGCAGAATTAAAGCTTTGATAGCGGCTAAAGGTGGCTCAACTAAATATTGACTTTTACTAACATTAATTTCACTTTTCTTTAAAACTTAATAAACTTATGCTTTTCTAAATTAATGCTGTTTTATTTATGTCAAATAAATAGGTAATTGATTGGATAATATAAAAATAAAAAACAAATCAATTTAAAATAATAAAACGTTACAATATCACTCGGTAATTAATATTTTACATGAAATCTTGCAGTGCGTCTAATAATTTGGCCAGGGACTGTACATACTACAAAACAAGACTGGCAGTGGGGATTATCTCCACTCCGTTGCTCGCTAGTAGACGAAAGTTCCCAATAGACTCTCGCATATTAGATTATGGTCGGTACGAGTTAAACTTTCTGGTATGATGCGTGAATAAAATAGACTTTTTAAGTCGATGAGCTGATAAAAATATAAAAAAAATATTTGTATTAGGAAATTTGAATATTAAAGATTCAAAATTAAAACCTTAAAACAGGTAAAAATATAACGGTTTCTAGGATTTCGACACAATATTTAATTTTTATCGGTTTAATCATAACTTTTTAGTCTTTTACTGCACCGTTGCATGTTAGCTGGCCTATTGGTTTAAACTTAAATCCCTAATTGTCAGATATTAGACCAGTTCTAAAGTCAGACTTCTTTAGTGAATCAGGCAGTATTGTTCCAAGAAATTTGATTTTGGTATAATTAAAAAATAAATTCGTCAGTAAATGTCAAAACTTTCTGAGGACCTGATTACTCATTTTTAATTAATTTATTTAATTTTGCCTGTTTTCTTTTCTGTCATAATTTTTTACTTAACATTTAAATATAGTTTACCCAAATTGGAAATAAACGTGTACAGCACCTTTTACCAACATTAACAAAATTTGGTTGGGAATGTAAAAAATGAACTCTCTAAAAAAGCTCCTCGGTCATCCCAGTTGCCGTGTAAGAACCAATTTTTTTTTGTATATGTATATTTTTCAGATAAACATAATCATAGATCCCTCTTAGAAAAAGTAGCAACTTATTTGATGTCATAAATAATTTAAGTACCTAATGTCTTTTTTTTTCTTTCAGACTGTCTGAGTTAAGGGTTGTGAATTATAAGAAAGATAAAACGTTTGTTGACGATCAAGATGCCAGAAGGTTACAACAACTAGCAATATTGCAGCAGCATATAAATGAAGCTTCCAAGTTACCTCCTGAAGCAGCTGCTCGATTGGTTGATGCCAGTTACACACTTTGTAAGTCTTTATCAGTTAAAACTCTAAAATACAATCCAATTAGGAATGTTGTAAAGAGAGATCAGCTTCTACTACTTTATATTGTTTGAAACTTGAATTCGTAGTCTTATCACTCAACTACAACTGTTACCAGGTTCAACGTGATTTATTTCGATAAATATTTTTTGTCGATATTTCAAAGTTATCGGGCGGTACCGAGAATCGAAGAGGAAGGATACATCTTCTCAATACTGAGCATAGAGTGTAGTGGCGAATTTAGAGGGGGTGAAAGGGGCATCATTTCTCCTTTTTTTTAGATAAGGAAGAATTTTTTTCTTCGAGACGTTCCTCCTGGTCATCCATTTTTTTTTTTCAAGAAGTTGCTTCACCACGTACAGATTTTTTAGGTAAAAAAGGATTTTTTCGTCGAAATAAAGAACATGCCTTCGAAGTGTTTTCCACCCGTCCCTTGGAAAAAATCCTGGATTCTCCCCATTGAGTGGTCTACCTCAGGGTACAGTAGTCGGACTCATTCTATTTAAATGTTATATCTGTTATCTTTCAAGGGGGTTAATTCCAAGATATTCTTATTTGTTGATGATACAAGAATTTATAATAATGTAACAACCCATTATGTTACCATAAATGACTTAAAATATTAATCATTGGTATAATACGGGAATTAAATACTGAAGAACGTTATAAGATTATTATTAAATAATGCAAAACGGCCTCTTTATTTAAAGATTAAACTTTTAGTAACATCAATACAACAAAAAGGTCTAGGTGCTATTATAAGTGAGTGGGAATTATATGTGATTCCCACATAAAGGAAGCGAAGTCGGTAGCATACGAGGTGTCTCGAATATTCGATGATGTCGCAAAAATAATTGGAAGACGTCTGTAAGACTTATATTCGGCTAATTCTGTACTATGCTGCTCCGGTCTGGAAGCCGCATTTCGCTAACGATATTCGTGCCTTGAACAAACTCAAAGGGGAATCTGGCAGGGGCATTGCGTTACTTAAGTTATGAAGGTAAGGTAATATTGTTCAACCTAAAGACATTAAAAGACAGAAGGATTCGATATCTCATTGAGACCTATACAGTGTATCAGAATTTTTACTCCATGAACTCCGATCAAAGACTACTAGTCCTTAGCTGTAAATAATCAAGAGAATCTTTTAAGAAACTTTGTAGATAACGGTTTTCTCTGAAATACAATTTAGATAGTTAATGCTAATTCTATTAACTCCTTTAAAAATTGTTATAACACAAGCAGTTGATGAATTAATTCAATTCATATTGAAAATTAATAAATACTGCGGGATAAATAATGGTTTAAATAGATTCGCCGCCTAAACCAAAATTACTAATAATAAAAGAAAATAAAAATAATCTGCTCGAAGCTACATTTTTCAAAATTTTCAAAATTTGTGGTTACGTTGTTACGTCACATATTGTCGTGTCTAACAAAGACGTACAGATTATGTTTATGTAAGCCTGCTATGCATACATGTGTCTAGTACGTCATATTTAGATATATTGGTTTACTCGTTGAGCCTAAACTACTAGTCGGATTTTGATGAATAAGGACTCAGAAATTTCTGCGAGTGATAGTATCTAGTCGATATCGCGTATACCTCACATAAAAAAAAAACAAAGAAATTTAAACTTATTGTTAAACAAAAAAGATTTGTACAGATATTTGAGATACATAGACTTTTTAAAGGTAAAATATACCCGGTATTTAAAAAAGCATGTGAAAAAATTGTTATAATCCCTAATGGAGTTTATTGGATGGCTGCAGTAATCAACATCTGCCATTAAAAGAATTTAATGTGGCGAGCATCAGACTTCATTTTATCCAACAAAACAAATAACAACACAACTTTTTAAAACGTATCAAGTGAGGTATCAAATACAAGGGCTTTTTATTTATTTAAATAATAATTTTATTAATTTTATAGAGAAAAATATGTTAAAGATAAAAAAAATAGCCGGCCAAATGCAAGTCGGACTTGCGCCATTAGTGTTTCGTATGTTGATTGCTTTCAAAATAAAAATTTTTGTTACGGAGGTATAAAATGATCAATGACTTTACAAAACACATCCCAAATGAGTTTTCAACAAAAATTTTTTTCCGATCTATACTGAAAACTGATGACCTTGAAATTTTTGTTTTCTTATACGCCATAAAATAATAAATGATTAAAGGTAATGCACGCGTGATAATTTTCGTTCAATTCACACCATATGGAGATATTTTAGAATTTTTTGATCAGTACTTTTTGGGATTTTTCGCAAGTTTTTAAAAACAGTACAAAGAAAAGTGTGCAAGTATTACATAATATATTTTTTTGACATTTCATTTGACACCCCACTCGATAACCTGGTAAAAAAAATGTTTTTTCACTTCAGATTTCACCCACAAAACTAACCTCTTAAGTCAAAATTTAATTTTCAAAACTACACGGTTCTGATGAGGCTATTAATTCCTATATTAGTGCGAAATTCTAACTTTTTATGTTAAATAGTTTCGGAGAAAATCGAGTGTGACAGACAGACACCGAAGTAATCTTATAAGTGTTCCGTACAGAAGGCTAAAAATATTTAGGTTTTGATGAAGTCTAAACTACTAACTAAATTGTTTGATTAGTGCTTGAACAATGCCGCTAGTGGTACTTGCTATAGAGTTATACCAACATCCAGTACGATTGATATCAGGTACTATCGTGTTTAACATGAAAAATCAGAAAAGCCATCCTCTCAGGGTAATCTTACAGGAATTGATATGTAGAACTGCATATAAATGTTTAGCAAATAAAAGTAACTAAATAGAACGAAACAAGATGGCAGTTCTGTAGCATACTATTGTAGTGGTTAGGCCCGGCAGTGGAGGATTATTTTACATTTTGAGTAAAATGACCCCAGGTAAAATTTAAAAATATAAACCAAATAAGATAGAGAAGGGGTTCCCGACTAAAGTGTTTAACCGGTATACCAATGTTAACAACAACCCGAAGACGTAATTATCTTTATTTTACTCCGTTTAGTTAACGCAGTCTAGTTTTCCGATTTCTTTTTATTAATTATGTTTATAATTTTTAATAAACTTTATGTTTTTTGTTTCAGCTCGTGATGTCCAAAGTCCTTCCAAAGTACTTCTTAACTGGCTTTGGGGTAAAAGTCCACCTAAAGCCAATGATTCCTAGCATAACGTCAAAATAAGATACGTGCCTCCGAAATTAATTTGTAAACGTAAAAAATATTTACCCGGGAAAAAGAGCCAATTTTCGTGAAATGTAAGCATTTAACTTTCTCAAAATAGATATATTGTGGGCATTTCTTGTATTAAAACTGAAAATTTAATTGAGGTCAAATATTCGTTAAGGTTTTCGGATATTCATGCGATAAGTTATTCGCGTATAGTTGCTCTGGTACCATATTGCTTTTAGCGTATTTTGGTAGTGTGTATCGTCGCTACGGCCGGTTTTTTTTACCTGTGCTCATAAAGAACTAAAGATGATATTCATTGCTATAGTAAAATCGTACATTAGAAGATTTGTTTTTGAATGTTTTGTCGCTTTGCAGAGGTGAAAATTAATTGCAGTAAATCTTGTCTAGCTGCATTAATGTCTGAAAACCTTTATAATTGTAAAGAAAGGAGCGATGGGTTAATACATTTTTTTTAATGATAAAAAAAATGTATTTATGTTCCTTGAACATCATTATAACTCTTAATAATCAGTTTAATATACAACTGGAATAATTTATAACCAATTATTAAACAATTTGTTTGCTTTACAATTTAGAGTATTTCTGTCTGAACTGATCATGCTGAAGATTGGCCTTTAAGCGTCTAATACTTTTTAGTGAGATATATGTAGTCTTATTTTTTTTTTTATTTATACTTTAGGTCTAAAGATTATTGTACATTGTAAATTTTGTTTAAATTGTCAAACATTTTATTTTTTCCGTTATATTTAAAAATAATAAATAACATAATTTTAAATACATACTAATTTTCATTTGTAATTCCTACATAACATACTCCGAGATATTTCTATTTCTTTCCTTTTAGGGCCTCTTAATCAGGGAAAATATACTTCTCAATTTTTGTTGGTCTGTCACCCTAATTAAACCATATGAATTTCAAATTTGGTATACATATAGTACTTGACGTATACCTATGAAACTTTTTTTTTATGGGTCTATCACACATGCTGCAGGGAAGTCCCTAAAGCGCTGCAGAAGCGACACATGTGTGGAGAAAGCGATTCAGGTTGTTCTTGAATCGCTGTAAATTGTACTCTGTGGGAAACACAATCCTGGGTAAGCCATTTCAAAGGGATGATATTTTCCATATAAAAGACTGCTTGAAGAGCGTTGTACGAGGAGTGACAAGCTGAACCTCATACGGATGTGAAGTATCAGCGCGACATGCACCGCTCTGGGAGGAATTAAGCCGGCTACATCCTTCGAACACTCTCCATGAAAATACTTGTAGAATAGACTCAAATCGTCAACTGTTCTTCGATGTTCCAGCGAATCAAGGCCGCCGGTCAGTTCTGGGTCTCTGAACAGAATCAAACAAATGCAGTGTATGTTTGGAAGCGGAGCCCCAAACATGGGAGCAGTATTCCATAGTTGGTCGAATTTGAGCTTTGTAAAGAATTAACAGTTGTTGTGGAGTGTAAAGCTTTCTGGTTCGAAATCACATTCCCAACTTTTGAGAGGCTCTCCTCGCTATGCCTGCAACATGTTCATGCCAGGACATATTTGGTCCCAAATTAACGCCCAACAAATTGAGTGACGATGCTAGGGGAATGGAGTGTCCCGACATAACTACGTCGGGTTCAGCAACGTGTAGTTTTTGTAGCGTTAAATTCTACTTTGTTACTGTCACCCCAAGATAGAATTTCTTCCAGGTCTTTGTTGAGTGACTTCCTGCTGTCTGCGGATATTCGCCTGAGCAGCCGATGTCCGAGCTTTCAAAGTGAATGAAGAGATAAGCGTAATGTAAATAAGAAAGATAGTAGGAGATAGTATGGAGCCTTGGGGCACACCGGCGTTAACAGTAAAGGTGTTAGAAAGTGAGGAAACATGAGCCACAAACAGAACTTTTCAAACATACGATAAGAGCGTAGCTTAGCCAACAGTCCATCGTGCCAAACACGGTTGAATGCCTTGGATTTGGCGAGAGTAACCGCTCGAGATTCTCCAGAGTGTTCAATTGCGTTGGTCTAAACATGTGTTACATAAGTCAAAAGATCTTCTATTAATCTATGTTACGAAAGCCATATTGGTGATCGCTAATAATGTTAAATCCTTCAAGGTATAAGAGGCTGATTGACAGCTTTTTCCATGACTTGATATTATTGAAAGCAGTGCGACTGGTCGGTAGTTGTTTGGCAAGGTTTTCTTGCCTTTTTTAGGTATCGGCTGAACTGTGGCACATTTCCAGCAGAACGGAAATATTCCCTTTCTGTAGGACAAGTTCAAAAGTCTACAGAAAACTGGTCTTAGTTCCCTTGCATTGTTTTTGAGAACTATGGCAGGTATTTCGTCAGCGCCAGAAGCTTTATTGGTGTCTAGCGTTTTATGATAGGCTGTCTGAAGACAACATCGGGTCCTTGACTGCATTATTGGAATAGTAGGTGGTGTTTTTCCTTGGAAATTGGCAGTAGAATGTGAAGCAAACAGTTCGGCCTACAAGTTTGCTTTCTCAACAGGTGTCGTTGCAATAGAACTATCTGGCCGTGTCAGTGGTGGTATGGTGGATTTGGTGAAATTTTGACTAACTGCCTTAGCGACTGACCAAAAGGACCTGGAATTGTTGGGACAAGCGAGAAGTTTGTTTCTAATTGTGTCTTGTGTGTCTCCTTGATTTCGTCGATAATTTCTTTGCATCTGTTCCGGGCACGAACAAAGGTGTTACGATTTATGGTGTTAGGATTTTCACGCCATTGTCGGTAGGCAAGATGTTTAGAAGCAACAGCTTCTTTGGATTTTCGGTCAAACCAAGGCTTGAAGGACATTTCTTCGAAAATGGAATGTAAGCTTCCATACCAACTAAGATAACATCGGAAACCTTCCTGGCGCAGTCAGATGGGTCGTCGGATCAAAAAACAAACGTCTAACTAAGGGAAAGTTCGAAAATATTCCATGAGATCTTCCCATTTAGCAGATTTTTAATGCCAAATCTTGCAAGGTTTAGGCGCCTCTCTGTCACAGACTAGTAGGACACTCGATGTCGAAAGCAGTTTATGGTTGGAAGAATCCGACGGCGGATTTACGGTGACCTTGTAAATCTCCGGCTTGGTGATTAAAAACAGATCAAGAAGACTGAGACACTACAATTTTTGAATGATTTCGCTTCAAAGAAAAGGGATGAGGGTACATAAATCATGTAAAGTTTCAATATTTGGTTATTTTTTTTAGAGTAAAAAAGTCAAAATAATTATTTTAAATGTTCCTTGCCTTGTATATTGTTACATATATTTCCGTTAATATACATATAAAAAATCGAACAAATTCTAAAATATATACTGAATTTAACTTAACTTTCTCATACAAAATAAAAACTTAATCTGCATTCCGACTCGACAATGTAAGTGACAGCGAGATAAAATGGAAGCTTTCACTGTCACTGATTTTACATATTACAAAAAAATTTATGTTTCATAAAAAGTTCTGCATCACATGGAAATCCATAATCAAGCATCAAAAGTTTAAAGCATTTGATGGTATACCGGGCAAAATAAAAAGTAATGATTTATAATGAACAGTAAAGTGTGTTTAAATTTAAATACAGAGCAAAATATTAATTGGAAATGTTAATAGGAACGCTCACGTTGAGATTCGTGGCCTTCCTAGTTAAAAAATCCAAAAAAACTCCCAGGAAAACACGTCAGTAATTGTCAGATTAGTTATTGAATAAAGAAAAACGAAATTAATTAAAAACTAGTGCGCTGATATTTTCGTTAAAAATTTGATAACCTTTTTATCTACTTTGCAACAATATAATAATAAATCCATAATAAATTTGTGCTAATATCATTTCATTTTGAAATTGCAACATTACTTAATTACTTCATACATAACTAAACATATGGATTAATTCTAACTTTATTGCACAAGTACTTCAATGTATCCACCGTTCCTTTCTAAACAGGTGATTGTTCTTTAAGAAAAATCTTTTCTTACATCTCTAATTACGTCAGGAGTTATAGCTTCACATGTTTCCCTAATGACTCGCTCAAGGTGATCAATGGCCTTTTAAGATAAACCTTTAGCCCCATAAAAAAAAGTCTAGAGGGGGTGATGTCCGGAGACCTTGAGGGCCAAGTAAACTGCACATACCTCCCTATTACTCTACCGTTAAAAATGTGGAGGAGATAATCTCGAACATTTTTCATGCTGTGACATGTTACACCACCATGTTAGTACCATATACGTCGTCTTTCAATTATTGGTAGGCGATTAAGAAACTCAGGGAACAACTCATTATTTAAAAATTCTACGTAACGTTCAGCATTCACATTATTTTGAAAAAAGAATGGTCCAATTATTCTATTTTTAAAAATTCTACACATTGGTTTTAAACGAGTATTGATTTCGAGTTTGAATATTGAAGTTAGGATTAACATCGCTTCACTCTCAGCGATAGTTTTGAGAACTTACTGTCCCACTAGACGTGAATGTCGCTTCGTCAGAGAAAAGTATTTGTCTTGCCATAAACCTGTTATCTGTCAAGACTTTCTCTAAAACCAAGAACAAAATTCAAATCTTCATTTAAAATCTCCTGCTTGTAAAGTATGGGTAAATTGGGGTTTGTTGTACCGACAACATTACGTGATTTTGATTATCTTCATTTGAAACCGATGCGCGATGTTTCTTTTAACACTTCCATAAATCTTGAATTTATTAATTAGATATCCTACAGTTGGGAAGTGTACAGTTTTATCAGGATGTCTATTATTAAAGATTTCTACTGCTTCTCTAAAAGTGTTGTAATTATCTCCAACTATGAGAACAATTTCAATTTTATCTTCGACACAAATTTTACTGGCATTTATAATTATTGCAAAAACAGATGTTAGCTTTGAAGTTTATTGACAGTTGTTAGGTATTTCCAAAGATATGTTCATTTATTTTCAGCCTAAAATTTGTAGTGATTTCGTTTTCTTTTATTTAGTAAATAATCCAACAATTACTGACGTGTTTACTAGAGTTTCTTTGAATTTTTAACTAGGAATAAAAAATAATCTTGTAATTGCCTGGATATGCAACGACGAGAAAAAATTTAAAGAAGACACCGAAAGAAAAAACCATTGTACTTCGACGCCTAGATGAAAATATAACGAGGGAAAATATCAAGGCAATTGGAGTGCAAAAAATCAAGGCACAAAAACTTGGATATGACTCGCGACAGAAAAAAAATTCCATTATTAAGAGTTGCAACAATGTTGTTCATTTATTTTCAGCCTAAAATTTGTAGTGATTTCGTTTTCTTTTATTTAGTAAATAATCCAACAATTACTGACGTGTTTACTAGAGTTTCTTTGAATTTATAACTAGGAATAAAAAATAATCTTGTAATTGCCTGGATATGCAACGACGAGAAAGAATTTAAAGAAGACACCGAAAGAAAAACCATTGTACTTCGACGCCTAGATGAAAATATAAAGAGGGAAAATATCAAGGCAATTGGAGTGCAAAAAATCAAGGCACAAAAACTTGGATATGACTCGCGACAGAAAAAAAATTCCATTATTAAGAGTTGCAACAATGTTGGACAATTAACTGGCGAGTTGTGTAACACTAAAGATGCCGGAAGAATCTACATCAATGAAGAATTAATGTCCATGTCTTTCAACTTGCTACGTGAAGCAAACAAGCTTAAAAATATAGGTAAGTTTGTATGAGCCCGTAGTGGATCAGTTTACGCTCGGCTAAAAGAGGACGATCCTGCAAAAAAATATATTAAACATTTATCATGTACAAGAAATCATGGCTGAATCAGTAGAGGAAATTTTTATCCTTCTTGCATCGAATGGCTGAAGTTATCTACCTTTCGCATGGGCCACAAGTCACTCTGTGATGAAATAAAGGTGTATAAAACAGAAATTTTAGATCTAATTGATAAAACTGATTATTTTAATTTTAGTGATAGGGGCCTTCATATTATTTACCTGAATGTTCGAAGTTTAAGCAAAAATGAAAATCTACTATCATATCTAGTGTCGCTAAATAAAAGTTTTGATGTGATAGCTCTTTCTGAGACAAATGATATTACTTCGAAGTAACTAAATTTGAATATTCCTGATTATCAGTTATGTTATAATTTTAGTATTGTTAATAGATGTGATGACTTTGTCTTTTATGTTAGATGGAGTATTGTAAAATCTGTCATCGTAATGGAAGTAAATAATTGTAAATTTCTTAGAGTTAAACTTTACAAAAATAATTGCAGCATGGGTCTTACTGGATATTATAGATGCCACGACATAGAAATTTTCTGTGGAGACGTTAACGTTGATATTTTGAATCACAAAAAAGAAAACCTGAATATTTCTATAAATGTATGTAATTATCTTAATATATTTTCTGCTGGGGGTTTTGAAAGCAAGATAAATAATATAATAAGAATCGAAGATGCATCTAAAACATATATACTACAAGGACCACTGTCCTATTCTTCTTAATATTGTATTGAAAAGTAGCACACATAACAACAAAAGATACTATAAAAAACTTAATGAAACACGTCTTAATGCATTATTGAAAAACGAAACATTGGAGGGTGTCTTGCGGGAAATGGATTCTAACACATCTAGAAATCAATTTATTAATATCTTAAATAAACATATTCCCCTTTCTACAAAAGTAAAATATATAAAATGTAAGCACAGCACAGACGTAAAAAACTCCTGGATTACTTTGGGTTCTGTGAGAAGGAGAGATAAACTCAAAAAAACTCAGCGTAATGCAGCCAAATAATTTAGAAGCCAAAAATAATTACGTAGAATATAGAAAAATTTTAGCTAAATATTGGGTAAGGCTAAAGCTAAGTATTTTAAGAACCTTTTTGACAAAAATTTTAAAGATGCCAAAGAAACATGGAAAACTATAAAGCAGGCTACCAATGAGGTTGCTAGTGCCCCGACTATAGCGAATATTGTTCGCGGGGATGGTACGGTGATTTCCGATGAGCGGCAAATAGTAGAATTTAATGAGTATTTTAGCGTGGTTGGGGAAACCCTTGCTGCGGAAATAATAAAATCAATAAATAATAATAGGGATAACATTAACACTAATTGTAATAAAAGTATTTTTCTACACCCAATAACACAGCAAGAGGTGGAAACAGTCATACAATCCTTAAAAAATAGCGAGTCAAACAGTGGTGACGGAATTTCAAATGTCTTAAAAAGTTTTAGTAATTATTTAACTCAAAACATTTCAGCATTTAATTAACAGGACTTTTGCAACGGGAATATCCCGACACACTAAAGAACTCTATTATAATCTCACTTCATAAAGCAGGATCTACGGATCAACCTCGGAACTACAGGCCTATTGCTCTCATTAATAATGTTTCAAAGGTTGTGGAGGGGTGCATCAGAATGGAGCTGGTTAGCTTCTCGACAGTGAATATCCTTTTGCCGGCCAATCAGTATGGCTTTAGGCGGGGTTTCAGTACTGAGGATGCTCTCATTAGGGTGTCAGATCGCATTGTCAATAGCTTTAACACGCAAAAAAAATGTCTATCAATATTTTTAGATTTAGGAAAAGCTTTTGACACTGTGTCGCACCGTATCTTGCTGGATCGTCTAGAGGAAAAAGGAATAGGAGGTTTACCGAAACAACTTTTTCAGTCTTACTGGGAAAACGGTTCACAGCAAATTAAGATTGGCGAAACACTCAGTGGACCCCGGCCAAAGAGGTGTGGTGTGCCACAGGGTACGGTCCTTGAGCCAATACTTTTTACCATTTATATAGATGGAATATTGTCAGTCCTACCTAGAGACAGTGTGATCTGTTTCGCTGATGACACAGCTATTACCATATCACGAGATACCTCGAAGGAAGTCATTCTTGTGGCCGAGAAAATTATGAGTACTGCCAAAATCTGGTTCGACAAGATCCTATTGTCATTAAATATCGAGAAGTCTCATTTTATTTGCTATTCTATGACAAGGGCGGGGATGGAGGCCATCAAAGTGCATGATAATGATTGTAAGAATTATAGTAACTGTGACTGTCAACTAAAAGTAAGTTCTGTGGAAAAAGTGAAGTATCTTGATATTTATTTTGACAGACATTTGAAGTGGGACTTTCACATATATTATGTTTGTAATAAAATTAGAAAGTTAACGTATAAGTTCAGCATATTAAGGCAAAGCTTATCACAGAAATCTATCATAAAAATCTATAAAGCTCACGTGGAATCTACTATTAATTATGGCGTCTATATTTGAGGGGCTACCTATGATACCATTTTAAATACTCTTTAGTTAACACAAAATAAAATTAAGATTTCATTCTTGAATAAAACTATTTTTAAGAAAATAGTTTTATTCAAGAATAAACGGTTTCCTACAGAAACTCTATTTCAAGAAGCACAAGTTCTAAATATTTCTAGGCTATATATAAAATCCGTGATACGGTTGTTTTAAGCAAGGTAAAATACGAATACGTGTAAAATATGTTCCTACGCTCTAATCTACCTTTCACAGACATTTAGTTAGCATGAGTGATTTCTCACCTATTCTGACAAATTAATGGCCCTGTGAACTTTTCCGACGAAGTTTTTAATATACGGCAAAATAAAAGCTATAGAAGTTGCTTTGTAACTTTATTTAACTTATAACAATATAATAAAAAAGGAATGAAAAAAACATAAATACTTAGAAAACAAACACCTTTGTAAACAATAATAAAATGACTCCAGAAAAATAATTGTACATTCGATAGTATTTACAATTAGAAAAATAGATCAACATGAACATCAGTAGTTTGATTAAAGTTTTGTTATTTCACAGTTAGAAACTAGGAAGTATATTTTGTCCTTTGAGAAGGAACGATTTTACAAATCAAACACATAAAGCAATGCCATGCTTGTAAATGTATTGGTAGACATAAACCCAGATATTTATGAATACGCGTTGGTTCACGTTATCCAACAAAAAATTGTCGTGAACCAAGGTCTACAACAAACTTCATTTTGTTGTATTCAGATGAAATCGTGTTTTACTCAGTTTTATACCGTTGCATGTGTATACTATATATTTTAAGAAAAACATAAACGCATAAAAAATTGCTAATGAGATGCCGAAATGGATTGTAAGTTAAGGCGTATGTGTTTAACATTATTTCAACTGTCTATTGTTAAAAAAAGCGTACACTTAATAAGAGTTTCAAAAACAATATCTCCAGTGTCTGGCCAAAAGCTGGCACATATATATTTTTTTAATTTCTCAAATATATTTATTTTACACAAAAGTTTGTGGATGAAAAAAGCAATATTTTTCACGTCTTAAGCTGTTGTGATCTATTGGGTGTGCAAGAAATTAAAAATGTCACTGCGAACCAAAAATTTTGGGGAATGATGTTTTTGAGATAACATAAAAATTCAGGTCACCATGGTTAGTCTTCACAATTTCGAAATAGTTTTACCGCGAAAACATAAATTTTTATGTTCTTTATTTTAGTTAGTAGAAAACGTCAAATCACATTTTTTAAAATTTGCTGCGTGCCCAGTATCTTTAGAAAAAATTTGATGTTGCAATATTTCAGAAATAAAATAAAACCCTCCATATTCCTTTCAAATTAGTTTTTATCAAATGTTTTGAGAATTTTTTTGCCATGTTCCCAAAAACTTTTTGAACGACCCCTTCTCAAATATTACCAGTAGCCTTTTTATTGCTTAAAATATGAGATGTTGGTATATAAAAAGAAATGCCAAAATTTGACATGTTTTTCCTTCAACAGATACTCCGGATACCTAAACTATACCGCAATTTGGACAAGTATTAAAAATCTTAAAACGACGATATTGACTAGAAGAATTGACGTAAAAATATTCAACTGCATTCATGTTTTAATGTATTAGCAATATACACCCGATAGTAGCAACTTAAATTATATTACATTTCAAGTCTTCGGTACAAGTGAGTGCGAATCCGAAGAAAGCGTAATCCTTTCAAAAAAAGTACACGCGGGATATATTCGAAACGAAGTTCAGCTTGCCTATGTCAATTTAACAGATTTTAAACTCGTAAGGAACGAGTAATATTTTCGATGCTGAAATAAAGGCATATTTTGTGCTCGTTGCTTAAGAGTCCTAGAAATAATTGCAAGATCTGTGTGGTGTCCTGAGTCAGCAACGTGAATCTGGCCTTGGATATTGATTTAAGTAAAATGAAAAAATATGTGTGGATTTTGATGATTTGAGTACTCCTCCGCTTAAATTGGATATTCTCCACCTAACAAATCTTTCACCACCATTTTTTTCAAATTAATTTGGTCGCTATTATAAATAGTTTCCGAAATCCATGCAAATCTTGACCTGAAGGTTGAATAACTTAGTGTTGCAAAAAGATTAATTATTCTTAAAACATTGGAAACTATGTGAACCAAAAATAGTTGATCGCAAAGTTCGTAGTCCTAAATAATTTAATAATAATTTGGATTTTGGAAACTATTGATAGTAACCAGGAAATTAATTAAAAGATAAAATCGTGAATGTATCACCTCAGGATCTTATTATATATTGGTTTTAGATATGTTGATAAGAGGTAGGCGAGTTCATTCACTAGAATGAGTTTTACTTACATATATCGCCACTTAAAAATTACATAGTTATCTTCCAAATAGTATATTCCATTGACTGCTCTATAAAAAGAACTGTATGATGAAGTACTTTTTCTTTTAATTTAGGGCCATGAAATAATCAGAGTGCACAACAATGTACCTGTGTTTCTCCGGCAATAATATATACAGTATACAACTATAAACGAACTTTGTAGTGACTAACTGCGACTATTTTTTATAAGGATGTTTATTAAATATATATTAGAATAAATGGAAGATACTAAGAGTTTAACAGAAGCTTAATCTTAATTAGGTGTTCAAATTTACTATGGCGACAAAAAATTATTTCATTAAAGAATGGACCACTGCTTTAACGTTCAATGCTTTTAAGTCTGTATAAGTTTGACCAGTACCCACGAACACAATCGGCTGTCCAGTAATATAGGTCATTGATATAGCTGCTCCAACCTAAAATAATGGTAGATAAGTATAAGAAATTTATTACATGATAAGTAAAAAACTGTCTATTTGATTGTAAAAAACGCACTAAGATAGATTTAGGATCTTTAACCGACTAGCAATAACCTAAAAGAAACGAAAAACCTCGTATTTTAAAATGTATTTTTACACTTTTACGCCTTCAATTTTACACTATAGTGTAGATATATAGATATTGAATTGATATTGAAAGATTTTATCACTTCAATTGCTATAAATCAATATGGCCTTTTACTTATAGGATAATTAATAATGATAATTGTATTGAAACGACTCTATTCGTAAAAGTATAATTTCAGATCGTTGTTTTGCGCTCATTACACAAAATTCATGGGTAACAATGCTATTAATGTTGTATCCAAGACTACAAAAATATAAATCTCTTAACACCTTAGAACAACGACCAATTGAAGGATACTGGACATTAATTATAGTAATGACGGCCAATCTGCGGTATTTACAGATTAGTTCAAGAAATTCTACGTTATTATTGAGAACTAAATTGATGTCCAAGTAGCGTGAAATTTGATGGGAAGAATTAATATTAAAATTTAGAAATTCAAAAGAAAAAACACAGCACACAAGGTTGGTCGTAGGCGGGTTAGGTGATTCGTTACATGAGAAGTTTTATTAGCTTCCTTCCAAGCTCTTCATGTGGGAATTTATCGCCAAGATGTAGATGTCCGAACAGCTTATTCCTGGTCAGAGTTAAAACCGCACATTCATGTAGGTTGTACATAAAGATTTCGTCCTCTTAACCATATATAGTCTGATCGTGGGACCATTGTGGATACTCATGTTCTGTAAATGTTTCCTCAAGTGACAATGGGTGATCAGGAGACCACTCGTTTGGTCTGAGCTCTTGTTAAACAAAGGACGTCGGTTGTTAGTTTCCTTGAGGGGCCCCCAATTACGTCCTTCGCATGTCTTTAGCTATATTTTCGTTAGGTATCGTTCCATCTATTCCAAATTAACGAAGTATAAAATAGTTGAAATTTTTTTGCGTTATTTGAATAGGCAATCGTGAAAATCATTTCTGTATTTCCAAGACTGTTCCCTTAAGGGGAATATTACGCCTCTGTTTGCAAAAAAGTCGTAGACTCGTTGTGGGTCTCTATAAATAAAGTTTGTAAAGTCAAAAAATCACGAATTTGACCTGCCATATTTTGATCGGAAAAGAGTATCCAAACCATTTTAAATAACCGGTCAAGTGCAAGTTGAACTTGCGCAATTAGTGTTCCGTACGTTGATTGCTTTTAAAATAAAAAATTTTGGTAGGGAGGTATAAAATGATCAGTGACTTCACAAAATACACCCCAAATGAGTTTTCAACAAAGTTTGTTTCCAATCTTTACTGAAAACTGATGACCTTGAAATTTTTGTTTTTTTTTTATATACCAGATAAATTATTAAAGGTAATGCACTCGTGATAATTTCGGGGACAGCGATTTTTTTCGCCATTTTTTAAAAATAATACATATTACTTTATATATATATATATATATATATATATATATATATATATATATATATATATATATATATTTTACTCGTGTTTTCACAAGCTTTCATTTGACACCACACCCGATTTGTTTTTCACTTCCGATTTCACCCCCCAAAACTAATCCCTTAAGTCAAAATTTAACTTTCAAAACTACACGGCTCTGATGAGGCCATCAATTCCTATATTATTACCAAATTTCAACTTTCTATGATAAATAGTTTCGGAGAAAATCGGGTGTGACAGACAGACAGACACCGAAGTCATCTTATAAGTGTTCCGTACGGAACACTAAAAAGAACAAGAAAAAATTAAAACTAACACAGTAAACACATAAAATGTACAGTAAGAACCAGAATAATCACCGAATAAAATTTAGCTTAAATTAAACATTGTTATATACGGGTTGCTCCAAAGTTAAGGTACTATATTTCTAGAGCGTAAGGTAAGCACCAATATAAAACGAATCATTTATAATATAAATATTCAAAGAAAAATGCAGTCTAGGTCTAGAGCGTTCTAAAAGGTCAGAAATAGGGTTTTTCAATAATGTCTGTATAACTGTTTAAAATTGGACATTAAATTTAGTGGCTGTTAAAATTATTCTGTTGCAAATAATCTGTATTTGGCATAGTATTTTTTCTCAGGAGCCACATAGGGAAATGCATAAAACATTTATATGCTTACTTTTTATTTTAAAATTTTCTGGATTTAAAACAAACTAAAAGGCGCTACGGTTTCATTTCGATAGAAGTCACAGTTTTTGAGGATAAGCTACTGAAAACTAGAAATGGACAAAACCTAGACAATTCAACGCCTTATAGTATTAAAAGCCTTCTCAACCTATAGTGTTCTGCGAAAATTCCAACATGAGTATTTAGGGCACGTTTAGTACCCCTACATTTTAGAACACCGATCAATCTCTTCCTCGAGGGCTGCCCCTATTTACTTGGATATGCCCAAAGATGTTTCGGTTCAGAGTCTAGCGGGTCCATCCCCGGTCACATTGACTTACACCGCCTGATGTTCCAGAACCATGACTAGAATAATGTTAGCCTAGCTAAAGTAGCTGCCAGCGTAAATCCGACTCTTCCCACCTTATAACTCATGGAATATTTTCGAACTTTTCCTTGGTTAGACGTTTGTTTTAGATATGACTATCCATCTGATTGTGTTAAGGAGGTTTCTGATATCGTTTTGACTGGCACGAAAGCTTACATCCCTTTTGCGCCCTTCCAACAACAAGTCTTGGTTCGATCGAAAATGCAAATAAGCTTCTATCGACAATTGTGTGAAAATCTTAACGTCATAAATCGTAACATCTTCGTTCGTCCCCAGAACAGATGCCAAGAAATTATCGCTGAAACTAAGGAGGGACACAATCAAAGAATTAAAAATAAATTTCTTGCCTGCCCCAACAAATTCAGATCCTTTTGGTTGGTCGCTAAAGCCATTAATCAAAATTTCACTAAATCCACTATACCACCACTTACACGGCCAGATAATACCCTTGCAACAACACTTATTGAGAAAGCCAACTTGTTACTTGAACTATTTACTTAACATTCTACTGTCGATTTCCAAAGAAAAACACCACCCACTATTCCCAATGTGCAGTCAAGGATGCCCGACATTTTCTTCAAACAGCGTGACATAAACGTATTTTAATGAAAAACCTGACCTGCCATAGTACTACAAAAATGCGCGAACGAACTAACACCAATGTTCTGTAGGCTTTTCAACTTATCCTACAGGAAGAGACTATTTTCTTCTACTGAAAATGCGCTACAGTTCAGCACATACCCAAAAAAAGGCTAGAAGACCTTGACAAATAGCTACCGACCAGTCGCACTGCTTCCAATAATATCGAAAGTTATACAAAAGCTTATTAATCAGCAACTTCCAAAATATCCAGAATTATACAATATTATTAGCGATCAATATGGCTTTCACAAGCAAAGATCAAATCTTCTAACTTATGTTACACATGTTTGGACCAACGCAACTGAACATTAAAGAGAATCTCAAGTGGCTGCACTTGATACATCCAAGGCATTTGGTCGTGTTTGGCATGACGGATTCTCGACTAAACTGCGCTCTTTTGGTATGTCTGAACGGTTTTGTTTATGGCTCTCGGGTTTCCTCAGAAAGCGTTCTTTACGAGTGGTAGTTGAAGGGTTTCTTTCTATTATCATCACTATTGACGCTGGTGTGCCCCAATGCTTCATACTATCTCCTACTCTCTTCTTTACTTTAACGATTTGATGGACAACAAATCCAATCTAGAGCTTTAGAGTGATGGTACGCTTATTTCTTAATTAACTTTGAATGGTCGAACACCGGCTACTTATGAAAATATCGGCAGGAAGTCGATCAACCTAAGATCTGAGAGATTCTTGGGGTGGCAATAACCAAGTAGAATTTAATGTTACAAGAAGCCGGGAGCTAATTTTTCCTAAAAAAGTTAACGTTGCTGAACCCGACATAGTTCTGTCGCGATACTCCAGTCCTCTAGCACTGTCACTCAATTTGCTGGGCGTTAACTTGGGAGCAAATATGTCTTTACATGTATATGTCGCATGCATAGCAAAGAGAGCTTCTCACAAGCTGGGAATATTATTTCGGACTAAAAAGCTCTACACTCCACAACTGTTAATTCTGTACAAAGCTCAAATTCGATCAACGGGATACTGCTTCCATGTTTGGGGCTCTGCTCCAAAACAGGCACTGTATTTGTTGGATTTTATTCAGAAGAGAAGTGTTCGCTTGATTGGAAACCCTCAACTCACCAACAACCTTAATTCCTTGGAACATCAAAGAACGGTTGGTGACTCGAGTTTATTCTACAAGTACTTCCATGAGAAGTGTTCGATCGATGTAGTTCCTCCTATACATCACATCCGTATGAGGCTCAATTTGTCACTTCTCATATAATCCTTTTAATATGGAGAACCTCATCACCTTGGAATTGTTTGCCCAGAATTGTGTTTCCCACCGAGTTCAATTTATCGCGGATTCAAATTCAAGACCAACGTGCATCGCTTTTTCCGCATGCGCGTCGCTCCTGTAGTGCTTTAGGGATTTCCAGGCAGTACGTCTGTTATGCTCCTAAAAAAACTCAAACAGGGTATCTCTGCCCTTACGGATAAGTCCCGCATTCGTCTTAGGTTTAGCTATTGTTTTAAGTCTCGCCTCGCCTAACTAGCAGAGCAGACATGCATCACCTGTTCTGTGCTTACCTACTCAATTGTAGATACCATCAAGACGGCAAAGACTGCCTGCAAATTTATAGTATATTTGACTTTTTTGGTCAGGTCCGGGAGGTTTCGCAATGATCGTGGCGGTTAAATTGTTTTGAGGAAAGTTTCTTCGGAGTTTGCAAAAAGGATTCTTCTGGTCCGTTTGCTAGGCGGTGAGCCTCTCCACAACTACTACTACTATTACTAATCTATAGTATATTTTTACAATGGACAACTGTTATGCACATTTGCAATTTGTAAAAGATGGTAGATCAAAATTATTAGTTTTTAGAAAAAGGGTTTTTAAATGTAACAAACTTCGAAAAGTGTTACCATTCTTCTTACTAGTTTTTATAGCAACAGCTTTCTAAAGGCGGATGGCTCACTTCTACCTTAAAACTTGTTTCCTGTGAACCATACAAACACAATACTTTTTAACGTAAACAGTAAAGTTAACCAGAATAGTGAGTAGTTAATAGTAATAACTTTTGTGATTGTGGACCTTCACCTAGTAAATCTCGTAAGAATTAAGAGAAACACTTTCCTTAATGTATTGTTCAACTATTAAAAGCTCAGATAGAAAAAGTATTACATCACTTTATTCCTTATCATAAAAAACCGGTCAAGTGCAAGTTGGACTTGCACAATTCATGTTCCGTACGTTGATTGCATTTAAAATAAAAATTTTTGTTACGGAAGTAAGGATAAGTGACTTCACGAAACACATCCCAAATGAGTTTTCAACAAAGTTTTTTTCCGATCTTTACTGAAAACTGATAACTTTGAAATTTTTGTTTCTTTTATATACCAGACAAATTATTAAAGATAGATAGATAGATATTTATTCGTGCTAAATCACAAAAAAGTCTTACACACGTCAATAAATAATACAGTAAATATAATAAAAGATGTAGCCACTATACTGATCAAAGCAATACTACACAAAAATGTTAATACATAAAATACCTATGTCTATGCCATTTACACTCAAGAAAAAAAATTCCCTAAAAACAAAACTCAGAACGTAAAAGTTGGAACAAAGGTACTCATTTATAGAGTAAAAAGCATTTTCCACCAGAATTTTTCTAACTCTTTTTTCAAATTATTTAACTGGTAGATCTTTTTATGGTAACACATTAAAAAATTTCATGGCCCAGTACCCAGGACCTGTTTTGACATCTCTGCAGCCTCAAATGCGTTGGAATTAGATTCCTCTTATGCCTGGTGTTATGGCAATGCACGTCACCATGGCATTTGCAGGACTGATCATATTGCTTTAAGAACCGGAGATTCTCAAGAATGTACTGGGGAGGAACCGTTAAAATTCTGAGCGATATAAATGACTGTCTGCAATCATTCCTGAAACCAAGTCCATCCAGTATTCTCAGTGCCCTACGCTGCAAGCTGAATACTCGATAGGTCTGTGAAGAGTGTCCCCAGACGAGAATGGAATAAGCAAGACGAGAGTGAAATATTGAGTGATAGGCATTTCGCAATACTTGCTGAGAAACACAGTGTGCAAGATTCCGGAGTACAAAAAGATGTTTGGAACCTTCAAGGGATTCCTCAATTGTATCAGCGGCGAATGCCACCGTGGTATCGTCAGCAAAGAGTGTGTACTTAGTTGCATTGTTTATGTCTGGCCAGTCATTAATATGTATCAAAAGAAGTATTGGACCCAGCACTGAGCCTTGGGAAACTCCAATATTAATCACATTCTCTATCGACGACACCCAGAGACCCTCACAGTTTGAGTTCTGTTTCTTAAGTATGATTCAATAAATCACACGCTTTCATAAGAAAAGTTCTATCTGCTGAGCTTTTGTATTAAGATTCCGTGGTTAACACAGTCAAAGGCTTTACTTACTGTGTTATATTGCAGTTTGTGAAATGATTCAGTAATATGAGAAACAAGATCCAAAATACCCAAGACTGTACTTTTATTTCTTCTAAACCCAAACTGACTTCCAGAGAAGCATCCGTTTAGTTCAAGGAAATCAACCATCTGCCCCATGTAGGTAATGCACTCGTGATAATTTTCGTTCAATTTACACCCTGTAGAGAATATTCCAGAAATTTTTCAAAATTTTTTGAACAGTATTTTTCGAGATAAGGGGGGAGAGAGCGATTTTTTGCAATTTTTTTAAAATAGTACAAAGAGAAGTATGCACAAGTATTACATTACATATATTTTTGAACTCGTCTTTTTACAAGCTTTCATTTGACACCCCATCCGATGACCTGGTAAATTTTTTTTTCACCTCCCTAGAACTAACCCTTTAAGTCAAAATTTAACTTTCAAAACTACGCGACTCTGATGAGGCCATCAATTCCTATATTAATGCCAAATTTCAACTTTCTATGTCAAATAATTTCACAGAAAATCGGGTGTGACAGACAGACAGACTGACACCCAAGTGATCTTATAACGTACGGAACACTAACTAGTGTTAATTAGATTTAGTAGTCTGTTTTCTGATGTTATTACCATTCCTTAAATAATTTTGAGTTTGACATAGAATAATATAATAAAATTCCCTTACCTTATCATCAATAGTATCGAACTTAGTCAATACAATTCCGTCAATTAAATGTGGATTGGTATTAGAAGAATAATCAGCTAAGGCCTGGTTAAATTTAACTAATTGATCTACGGCCTCGTTACCGACCAGAGCTTCACCAACAAAAAGCACCAAGTCCGGTTCATTGACTTTGATTAACTTAGTTAGGGCTCTCATTAACGGCTCATTATCCTGTAAATAAGAATCTAATTTAAAATAATTTTTCGACTGTAGGTCAGCTGTCAATTGCAAATTGGCACTAATTCATTAAATATATTTTATAAATCACTTATCAAATGTACCGCTTCAATATAAATAGACCCAATAAACTTTAATAAACTAAGGACTTATTTTATTTAGGACCATCAATATGGCTTCTGTAAATAAAGATCAATGGAGATTATGCCGCATATATTGGAAATAACGGAATTAAACATTTTGGAGACTCTCGAGCGGTCGCACTAGATATATCCAAGGCATTCGACTGTGTTTGGTACAATGGAATGCTGGCTAAGATACGATCTTATGGGACATCTAAAAGATTTTGTTTATGGCTCTCGTGTTTCTTCAGAGAGCATTTTTTTACTAATAGCAGTTGAGAGGTTTCTTTTTAATATCTTCACTATCAACGCCGGTGTGTTTCAAGAATTCATACTGTTATTTCCTCCACTTTTTCTTATCTTCGGGAACTTTTCAACCAAACAAAGACACAGACAGCAGTTATTTGTAAAAAGTTAATGTTGTAGAACCCGACTTAAGTATATTGGAACACTCTAATCTAGTATTGTTACTCAACTTGTTGGGCACTAACTAGAGAGCAGATATGACTGGGTATCAACATGTTGCATATATAGCAAAAAGCGCTTCTCAACGGATGGAAATAATATTTCGTACTAGAATGCTTAACACTCCAGAACAGTGTTTAATCCTATACAAAGCTCCAATTCGAGAAACAATGGGATTCTGCTCTCATGTTTGGGGCTCTACTCCCAAGCATACGCTGCATTTGTTAAGATTCTATTCAAAAGAGAGCTATTCGCGTGATTAGAGACCCGGAACTAACCGGCAACCTTGATTCCTTGGAACATCGAAGAACGGTTGACGATTGGAGTTCATTCTAAAAGTACTTTCATGAAAGTACATCACAACCGTATGTATCCCACTTAATTACTCCTAGAGTGGAGCATGCTGGGAATCCCTGTCGCGGTAATACATTACATGAATATGTGACCAAGTCAGAGTCGATTAGGCCACCTCTGAAATCAAGGTTATACGAGCTAAAAGCCCCCAAAGCTCCATCATCCTCCTCCATTTATTCAATATCTCTATTGCCATTCCCAAGTCAGTCCGTACCACCATACTCATGTACGCCGATGACACCGCCTTTACCGCTACCACCAAGTCCACCACGATCATCATCAGCCGCCTCCCACAACAGATCGGGCCCTTGGTTCGAACATTGGAAAATCCAACTGAACCCATTCAAGACACACGCCATCATCTTGACCAAATCCGTTCCAAGGCGCTCAACTGCAATGGACCAACAACATCAAGTACCTGAGTCTCCACTAAGATAAGCAGCTAGTATGGAAGGACTCAGCCCCAGCGTCCACCAAGAGGTCCGAACAGCTCCTAGTCAAGCTCTACCTTCTCCTCAAGAAGCCCGGTAAATTGTCGAAATGCAACAAGTTGACAACTTACAAAATGATCATCATCAGGCCAGTCTCGCCTACTCCAGTCCGGCATGGTGCCAAATGTCACGTACTCACAAATATACTCTCCAGACTATTCAAAACAAAGCCCTCCGCATTCTCGCCAACCCCCATGGTTTGTCCGCAACACACATCGTGACCTCTAGATGCCAACCATCCTGGAATTCATGAGCAACGCTTATGGATTTCCACCCAACGACAGCCTAAGACTCTTAGATCCCCTCCACCAAAACCCCAAACGATAGCACTAGACTAGGTTTAGTTTTAAGTTAGTTAGACCTCGTGAAATATCTTAAGTTCCACACTGTAAGTGAAATATCTTAAGTCTCGGATGTCTTAAGTTTTTATCTCATATACATAAAACCCTTACCTAGGCTAAGTTAATTAGGTTACTAACATGTACATATCTTAAGACCCAAATTGCATACCCACGAATTTAAGCTTATCTAATAGTAGTTAAAGGGCCTAGCCCTACCTTGTTAGTCAATAAATGAAATCTGCCCAATATGAGGTTCAAATTTTCACTCATCATACTACCCTTTATATAAAGAACCTCATCCTTTTGAAAGGAATTGATCAGGAAGGACTATGTTTTTCATCAAGTACAATTTGCAGCGATTCAAGATCAACACAGGCGTCACTCCTGCAGCGCTTTAGGGATTTCCCTGCAGCACGTGTGCCGCGTCCATAAAAAAAATTCAAAGAGACAAGATGATGTTCTCTTTCCTCATCTTATTTTTCCTTATTTTCGTTAAAGAATCTTAGTCCAGTATTCCGCTTCATGAGTTGTATGCTTTCAATTATAATATTAATTTATTTAAATGGTTATAAAAATACGAGAAGAGAAACAGTAAAAATAACGCATGCTTACCTGCATTCTTCCAGCTGTGTCAATCAGAACCACGTCAATCTTTGAATCTCTTGCAAATCTAATAGCTTCCATAGCAATACCAGCAGCATCTTTTCCATAACCTATAATATAAACAACATGAATACAGTCAAATTGGACATTAATATTATTATTTTGGATTGTCCAACTTTATGCCGTCTCTGCCGTGGATGTCGTGTAAACATTTATCATTTGTTTATTTTTATTACATTTTGAGGGATTACACTGTGCTACTGCCATGTCGTGCACTTACGCTTTTATTAAAAATTCGTTTATTATTGAATTAGTTTAAGGGCTGTAAAAAGAATACATCTATGAATAGACAGAAGAATTTCCTCCTGCATCACAACCAAGCACCGGTCCGTCGTTCTGTATGCAACAGTGTTTGGTTAAGAATTTCATGACTTCGCCTGATTTGGCACCATGTGACTAGTCAAAAATTCACATTAAAATTATGGTTTGTTCCCAACACCTCCCAGAAGAAAATTTCAGAATTAAACTTAAGAACACTAATTTAACAAAGCATCATATAATTGCATGTAAAATTGTGTTCCAAAACCTACTATTTATAAAGTGTGTGTTTTTATTATTTTAAATAATTTTGGTTCATACCTGTTTACTTAAATTTCTAGGAAGATAATAGTGGGGTAACTAATTATCCCTGAACTAACCCGAAATATTATATATTTTTTAGAGTGCCACAACTCTTACCTACATCTAAAATATTTTTTTCGATTTGGCGAACCTATACATTTTTAAAAATAACTACAAGTTGGGCGCCAGCTCACAAAAACAGATAAAACTGGCAATACCGTAGCTGATCCGAGGGTTTCGCAGTGTGTCCTAAAAGTTTTACAATCGCCCTCTGTGCGGCGTTTTGCTGCTGCTTGATGGCCTTCCAATGTGGATGGTGGCGATAACGCTAAGATGTATACA
Organism: Pachyrhynchus sulphureomaculatus; assembly: GCA_019049505.1. NCBI lineage: Eukaryota > Metazoa > Arthropoda > Insecta > Coleoptera > Curculionidae > Pachyrhynchus > Pachyrhynchus sulphureomaculatus. The sequence goes on from CM032449.1 coordinate 62,482,192, forward strand.
GCTACGCTGGGCCCCTCCTATGTATGCTATACAGTGATATTATGTGTGACAGTCATTAGTCGTGTTCGACAACCGCGAGCTATCCCAAAAGGTGAGAAACCTAACCGCATTGGAAAAAAAACAACAAAAATTCATAATATGACAGATATCCATCGCTTTTAATTTTAAATTCGATATAAAGTTTTTACCTTTCTCGTAAAGTTGAACCATTTGTCTTCCACTATGCTTTTCTGGAGGATGTAAGGCATTCAGATGTCTCATATGAGTACGAAGTTGTTCTACCGCACCCGCCCTTAAAATAAATAAATACGATAACTTAGGTACAAACCGGTAACCCGAATTAATATGATTTGAATTTACATTTAACAGTTATTATTTATAAGAAAATATGTAAATAAAAATAATAATTAACTTCTTACCTAAATGTATCACAAGCAGCAATAAGTACTTGTAAATTATTTTCAATAAGCCAGAAACAAATTTTCGACAAGTTGGTTGACTTTCCTACACCGTTAACCTAAACAGAGAAAATAATATATACAAAAAAAACTGGCAAGTGCAAGTCGGGCTTGCACAATTAGTGTTCAGTACCGTTATTACCGAAGTATTCTATGAAAGTCAGTCACACATTCATCTTCAATATAAGAATTACCAAAAATATATAAAAAACGAGACCTCTTTGTACTAAAGGTTAAAAACAAATATTTACTACCAAAATATTTGTTTAATTAAAAACAAATAAAATGAAATTATTTTGTCTCGGACCTATCCGCTGGTCACCAATCATCATGGGAATTTATTTTATCTATGATTGGCCAAATACTTAAGGCAGTAATGTATTGAAAAGTGTATGAGTATACTATTGCTTGCACCGAATACGTAATGATATTTCGTAGCTCTTAGTACCGGTTAAATTTATAATTTTGCACGAAAAAAATCTACACCGTATTGTCAAGTCACTCAGTTTTTTTTAATACCTGATAAATTATCAAACGTTATGCACCCGTGATAACTTTTGCTCAATTTACACTCAGACGAAATTTTTTGATCAGTACTCTTACAGATAGGGTGGAAGGGACAGCGATTTTTGGACATTTTTTTAAAAATAGTATAAAAAAAGGCTGAGTTAGTATCACATCATATATTTTTTTGAACTCGTGTTTTGCCAAGCTTTCATTTGACACCCCACTCGATGACTTCGTAAAAATTTTTTTTTCACTTCCGATTTTACCTCCCAAAATCATAAGTCAATATTTAACTTTCAAAACTATACCGTTCTACATACATAGCCTAAACAGCAAAGAATATTAGGAACGACTAAAAATAAGCTTAGATTGTGAGACTGTAGTTATTATAGGTGTACATGTATATTTACTTACTCCACAAAAAGTCATAACATATGGTGTACTGTTTTTCTTTGCCTCCAGGCAATCTCTCAAAATGTCGACTCTTCTATTTGGACTTAAGATTTGTACCAAGGAATCCGTTAAGGTATTTTTTACAATGGTAGCAACAGAATCAAAGGTCCCTATAAGAAAAATAAATAAAATTAAACTGGCTACGTACAACACTCAAAGAACTGCTCTACCTTTTATTTTTTTCAAATTATAAAAAAAGTAAAGCTTAGATCAACTTAGGCGTTTACTTCGCACGCTAAGCCAAGTGTTGTATTCGTAAAAAAAACATTTTCTTAGATATTTGCATTTCTTGACATTTTATGGTCTTTAGAATATGAAAAATATTTAACAATTTTTGTCTGATTGTCGGGTTGTCTGGCCCGATAACTCTTGAACGAAATAAGATGTCATTCAAATTAGGTACGCATCTAACACTTGAAGAAAGAAAGGAAGCTATAGTTTTGAGTGATATCACTTTAGAGGAACGGAGTGAAAGCTGTCGAACTCTATACATTTTGTATTATTTCAATATCATTATTAATATTTATCTTAGTTTTTATCGCGATAATGAACCAATCGAAAGCATAAATTTATAGTACATTAAGAATCTGAGGTTAGAGGGAGTTACTTTAAATATATCACGCCATACGTCATTTTCAGCGCCCCTGGAGTCGAGTTTTGTTTTTTCATTATTTCCAACAGAGATAGTAAAACGAGGGCAATGTTAGTTTTCAGTTGAAAGTATTTCAGACGCCCCTTCCCTACGCAACATTGGTATAAAATCCTTATTATTTCAAATATCAAGTTCTAATGTTTGAATTAAGTTATTTCTTAGTGTGAAAAAAGCCAAATTCAGTATATATTTTAGAACTGCGTGTTTTGTGAGGGAAGTATTGGGTTAATCTCATTATCGATTTTTCTTTAACAAATAGACGTGTCATCCTTTTTAATTATTTATATTCAGTCAAATATTTAAAACTCTTGCAAACTGTACTTTCTCTTAATAACTTGAAAGGTTTTTTTTCATGTCCGACAAAATCACGCCAGTTTTACCAAGAATTAAATACAGCATAATTTTTAAAAGTTTTTTTACCTAGTTATGGAGAAAATAACCGGTCAAGTGCAAGTTGAACTTGCGCAATTAGTGTTCTGTACGTTGATTGCTTTTAAAATAAAAAAATTTGTTACGGAGGTATAAAATGATCAGTGACGTCACAAAACATACCCCAAATGAGTTTTCAACAAAGTTTGTTTAAAATCTTTACTAAAAACTGATGACCTTGATTTTTTTTTTTTTTTATATACCAGATAGACTATTAAAGGTAATGTACTCGTGATAATTTTCGTTCAATCTACATTCTGTGAAGAATATTTTTTCAAAATTTTTTGATAAGTACTTTTCGAGATAAGGCGGGGGGGCAGCGATTTTTCGCGATTTTTTTAAAAATAATACAAAGAAAAGTGCGCACAAGTATTACATTATATATATTTTTTACTCGTGTTTTCACAGGCTCTTATTTGACACCACACTCGACGACCTAGTAAAAAAATTTTTTTTTTTCACTTCCGATTTCACCCCCTTAAGTCAAAATTTAACTTTCAAAACTACATGGCTCTGATGAGGCCATCAATTCCTATATTATTACCAAATTTCAACTTTCTAGGACACATAATTTCGGAGAAAATCGGGTGTGACAGACAGACGGACAGACACCGAAGTCATCTTATAAGTGATCGGTACGGAACACTAAAAAAACTAGCAGACATCAAAAAATTCTACAACGTTGGAGTCATTTTATTACATCCATGCTACTGCGGCTTTCAATTCATCATCTAAGGAACATTTTTGGCGTCTGAGGCCTTTCTTCAGATGTTTGAACAAAAATAGGCCGCATGGAGCTAAACCAGGGCTAGAGGGTAGATGTTTTAACTTGGTGAATGCAAAGCTTTCGGTAATGGCTTGAATTGTAAGAGCTTCATGGACCCTGCAGTTGTCATGCAACAACAAAGTTTTGGTTCTCCATTAATTCGGACGTACTTCTCTAATGGCCTGCTTCAGATTTAAGATTATCTTTGCATAAGCCCCTCGATTAATTGTGGACCATTTATCCAAATACCATAAGCAAAATTCTTGCACAGTTCCAAACAATGGTTATCATTAATTTTCCAGAACACTGCATGGTGGGAGGATCGCAACAGACCACTCAAGCCTCGTCGCCTGTGACAATCCATGAAAAATTTCTCTAATCGTTTCCTAAAGTGGCCAAATCTTCTTAAGAATTTTTTTCCCAACTAATTTCTGCTCTGACGTAAGGAATTTGAGAATCCATCGTGCAGAAATTTTTTTATAACCAAATGTCCCTGCACAATCTTGAAATCTGTAGGTTCTGATACCCCAACTGTTTGGACCTAAATTTTACTTGAAAACAAGATGCGCCGTCCTTACCGTACAGTTGAGACATTCTTTCATGAACAACTTCTGGGCGATTTTCCCCTTTAGTAAAAAACTTAATTATTGTGCGAAGCTTCAAATTGCCTTCGCTCATTTTTCGGAAAAAAAAATCGTAAAAAACTCCAAAACGCAATAATTTGACAACCAACCCATTTTTTGTATGATGTCATTTTTAGGCAGATAACATAAAAAGCCCTAGTAGCATGGCGCGTGTATTACTAGCGGCATCATCACGAATTATTGAAGTCACTCAACAAAATGCATTATAGGTTACATATATTTTTTTATCTTATTATATACTTTTTTAAACAACCTGTACATTAATTCATATAAATTAAATAAAATTCTCATAAAAAGTAATTTTATTTTATAGACCGCTTGAAGGGTTTTAAAAATTGTTGTTATATAGAATAAAAAGAGGCCCGACGTCAGTTATTTCGTTTTATAGCAAGTAGCATCGTCCGTATTATAACGAATATAGTTATGACTCCCTGAGAGATTATAAATACGTTTTTATCTTTGACATATCCTTTGGACATCTTTTTATTTTGCTTTATAACATTACATTACAAATTAACATTACATTACATGGATATGTAAAATCTCTTTAAAAAGCCTTTTCATTTAATTGATTTCATATTTAACTTATAAAATGTAGGTTTCAATGGTATTTCTGATATTCCTTTTAACTTTTTTCCTTCATATAACTTCCTGCTGATTTATTTAGTAAGACGATAAAGCACTGAAAAGATCACTTATTTCATGAAACATATTTTTTTAACAAAAAACAATTTTGACCGCTCATAGTTTGATAAATACTTTGTAAAGAGAAAAAAAATTAAAATAGATAATTTCACATTTAAAATATAAGGATTTCTTTATAATAAACAACAGTTACAAAATAACCATATAAATTCAGTCTAATTGGCATTTGAAATTTTTTTCAAATGCAATTTAGACTGTCTTTTTTATCATTTATCTCCCCGCCCTTTTTATTCCTATCCTAAGGATATCGGAAAGGATGTAGTAATATCCATCAACGTTGCCCAAGTGTCGAAACGTACATTTTTGTATTTTACGGTACCTTTTAGGCAACACGGTAGTACTACCACGGATGTAATTGCATTTCTACAACAACTGGTACCTATTTCAGGAATCATAGCAACTATAGCACTCTATAAATCGCTTATGGTGTCACAAATTCTCAGTTATTAAAACTTTGAATTTTAACTTTATTCTTGGTAATGACATTAAATTTATAGATAAAGTTTATTGGCTTATTTTTTAGGTTTTGAGGTAAAATTTTCCTATTTCGTAAATTTATTAATTCTGGATTTGTTTAAACCATTAACATTTAGACAATTATATAAAAAATGCAGAAAAAAACAGGCTACATTAATGATATTTTCTGTTACGTAAAGAAAAATTGGGCAATACAAAAAATAAAATATAACTATAGCAGATGGTTAAGTTGTAAAAAGTATCAGTTACTTTGCAATTTATAATATGTTTTACTTAACGGTAAATAAGGAGGATTTATTATTATTATTATAAATATTAAATGGTGCGATTTTTTAAAAAATCTTGCTCTTATTATAATTTAGTCGAAAACCAACAAAGGACTTCAAAATGCTCCTATTTAAAAATTAACCTACATGCCCAATTCGGGTAGTTAAACTAGAAGAAAAATATTGAATTTCTGCTTCGACTCAAAGTAAAGCAGAAGTTACAAGGTATCCCATAAAAAGTTTAAGTTTAAAAGATTTAAAGTAAAAAAATCAATTTTAAATAAAAAATTCTTTATCATATAACAAACTGCAGTCCTCCGAATACTATGTCTTAAAAATAACGTTCCCAGCACTCCTTTAAGGAAGCGGTGAAATTATTGAGGACTGGTCAGCACGTCGATTCTGTGGTCGCTGTCACTTATTACCGTATATTTTCTTTTGGTATTTACGGTAATTTTAAGAAGTCAGCATTGTGGCGAACTCACACTCAAAGACACCCCACCGCGTAATGTTACTTGATGTTCTTGGTCGCCCTGCCCGAGGTTTCCTTGGATAAAAACCATTTTCTCCAAACTTCGGCACTGATTTTTTAATCAGTGTCCCTTCCTTGTCTCTCCTGACCCTTATTTTTGCGCAACAAACGAAAAAAATTTGAACATACTCATGAGATAACCTATATTTTGAAAACTTATCTTGTAATTTCCGTTAAATGTTTGAAAGTATGCCTACCCAAAACTTTGCCTTCCAATTTGGCTGCCACTGAATCACACAACTTTGCTGCAATATCAGAAGCTACATTTTTAGCAATAAGATGATCACGCATTTTCTCCAGAGCTGGCTTCATGTCAGAGATGGTAATGTTTTTAGAGCCTAAAAGGTAGGTAAAACTATGACAGTGGTACAACCCAAGTTGACAAAAATCATTTCAAAAATTTTAGATAAAATTTTTGAACATGTGGAAAATTAGTTTTTATTTACTCTAAATTACATCACTAAACATAAAAGATTCTAAAATTCTTACCAACAAGTCCTTTAAAAATAGAAAACATTCCTCTAGATTTCTTTGTATTTTCCTTTTCCACAACTTCTTCTTCTTCTTCCTCTTCTTCATACTCGTCATCTGAAGATTCCACCTCCAAATCTTTGATTCCACCTCGCATTTGGCCAACAATCTAAGAAAAACTTTATTTATTTTTTAAAGATCTAACTGGAAATTAATTTCAAATCCAAATGACAGTATATAAATAGAAAATGATTATAGAAAATTTTTGGGGGAAATGTAAAATTCATTTAGGAGACGTAAAATGTCAAAATAACATAAATTGACTGGTTTCACAATTATTGAATCAAAAATCAGGTTAAAAAGCCTACAATTAAAGTCTACATAGTATCTTCTTAGTGGTTATGATTTTTGCCAGTTTTTCTCTGCTATTTTACCAAAATTTGTCTGAGGGCATATAATTTACCATAAATATCTGTTACTAGCTGGGGATGAGTTTGAGCAGTTTAGGAATTGTCAAAGAACCTACATCCTAAAGTAGATAAAACACTTTTTTCCTACTCTTAGGTTTAGATTTTATCAAAAATGTTGTTTTTGACACTGCCATTTGAACGAGCTTATCTTTGGCATTGCCATTATTTTTAACATATGCAATGCCAGGTTAGCAGTATTGTCAACAAAAAATGATTTTCAACTGACCCGAACTACTGTCGGACATAAATTTACTGTTGCAGCACCTATTGCTGCATATGTTTCATTACCTAATTCTTTTTCCCTCACACAAGTAAATTTCGGCTTATGTCCTGTCATGAATGAAAACAATATCTGTTTCAATAAATTTTACTTACCTCTATTAAAACAGTACTACCCTAGATAATACTATATAAGCAGTGGAAAAAATTATTTTACCTCGGTGTCAGGAGTATAATGGCTCCTTGCATCTTCTGGCCTGTCAACTGTTCTCTCCAGATTTTGCAAATCTTTATTAGTTCCACCTAAATCCCATATCCTCGGTTTCTTGCCTGCTTTTTCTTGAGTTGGACTTTTTGTGGCTTTAGGACTTTTTCTAGACAAAATAATTGATTATCAAAACAATTCTTTCACATAAAAACTTTTAAAAATAGTGGATTTCATGATGATATGAAAAAATCAAGATAAATAACTAGGACTAAAAATATTTTGATAAATAATTTGACAAGTCCTATTTGTCATACTGGAATGATTACGCCATGACCTTATCCTGCTGAAACACTCACCCCGGCTTCAGGAAATTTCTTGACAAGAAAGAAAAATTAGGCGAACTTTTTGACCTGGGTGAGTGACCAAAACTGAAATTAAATTTTTAAATGAAGTGTCAAAATAACAATGTACTTTGGGGAGATGAATACTTCTTTGGCTAGTATTACCCATGCTTCTCATAATCAATGATATGCTTGATATGTCCGATGCAATGTTCAGCATTATTTACTCTCCCTTCTTAATTCGATCAAAGCAGGAATTCTGAAGGGATTCGAAAAGATTTTAGACATAAAATTCTTTGCTGATGAATTCCTTATCGCTACTATTGTCTGCCACAATTTAAACTGCACTCCCTTGACTCAATGTACAACGTCAGTGAAGTTCCTTATAGGAAAGGGCTGAAGATAAAAAGGACTAGTCTATGCCATCTAACATCGCAGATTTTTAAATCAAATTGGATTTCAGGTCGGCTATGGTTTCCAGAATAACCTAGAATAAGCCACAAAACTGGAAGTTTCGAGGTACGAGAAAGATAGGCAGCAAAGCTACAAGATGCTTTATTACTACCCTATAAAGGGTCTTTATAAAATACAATGTGACTCGCCCATCGTTTGAGCTGATTGAACGACTTTTTAAGCATTGGAGATCAGATTTTTGCCCCCACAAAAATCAAAGATCGGCGACAAAACATTTGAAAAACCATCGTTGTTAAAATAAAACAAATATTTTTGTTGAAATATATACTTTGATTCCGTCAACTTGCAACAAGTCTTTCAATTATATTTTTGTAATTTGTATATGAATACTGTCGATTTCAACGTAGTGTTTTAATACACCCTATTTATTCTAATATCCAAATAATGTAAAAAGAGCAAATTGGAATTATGGGCATATGAAAAACAATCATGAGCCAGCTTATAAGTATCTATTCGAGTACCTGAGATACTTTTGAGTATCTTTTAGTTTTATCCACACCACTCAGTGCTCTACTGTTTATTTTGAATGTGAATATTTTAACTGTATATCGATGCCCATCAGGATCTTTTGACATCTTTTTGGCCTCCATGAATGGAGTATTGGATCAGTTTGATGTAAATAAGCCAGTGGTTTTGGCAAGAGACTTTAATGTCAAATTATGTAAGGATGATAATAACAATTCTAGACTGAAGGTTATTTTGAGTAGCTACAATCTCTGTCAAACAGTATTCCAACCAACTAGAGGAGTAAACTGCCTTGATAACATTTTCTTGGACTCGGAAATGGAACTTTGCTCGGCGGCTGGGATTTTCTGACCAGAGAGGTCAGATGGTGACCTTTTTGGTGGGCGAGGGGGAGGTAGGTTTTATGGAGAGCAAAACAACTTGCAGACCAGTAACACGGAGGGGCATGTTTGAGTTTTTTGGTAGAGTGTCTGAGTGTAATTGGGATTTTGTAAGTGTAAGAGGTATAGATGTTGATACAAATTTGATCTTTCTATTGAAGTTATAGAAAAGGCATATTTACAATCCTTTCTTGAAAAATCATATAGGATTGGAACAGACCAGCCGGGCAAGATTGGTTGGTTTAATGAAGACTTAAAAAATATGCATATGCAACTTCTGTAGGGATGATTGCAGACAATCATTTGTGTCGCTAAGAATTTTAACGGCTCCTTCCCAGTATATTCTTGAGAATCTCCGGTTCTTAAAGCAATATGATCAGTCCTACAAATGCCATGGTGATGTGCATTGCCATGACACCAAGCATAAGAGGAATCTAATTCCAACATATTGGAGGCTGAAGAGATGTCAAACGGGTCCTGGCTATTGGGCCATGAAATTTTTTAATGTGTTACCACAAAATATTAGAGATCTGCCAGTCAAAGAATTTGAAAAAAGAGTTAAAAAAATTCTGGTGGAAAATACTTTTTACTCTATAAACGAGTACCTTTGTTACAACTTTTAGGTTCTGGGTTTTGTTTTTGGGGAATTTGTTCCCAGGCTTGTTGTTTCTTTCTTGAGTATAAATGGCATAGACATAGGTATATTATCTATTAACATTTGTGTAGTATTACTTTGATAGGTATAGTGGCTACATTTTTTATTATATTATTTTTACTATATTATTTATTGATGTGTGTAAGACATTTTTTTTGTGATTTAGCATGAATAAATATCTATCACTATCTATCTATCTATCACTATTTGTATCTATATATTTTTACATGAGTATCTGGCATCTGTATCTAAATAAAAGTTTTTGATATTTGGCCAGATTGCAACATATTCAAATTTAACATGAAAAAAACTAAATAAACAAAAAATTATGAGTAGGTAAGTACTTAATTCACTAAAATATAAACTAAAATAAAATATTTCATACTAGGAAAATATATACTCCTTAGTAGCTTTTAATTATCTGTAAAAGTCAAATATGACTATTGTTAGAATACTGATTTTATGTTTGAGGCCTTGCTCCCAAACATACTTTCCAGTTATAGATTCTATCTAAAAAATAATAATTCGCTTCATTGGCGACCTGGACCTCATCAAAAACCTCGACCGTTGAAGAAAAGTTGGTAACGCTAATCACTTCTATTACAACAGGTTATAATAATCATTACACCAAATATATCCTATACAAAAGTTGGATAACAAAAAATATGCCCTTTTGAAATTTTTGAATCTTCAATATATTCTCTAATATTTCATGGTAGTGTTAGGACATTTTAGAGTTTTATTTATTCTTTTTTAATAAAAATTCTGTTAATAATAGGTGTTTCGGTTAATAATGTCGATTTTGCTAAAAGATGGTGTTACTAATACACTTGTTGGTATAGACTAGTGACATCTATAGCGTTTTGGAAGGTAAACATTAGCCATCAAAAGCCAGTTCGTTATTAATTGTCATTGTTCGAAAAACATAGTTGCTCATAGCTTTGAATATGTCGTGTTTCGTACCAGAAAAAGACGTTTTGCGGGGAAGTTTAATAACCTTCTTTCATTTGAAGAAAACGGCTGCTGAAAGTTATCGATTGTTGATTGAAGCTTAAGGTGAACATGCTCCAAGCCAAAAAACTTGGGTAGACCCAGGCCAGCCTTCAACATCATAACTAGTGCGCAATATAAAGGGGAAAGAAAGCTTTGCTGTGTATTTGGTGGGATAGTAGAGGAGCTGTGTATTATGAACTGCTGAAACCTGGTGAAACGATTTCTGGCGATTGATACCGACAACAATTGATAAAGTTGAACTGAGCATTGAAGGAAAAACAACCAGAATACGCCCAAAGATATGATAAAGTCATTTTTCAACATGACAATGCTCGGCCCCATGTTTCAAATTGTGTTAAATACTATTTAGAAAACATCAAATGGGACGTTCTACCCCACCCGCCGTATTCACCGGACTTAGCCCCTTCAGACTACCACTTATTTCGATCGATCGATATATTGTGGAGACTAAAAGACGCTATGGCTGTAAAATAAGAAGTAATATTATCAAACTGGTTCTCTGGAGCTGAGTTAATTAAGGTTTTAGCTTGCATTTATTTAAAATGGTCATTTGGAAACTGTTACATGGGATAAATTTCGAAATCATTGATTTTGCTGAGCTATTTTATGTAATTTTTCTAAAATTCTTGAAATTATTCTGCATAAATTTATTTTCTCAAAAGTGGGAAATACACTTTCTATTGACCAACACCGTTTTATGCCTGGCAGATCAACCACAACAAACCTTGCCTCATTCTCGCAGTTTGTGTGCGACGGTAACAACGATGGGAGCCAGATTGACGTGTGGTCTATACGGATTTTCGCAGCCTTTCATCGGTTGATCACTACTTACTGTTGGATAAGGTCAGATCTCGATTCAGGCTCCCAAATAACCTGATTGATCTTCTAAATTCATACCTCCTGGATCGCAGGTTCTTTGTAGAAATCAATGGGTTTAGATCGCCTCTCCATATTCCCACTTCCAAGTGTTCCCCAGGGTTCCAATCTGGGACTTCCTCTTTTCAATATGTTTGTTGACGACTTGCTGAATGAAATAGGTTGCTGGAAGCTTGCTTATGCTGATGACCTTAAGATTTTTAAACACATAGACTCTGTTTCTGATTACCACGAATTACAGAGAAGCATTAATGCTCTCACCAACTGGTGCTCTGCTAACAGGCTCACCTTAAATGTTTCCAAATGCAATGTCGTCCGATATTCCTACTCTAACAACCCTATATTTTTCAATTATTCCATAGAAATTGTAGGGACTTTACTAACATATCTGGAATCAACCTTCTCTATTATTCCTTTGTTAGGTTTAAGTTTGACTATGCTTTTATTGTTGGGTATCTAATATACAATTGCCATAACTACTCAATCGAATTAATACAGAGGCAGAGGCTGTCGGTGCTTTCATTTTTTCCTAATGCAATGTCATCCGATATTTCTATTGTAACAACCCCATATTTTTCAATTATTCCGTGAAAATTGTAGGGACTTTACTAACATATCTGCAATCAAGCTTCTCTATTATTCCTTTGTTAGGTCTAAGTTTAAGTAGGCTTCTGTTGTCTGGTATCTAATATACAATTACCATAACAACTCAATCGAATTGATATAGGGGCCGAGGCTGTCGGTACTTTCATTTTTTTTTTTACTTTGGAGATTGTTCAAACTGTTAAATATTCTTACTTGTATACTCTGATTATTATTTGAATTGTATCATCTTCTTTTATATGTAGCTCATTAGTATAAACGTTATTGCTGTAATTGGGCCATGGACTGTTGGAATTGAATGTATAAATAAATAAATATAGCGTCATAAACAAACCTGTAAAATACATTGTAAGGATACTGTCTATGTCTGCTACCTGACGTAATTACAATTAGCGTTTTCATGCGCTTTTCTTAGAATTGTTATTTTTGTCAATTTCTGATGTTTATCTGTCATTTCCCAGTCCAAACATTACCTTACATTGAAGGAGTTTAATAAATAGCTTCACATTTAGTCAGATCTTAGTAACTGTATTGGAGTATTCGAAGGCGAGATTTGCGATCTGTGAGTCTGTTACTTTAAATTATCCGTGCGGTTGTTTAGTGAGAAACTTCGCTCGCCAAGAAAGCAGCTAAGTATCGAACAGCGAAGTGCTATCTGTACTCTTCATTAGGAAAGCTGTAGAGAGTGACAGATCTAAAAAACTGGGTATTTCAAATAAAGGCATATACTCCACTTCATGGAATAGTAATCAAAATGAAATATATTCTGTTTTTATTTTAAATGAAACAGTGTTTTGTTTTATGACAGAATAAATTTTCTGAGAATTTCTTTTTGTTAATGATATTCCTGAACAAACATCTCAGGAGAAAGCATTCATTTAATACATCAATGGTTATAAGCAGCTGATGTAATGTCAACGAATGCATGATTAGCTATTCTAAAATAATATGTTTAGAGGTTATAAAAAAAAAGAGATTTTGTTTTCCAGACACTTGGATTACCCTCAAAAGCCCATCAATTTCCTGAATATTAATTTGTGTTTTATTTAGACAGAATAAAAGCTAGAATTGCAGGAAATTAAATTGAAAAAAAAATAAAAAAATACAAGATGATCAACAACAAAAGATAACTAGAGAATTATAAATTTAAGACCAGGATAAAAAAAAAAAAAACTTTAGGGATAAATATGTGTACATTTCATATTAATTAATATGAACTTACTTGCTATCTGTTTTTTTCTTCTGAGCCATTTTCTGAGCAAACTTGGCTCTGTTGGCTGCCAAAATATCATCATCAATATTACCATTTTGAGAGGAGGGTGACAGAGGTGGTGTTTTTATATCGGCATCTATAAAATGAGAGAATTAAGCAATAGTTCATACTAAAGAGTAACTGCAAAAAAGTGTGAATTTTAGCCTGTTTTTGCAACCTTTATAACTTGGAGATAAAAAAAACATAAACTTAACATAAAACGTCTTAAAGCTAATTAAAAATGTAGGACATATTTTTCAATTTTTTTATTTAGGGGGTTAAAAGTTGAAAGTGTGAAAATAAATAAGATTTTTCCCCAAAATTAAAAGTTATTTTTTAGGTTAAAATAGCACATGAACATGAATTTCAACCCCTTTTTAAGGAGTGGTTATTGCTTAGCGATAAGTTTGGGAGATGTATAAGTTCAGTGCTATATTCTCGGTTATTTTGATTATTTCTTTGAATTTTTTTCTAGTCATGCGAGTCATGTTTGTGAGTATGGCAGGATCCCCTATTAATTGTGATCCCCTTTTAGAGGGGGTTTTTGATTGACTATACCGTATTGAGTAGAGAATATGTAAATAATTAAAGGAACCTATTTTCATGAATTACACATTTTCACCCTTTTAACCCTCAAAATAGGAAGTAGCCAGTCTAATTACATTGATAAAATTACTTGACAAACAAGCTCTGCATGCTTCACCCTTCAAGAACTGGCCCATTCTGATTTGTAATAAACTTTGTAAAAATTATCTTAGTAGTTGTTGCCTATATTATATACAGATGGCTTCAAGACATACAAAGAAACTTCTTCTTGAAGTGCCATATCTGGTACAGATATAAGCAACCCTCTCGCCTTTGCCTGAGACAAATGGGACCTTCAGTTTAATGCTGGTTCCAAACAGCCAAAGTTCTTTACTAGGCATAATACTATGGGTGGTTTGTCATTCCCTTCCTGAGAGAGGCGACTGTTGCATTGTAGTTTTTTTTAAATTTTATTACTTTACGAGCTGAGATTTGAACTAGGGTCTTCGGCATTGAAAGCTGACATCTTACCCACTATGCTATGACCGCCTCTATAAAGAAACCGGAACAGAAAAATTAAATCTCCGTTTGAGTAAATGTACTGCCATTTTCAGGAGGAATTACCTGCCATAATTATTGCATAGATGTTGATTCAATTCAAAGAAAATGTTAGAGTACATTATAAGAGGCTTATTGCCTTAGAATGTTTGCCTTGGTCAGAATTTTTGTTATCTAAATACATTATATTTTATTTTCAGAAATTAAACCATTTATTGTTGTTAAATAAGACTAAAAAATTTTTCTCAATCTAGCAGCACTTAAAATGCAAAAATCCATAAACTTCTAGAACAATATGAAACTACGAGGAAGCACTTAACATTTCAGGACGGTGCAATCTGGTTGACTGGTCTTGGTAAGATAATACCAGTAAGTTCACTGTAGGTACTGCTCATATTACAGCTAAGAAAATACTCTGAGCATGAAGACAAGAGAAGCCAAACTGTACTGGCTGAGATGTCAGATTTATAACAAACAAAAGTTCTTTCACCATTCTCATTAAGCACAAAGAGATGGACAAGCGACTTGGACTAAACATCAAATACTTGACCACCATGTCACTGATCTAATACTGATTACTGAGTACCCGCTAGGCATGAGGGCTAATGAATTGCTAGCCACATACTGTAGAAATAACCTGCAGAGAGCAGGGACAGTTTCTACATATTTGGCAGACACACACAAGCATCAAAAAGTTGGTAGAATACCTTCTCTGATACCAGATTCAGCTTCATTTAAAAGTTGGAGTTGTTAGAGAGAATCTTAATGTAGGCATGAGCTACAGTAAATCACAGTCATAGCAGAATAAAAATTATAAGCATCTAACCTAATACATATAGATACATATATATATATATATATATATATATATATATATATATATATATATATATATATATATATATATGTATATATATATATATATATATATATATATATATATATATATATATATGTATATATATATATATATATATATATATATATATATATATATATATATATATATATATATATATGTAAATATATATATATATATATATATATATATATATATATGTATATATATATATATATATATATATATATATATATATATATATATATATATATATATATATATATATATATATATATATATATATATATATATATATATATATATATATATATATATATATTTTTTCACTATAGAGAGTTTTTCACTATATAAAGAAAAAATCCTTATATATATTTCTATGTATGTAAGATATTCTAGGTCTTGAAAAAATTGCACTATAAAGAGTTTTTCACTATATAGGGTTTCACTATAAACAGTGTTGACTATATATATATATATATATATATATATATATATATATATATATATATATATATATATATATATATATATATATATAAAATATATAATACATATATATAATTCTTGGCTAGATCTGAATATTATCTAAAAAAAAGAATTTCAGTAACCCACTGACAAAAAAAATTTAAAGTGTATACTTACTTTCTTCAGCAAAATTAACTTCTTTCTTTTTGTCCTTTTTAATGGGTTTTTCTTCTCCTTTCTTTTCAATCATAGATGCTACAGTTTTTTTGGATTTAGCAGACTCATCAAAAGTTCTCATCTGCTTGGGGATTTTTGCCTGCAGCTTTCCCCATTCCTCAGCCCTTTCAAGGACAGATTGGAAATTCTTTGTAAAGTCGAAACTTTGAAAAAAATTCTTTTCCTCCAAGTCATTTTTATATTTATCACGAAACTCTAAATGTATATCATTTAAAAATTTATCAACATAGGATAGTTGAAGAATTTTTTGGTAGGCTACTACAAAGACTAAATCAAATTCATTGTCCAATTTGTATTGCAGTAGAAGACCATTGTCTTCATGAAAATTTGTAGGTTTTTCCTAGAATAAATTATATGATGTACCATATTTTTCAAATTATTAAATTAAATTACCTGCAAAATGACATTTTGTATTAATGCATTTATGGAAGAAGTTAAAATTTGACTTGTACTCTGAAAATACCATAAAACTATACCCCCTTTGCTAAAAATTGTAAATAAATCCAACATTTTTACGATTTTTTGTTATTTCGCACTTATCGTTACACGTCACTGTCATATTTGACAGTCAGCTGTTTAGTTGGCACATGTTTCTTCTTTTTTTATAAAATAGAAGGCATTAATAGTTGGGTTTTGCAAGACTGATTTAACGTTGTACAAAAAATAAGTAAGTGCATATTAAAGAAGAGAAGGGCTGCGTCCAAATTAAAAAAAATCCTCTATCCGGAAAATTCATTAAAAGATAGAATTATGATTTATTTACAATGAAACTAGCAACTACTGCAATTCTGAAATCAATGTGTAAATTTAAACAGTGCGAAGAATACTACATATCGCTCGTAGGCTTTGCAACCTTTTAATTGACGGTTGACAGACAATTATTTTATCTTTTTGCTAATCAAAATGGAAAATTATTGAACGTTATGATACTTTACATCTAATGAACATCACAGTAGTTCTTTTATATTCAGCTTGCTTGTGTGCGAAAATCCATGTTATTATAAGCATTCAAATATAAAAAGTTACGGATTATTGTGGATCGATTAAGATGTAATGCCTCTTCCGGCCACACACATCTTCAATATTGATCGGAAAATTGTTTTGTAGTTTACCTGAGTTATTTAGTACAGAATAAAATAAAGTTTTATAATAATTTAAGTTATTTATGTTCGCTTATACCAGGCATATGCTTTAATTTCTTAACTGCTTAAAAATTTACGCACTCGTTCATGTGATACTATCAATTATGAAGAACTTTCAAGAATCTTGGTTGAAACATAATTTTAATTACAATCTGACTAACTTGACCTAAAACTGAAAAACATACCTGCCCTTAGATGTTTTTTAGGAAATATAAACAAAAAAAATTATTTATTTAAAATTATTCTGAAAAGAAAAGGCACAGTATTTTATAATTTTATAACGATAATAAAACAAGAAAAATGTTCAACGAGGTAAAAAGACTTCATACCTACGCCTTATTGAACACAATTTTTAATCTTTCGATCTTACGCACGGCGGGCGGTCCAAGATTGAGGATATACAACATATGACAATTTTGAGTTAAAAGAAAAAAATAGAATTATAATAGCAACAGACATTAGTTTTTATAAATACAAAATAACAAAATACAGGCAAACACGAAGCAGAACGGTGTGTTTGGTCGTTTTATTTATATCGCTATTAAAAATGGACTATATCAATAACTTTATTCTTTAAAAAGGTATATCAAAGGTTGATTCTTGAAATAAGATAAAAAAATTTATGTTCTTCACATTTTGTTCTTAAAAATTATAGCCGTTTATGTAGCTTGAGAATTTCTTACATAGCCTGGGCATGGCCATAACATTTAAATTTAAATATAATTATATGACTAGGTATAAGCGGAACTAAAAGCCTCATAATTCGCTTATAAGCTTAAAAACCGCAGCGGCGATTTTGATTAGTTAATATTAAACTATAAGGGGTATTTGATAAACAAATATATTAATGCGAATTACATATTTTATTTGTTTTTGCTATTTTTTTAATTGATGAAAATATCGTAGTGACATTCTTAAAGACTTGTAACATCGATTGCCATAATTTTTTTTTAGCATTTGTATTTTTCTTCACAAATGTTACAATTTATTTAAACAAAATAAAATACTCATAAGAAAATATAAACTTATTACCGATATAATACGAATTATCAAAAATTATAATTATGCCAATGCATTTTAATAAAATTATATAAAAAACAACGACCATAATAATGAAAACATAGTACGTGACAACAATTAAATTTAGTAAAAATCATTAAATCACGTGCTATATATATATATATATATATATATATATATATATATATATATATATATATATATATATATATATATACCAAACCAGTAAGTAAAGGTGCCTTATGATCAAAGTGTATTAGCCATATATATACAGGATGCCTCATATGTACGGAATGATGATTCCACAGCATTTATTAATTAGTGTATCAAAAAAATGTTTAAATAAAAGTTATAGGGTGCTATACGGCGCACATATTGACCTTGACAGTAAAATGTTTTGAACTGTCAGTTCGAAGAAATTACGCCATCTTAAATTTTTTAAACGGAAAGCTCTGTATATTATTTTATTTTTGAGTTCTTATGTCTAAATTGAACTGTTTTGGAATTATTGATATTTGAAATTAAGGAGATTAAATCAAAAAAAAAAATTAAGCTTGCTTGTGTCAAACATTTATTGACGAAAACGTTTATTGCTGAATTTTGTGAAACTGCAATTTGGGCGTAATATCATAATGGTATATTTAACAGAAACTGAAAGAATCACTTTGTTAAGGATGGTTGGTTACGGAGACCGTAGGAGAACACAACAGAAGGTGTGTGATCATTTAACGCAGAATATACGAGTCGAGAACCTATTACCCAATCCGTAGTTAGCAAAACATTAAAACAATTTAGACAATCAGGTCATGTTAAGAATCGTTGTAAATCTGGACCTCCAAACGTTAAAACAAGCGATGATAAAAAGTTAGATGTTTTATTGGAAATATCAGAAAATCCCCATACACCCACTCGTCAGCTTTGCCTAGACCACAACATAAGTAAAGGTACCTTAAGTCGTATACTGAATGGCAGAAGAGGTGCTGTAGAATGACCTGTAGGGACTCTCGACCTTACGCCACTCGATTTTTTTTACCGAAATCGACCTGAAACTGTAGAAGAATTACGACAAAGAATTTAATATGAAGTAGCACAGATCACCCCCAATTTCTCTGCAAAACTCTGTTCGGGCTGTTTATGACAGTTTGGATCATTGTCTCGCTGTTAACCGTAAATATTTTGAGCAATTGTTACTTTAAAAATAAACGTAGAGTATTTAGTAATAGTTTTTTTGTCTCTTTTTTATTTTAATTTTCAAATGACAATAATTCTAAAACAGTACAATTTAGACATATGGTATGTTAGATAAATAATATCTAGAATTTTTAGTCGAATTCAAAAATAAAATAATATACAGGATTTTCCATTAAAAAAAATTAAGATGGCATAATTTCTTCGAACTGACAGTTCAAAACATTTTATTGTCAACGCCAACATGTGCGCCATATAACACAATATAACTTTTATTTAAACATTTTTTTGATACACTGATTAATAAATGCTGCCCTATACAATTTTATTTCTTTTAAATTTCTTTTTGGTTGTTTGTTTATTTAAATATCGTTACTTTTTAATTTCACCTATACTTTCTTCGTTTTATCAGTTTTAAATTATTTATATTTTATTTACTTACATATATAATTATATTTTGTATATGCTATGATTTCGTTAATAAAGCCGTTTTCAAAATCAAATCCAACATTTATGTTTTGTTCAATCAAAACTTCTGCTCTATTTTATTCCTCGTATAGTCTAAAACTGCCTAATTCAAATGAAGGAGACTATACGAGGCTGGTTTGAAAAGTCCGTGCAAAAATAAAAACTACTTATGTGTTTGGGGTAAACCTTTTTTATTTTTCGACATAGTCTCCTTTTAGGCTTATACACTTCGTCCAACGATGTTCTAGTTTGTTGATCCCTTCCGAATATTAGGATTTGTCCAAATCTGCAAAATATCCATTAGTGTCTGCAATCACCTCCTCGTTTGAATAAGATCTTTGTCCTGCCAGCCATTTCTTCAAATTGGGGAACAAATAGTAGTCCGAGGGAGCCAAGTCTGGAGAATAGGGGGGATGTGAAACCAGTTGGAATCCTATTTCCATTAATTTTGCGACCACAACTGCTGAGGTGTGTGCTGGTGCGTCGTCGTGATGGAAAAGGACTTTCTTGTGGGCCAATCGCGGGCGTTTTTCTTGCAGCTCGGTTTTCAAACGGTCCAATAACGATGAATAATATTCACCTGTAATAGTTTTACCCTTTTCCAGATAGTCGATGAGGATTATCCCTTGCGAATCCCAAAAGACAGTCGCCATAACCTTTGGTAACCCATTGTTTAGATTGTTGTTTGGTCTCAGGAGTATAGTAATGTATCCATGTTTCATCCACAGTGACGAAACGACGCTTAAAGTCCTCCGGATTCTTCTGGAACAGCTGCAAACCATCCTTGCAACACTTCACACGATTCCGTTTTTGGTCAAGCGTGAGCAATCGCGACACCCATCTTGCGGATAGCTTTCTCATGTTCAAATGTTTATGCAAAATATTATGTACACGTTTAGTCGAGATGCCCACAGCACTAGCAATCTCATGCACCTTAACTCTTCTGTCATCCATCACCATATCATGGATTTGATCAATGATTTCTGGAGTCGTAACCTCCACAGGCCGTCCAGAAAGTTACTGACACCATAAATAGACCATACTACTGGGAATTTTGGTAGGTGGTACTGAAAATAAAAAATGGCGGTTGATATGGACCACAATGATCGAAAAACATAGATGAATTGCCATTGTAATTAATAATATTTGAAATAACTTATACGATATAAAAAGTGTTGGAATATTAAATTTTAGCCACTAAATTTAGCCATAGGTTTAATGCCGTATGGAAACCATCTTTTTATACCTATAATCTATAATCAGACCCGCCGGTAATTCAACCACAGTAATTGAATTACTTTTGGTAATTCAATTAATTTAGTACAGTTTCACTCTTTAGAGAGTGATTGTAAAATTGAATTACTCTTAGTTGAATTTCTATGGAAATAATTGAATTACTTTAATAAGTATTTCCATTACAGCAAATTACTCTGGATTAGTATAAAAATATTAAATTACTATAAAATAATTGAGTTATTGCAAGAGTTAGTTAAAAAAAAGTAAATAATTTCGAAGGTTAATTTGTATGAATAATCGATAATTAAACTACTATTTTTTCAATGACTTGTAATTAATTTTTATATTTAATTTTGTAAGTAATTAGTAATTGTAATTAAATTACTTTTTAAAGTAATTGACAACAGCTCTTAATGCAAAGGATAAATACATATTCCGGTTTAGTAGCGGCAGTCTTTGCAAATATAAAGTCGAAAAATACGTTGGATAGTCCCACTGGACGGCTGGTACTACCAGACTTCATCCTGTACAATACAGGGTTTTATACATATTGTAATATATAATTCAGAGATATTTTTAAAAGGATTTAGAAACCATCAATACCTTATATACTATAAATTACCTAGAAAATTACCTAGAGAACTGAAACATTTGTTTGAATTGTTATTGCCAGTTATGTCAGCGGTACTATAAATAAAAAAAAATTAAACAAAATGGAAGTGTTACTTTATTTTCAAATTACTTAAATTCTATATCCACGGCCAATACGTTATAGGAATTCTGACAATTCGTTCTGGAATAATAAAAACCGGTCAAGTGCAAGTTGGACTTGCACAATTAGTGTTCCGTACGTTGATTGCTTTTAAAATAAAAATTTTTGTTACGTTTGTTAAATTAGTAAAGGTAATGCACTCATGATAATTTTCGTTCAATCTACACCCCGTGGAGAATCTTCCAGAATTTTTTCAAAATTTTTTGATCAGTACTTTTCAAGATAAGGTGGGCGGATAGCGATTTTTCGCGATTTTTTAAAAATAATACCAAAAAAAAGTGTGCGCAAGTATTACATATATATATATATATATATATATATATATATATATATATATATATATATATATATATATATATATATATATTTTTACTCGCGTTTTTACAAGCTTTTATTTGACACCACACTGGATGACCTAGTAAAAAATGTTTTTTTCACTTCCGATTTCACCCCCCAAAACTAACCCCTTAAGTCAAAATTTAACTTTCAAAACTACACGGCTCTAATGAGGCCATCAATTCCTATATTATTATCAAATTTCAACTTTCTATGACAAATAGTTTCGGAGAAAATCGGGTGTAACAGACAGACAGACAGATAGACACCGAAATCATCTTATAAGTGTTCCGTACGGAACACTAAAAAAGAACGAACTGTCTATTGCACAGAATTTAAATGAATGTCTCTCAAAAATTTGTCTTAAACATCCACGCTCAACAATATATTAAATATGAAAAAACCGGTCAAGTGCAAGTTGAACTTGCACAATTAGTGTTCCGTACGCTGATTGTTTTTAAAATAAAATTTTTTGTTAGGATGGTATAAAATGATCAGTGACTTCACAAAATACACCCCAAATGAGTTTTTAACAAAGTTTGTTTCCAATCTTTACTGACAACTGGTGACCTTGAAATTTTCTTTTTTTTTTATATACCAAATAAATTATTAAAGGTAATGCACTCGTGATAATTTTCGTTCAATCTATACCCCGTGGAGAATATTCGAGAATTCTTTCAAAATTTTTTGATCAGTACTTTTCGAGATAAGGTAGGGGACAGCGATTTTTCGCTATTTTTTAAAAGTAATACGAAGAAAAGTGTGCGCAAGTATTACATTATATATATATTTTTTACTCGTGTTTTCACAAGCTTTCATTTGACACCACACTCGATGACCTAGTAAAAATTTTTTTTTTTCACTTCCGATTTCACCCCTCAAAACGAACCACTTAATCAAAATTTATGTTACGGTGGTATAAAATGATCAGTGACTTCACAAAACACACCCCAAATGAGTTTTCAACAAAGTTTGTTTCCAATCTTTACTGAAATCTGATGACCTTGAAATTTTTGTTTTTTTATATACCATATAAATTATTAAAGGTAATGCACTCGTGATAATTTTCGTTCAATCTACATCCCGTGGAGAATATTCCAGAATTTTTTCGAAATTTTTTGATAAGTACTTTTCGAGATAAGGCCCGGGACAGCGATTTTTCGCAAATTTTTAAAAATAATACAAAGAAAAGTGCGCGCAAGTATAATATTATATATATATATATTTTTACTCGTGTTTTCACAAGTTTTCATTTGACACCACACTCGATGACCTAGTAAAAAAAATTTTTTTTTCACTTCCGACTTCACCCCCCAAAACTAACCCCTTAAGTCAAAATTTAATTCTCAAAACTACATGGCTCTGATGAGGCCATCAATTCCTATATTATTACTAAATTTCACCTTTCTATGTCAAATAGTTTCGGAGAAAATCGAGTGTGACAGACAGACAGACAGACAGACAGACACCGAAGTGATCTTATAAGTGTTCCGTACGGAACACTAAAAAAATCAGAGGCATGTCCTGGAATATATTAAAACGATTTTACTTAGGTGTGCAAGGTGCATACGAAGATTAACTTTTTGAATTCACCTGTAAATAAATAAATCGAGAATGAACTTTACCTTCAATCAAATAATAGGAACTCAATGAAGTATGAAAAATATCCCATATTTTTATTCGATATTCCAAAAGTTACGAAATATTTTTTTCTTTTTAATTTAGTTCAATGTCTTTAAAATTTTAATATAAAATGCAAGTGCAATTAGCAGTTTATTGTTATTTATCTAATTTCTAATTCTTTATGTAAATAAGATTAAAAAGAAAAATGTCCAGACAGCTTTTAGTTGCTTTGTTTTTGAGTTTATATTTAGGTGATGTGCTGTGCAAACCAAGTGTAAATGAATTTGATTTAATGGCAGAGGAAAGTAAACAACATGAAGAAGGTAAAGTGATATATGAAGTGGCATGTGATATGGTAGTCAGAGACTCTGTCTTCATTAAACTTGTTGTAGCATAGATCTTCTGTCTTTTTCATTTTGGTTTTTCATATTCTAAAACTGATGGTTTTACCTGTGCACTTTTATTCCATTAGTAACTGTATAGTATTTTTCACGATCTAAGAAAGTGACTTAGCTATCTATATCCATTCAAAATTCAACAAGATTCGAAAGTAATTAATTCATTGCTCTACTCAGTATATATCACCACTACACCAAACACTTTATTTTTGCACTCGACGCGCGTTTCGCTAACCATGTTAGCTTCATCTACTACAGTCAATCATCGCTCCTGAGTAAAGTCATTTTGCCAAAGATTCCACATTCCCAACTTAGTAATTTATGGCTGTTTATTGACAAGGTATCGTGCACTATACCTGATTGTATAATTGTTGGGTTTAAAATCTTATTGTGATAAGACAGTTAAATTTTAATTTTTTTTGTAATTACACAAACATATTAAAACAGTGTACAGTGTCCTCGCGTACATTTGTTACAATTTTAGTTATTAATTAATATCTAGTTCAATTTTGCTATCGCTACTCTCTTGTAAATCAATAATGTTTTTTTACAGGTTCTAAACTATTTATATTTATGTACATACATCTATATGAGTTTTCAATTTTTTTGACGTGTTGAATACAGTTTCTCCAGTTTTCAACGGTTACATTTTTGACTTCTGTCTTTATCAACTCGATCACACTACTGTTTAAAGTGGGTGTATTATTGTGAGCACGTATATTAGACTTTATTTTCTGCCATATCAACTCGATCGCATTAAAGATACAATAATATGGTGTCCTGCTTCCTTTGCAATTTTATCACAAGCATATTCCTTTGAAAAATTGTAACTTTTTAAAACTTCTAACAATTGTTTAACTGTATAACTTTCATGGAAATATATGTTAGGTTCTCACAAAAAGGCTTGTATTTCCCTTTTTCTACTGGTGGAACTTGGTTCCTGATTCATTTGGCGACTATGATAGGATACATTATCTATCACAATACAGCTATTCGGTGGTATATTCGGCATTAATTTGTTTTGAAACCAATCTTCAAAAACTTCAGTGGTTGTATCGTAATGATAATCCAAGCTGGAATCTGAAATATTCTTGGCTGCTAGAAATAGACATTCTTCTGACCACGCATGTAAAATAGTTATTCTTTTACCTTTATTTGATGGAGCTTTGGTGTGGTATTTTTTGGATTTATCAATCCATCTTTTACTGAGTGTGTCGTGGGCGTCATACCAAGTCTGATCTAAGTACATTATCGTTCGATTTTCCGATCTAGCTGTATTTATTTTTTCAAGATATTCCATTCTGAGTTGTTGTAAGCGCCGTGATTCCATTATAACTTGCCTTTTGTCTATTTTTTTGAACAAAAACCCTAAACGACGCGCCGTAGAATACGCCATAAAGTTGTAGTGGAACATTTTATGTCACAACTATCCTCGGACAGCCTCCGTGAAAGTGACAATAACGTAGGAAATTTTTGTTCTGCATACATTTCATAAATTTTGCTGCGGATTAAGTCTCGCGGCAGAAATCAATCATATTTCAAGTATTTCAGATTACATTTGGCTTGATGAATTTTGAGTGTGTGAACAAAATTTTTTTTAACACGTTAAAATTTTGTTGGTACTTCAGGTTCTTGTTTATAATTAATATGTTTTTTATTCTTAATTAGGTGGCGGAAAGGCATATGTAGCATCTCAACAGTCGGAACAAGGAGAGGCTGGTAACAAGGGATATCATGCTCATCATGAAAATCAAAAGGGTGAAACTGGACATCACGACAAGGAAAGACATCAGAAAGAATATGCGGAACAAGGTTAGTAAAACTCTGAGTGGACGAGTACCCAACTCTCTCATCTGGACAGAGATGTACAAATGATCTAATCAATGTAAGAATATCAATAAAAAAATTGTTTAGGTTAGAGCTTGAGCGTTTAGAAGAGGCCAATTGGGAAATACGAATGAATACTGCTTGCTAGAGATATCTACTACAAACAAGGAGGTACATTCAGAAAATTTCTGGTATTCTGCCGGGCTCATCCGGTATTTGGTTATGGATTAAAATGTATCAAACTTTGCAATAACATTATGTTTTCGCTGAGAGAGAGACAGACGGCGGATTGATGGGCTGCTTTTTGTGATATATATATATATATATATATATATATATATATATATATATATATATATATATATATATATATATATATATATAACACATGGGCTGAAAAGTCCCGGGCCTAACAAAGAAAACACGGTTTTTTTGGTTCAAAATTAGCTTTATTCATCAACGTAATCTCCATCAAGAGCAACGCAATCATTCCAGCGCCGCTCTAACAATGGCCAAACACTGCTCAGAATCATCAACACGTCTTGTTTTTGATAAACAGTGAGCAAACGCGGCACCCACTTTGAACAGAGCTTTCTCATAGTCAAATGCTCATGCAATATAAAGCCAACACGTTCTTTTGATATCTTTACGATGTCAGCTAACTCACGCAACTTCACTTTTCGATCATTCAAAACGATTTTATGGATTTTTTTTGATGTTTTCTGGTGTAACCGCCTCATTTGGACGTCCACTGCGTTCTGCATCATCGGTGTC
Organism: Pachyrhynchus sulphureomaculatus; assembly: GCA_019049505.1. NCBI lineage: Eukaryota > Metazoa > Arthropoda > Insecta > Coleoptera > Curculionidae > Pachyrhynchus > Pachyrhynchus sulphureomaculatus. Next base: position 62,508,940 of record CM032449.1, read on the forward strand.
TCTACGACCACGTTTGAAGTCAGCAAACCAACGTTTTATTGTTGTTTCTGATGGAGCGGAGTCCCCATAACACTTTTCAAGCCATTGCTTCGCTTGAACGGTATTTTTTCCCATCAAGAAGCAGTGTAAAATTAAAACACGAAATTGTTTTTGATCCATTGTTTTGAAAATAACAAAAGTAGCGTCACTCTTAGCACAATAACTCACAAACTAATGAATAGAATATCATGAAATTTTAACAGCTGTCTTTTGAAGGTTAGTATTAACTGAAAAAAAAGGTGACTGCAATAAAACTAGCGCCATCTATGTGTTAGGCCCGGGACTTTTCAGCCCATGTGTTACATACATACATATATATATATATATATATATATATATATATATATATATATATATATATATATATATATATATATATATATATATATATATATATATATATATATATATATATATATATATATATATATATATGGTATATATATATATATATATATATATATATATATATATATATATATATATATATATATAGATATATATAAGACCGACAATCCAATCTACAGCTTTGCAGATGACAGTACACTTATCTCTTCATTCACTTTGAAGGCTCGGACATCAGCTACTCAGACGAATATCCGTAGACAGCAGGAAGTCATTCAACTTAACAAAGAACTGGGATGACAGTAATCAAGTGGAATTTAACGCTACAAAAACCCAGGCGGCAGTTTTCTCTAAAAAAGTTAACGTTGCTGAACCCGACATAGTTATGTCGGGGCATTCCATCCCTCTAACATCGTCACTCAATTTGTTGGGCGTTAATTTGAGAGCAAATATGTCCTGGCATGAACACGTTGCAGGCATAGCAAGGAGAGCTTCTCAAAAGTTGGGAATATTATTTTGAACCAGAAAGCTTTACACTCCACAACAACTGTTAATTCTTTACAAAGCTCAAATTCGACCAACTATGGAATACTGCTCCCATGTTTGGAGCTCCGCTCCCAAACATACACTGCATTTGCTGGATTCTATTCAGAGAAGAGCTGTTCGTCTGATTGGAGACCCGGAACTGACCGACGGCCTTGATTCGCTGGAACATCGAAGAACGGTTGGCGACTTGAGCCTATTCTACAAGTACTTTTATGGAAAGTGTTCGAAGGATGTTGCCCGCTTAATTCCTCCCAGAGCGGTGCATGTTAGAAGTACACGTCGAGCTAATTCTTCACATCCGTATGAGGTTCAGCTTGTTATTCCTCGTACAACGCTCTTCAAGGAGTCTTTTATATGGAGAACATCATCCCTTTGGAATAATTTGCCCAGGACTATGTTTCCCACCGAGTACAATCTACAGCGATTCAAGAATAACGTGAATCGCTTTCTCCGCACACGTGTCGCTCGTGTAGCGCTTTCGGGACTTCCCTGTAGCACGTGTGCTACACCCATAAAAAAAAAACTATATATATATATATATATATATATATGTATATATATATATATATATATATATATATATATATATATATATATATATATGTATATATATTTATATATATATATATATATATATATATATATATATATATATATATATATATATATATATATATATATATATATATATATATATATATATATATATATATATATTATATATATATATATATATATATATATATATATATATATATATATATATATATATATATATATATATATATGTGTATATATATTTATATATATATATATATACATATATATATATATATATATATATATATATATATATATATATATATATATATATATATATATATATATATATATATATATATATATATGTATATATATTTATATATATATATATATATATATATATATATATATATATATATATATATATATATATATATATATATATATAGATTTGATTTCTTGAACCTTTATGTAAATAAATCTTTTTGATGTATATTGGGTTTTGGTTCATCAAATGAAAATCTTGGAGTTCTTTTGAATTTTTTTTTATATTATTTTGACGTTTCGCCCCTAGTTTTGGGCATTTTCAAAAAACGCGAAACGTCAAAATAATATAAAAAAAAATTCAAAAGAACTCCAAGATTTTCATTTGATGAACCAAAACCCAAGATACATCAAAAAGATTTATATATATATATATATATATATATATATATATATATATATATATATATATATATATATATATATATTAAAAGGCGAAGAATTGCATAAATGTCGATGGATGGTTTTTCACAAATATTATACAACTTTTAGCGAGAAGCAATATTTTATTCTCTTAACTTTGTCGCTTTCGTCGTGTCGTTTGAGGCTACTCACGTAGGACACATATGTTACTTTGGGTGCATCAGTCAGAATTCTCTTCATTTAACAATGGAAGTTAAAAATGAATAACTAAAAACATAATTAGGTCAGATGGTACCGAGTACCCAATTCTCTTATCTGGACAGAGATGTACAAAAGATCTAATCAATGTAAGAATATCAATAAAAAAATTGTTTAGGTTAGAGTTTGAGCGTTTAGGAGAGGCTAATTTGGAAATACAAATGAATACTGCTTGCTAGAGATATCTACTACAAACAAGTAGGTACATCCAGAAAATTTCTGGTATTCTGCCGGGCTCATCCTCTATTTGGTTATGGATTAAAATGTATCAAACTTTGCAATAATATTATATTTTCGCTGAGAGAGAGACAGACGGCAGATTGATGGGCTGCTTTTTGTGAGATATATATATATATATATATATATATATATATATATATATATATATATATATATGTATATATATATATATATATATATATATATATATATATATATATATATATATATATATATATTAAAAGACGGATGGATGAGTTTTTCACAAATATTATACAACTTTTAGCGAGAGGCAATATTTTATTGAATGGCTTTCGGTGTGTCATTTGAGGCTACACACCTAGGAAACATATCTTGGATGCATCAGTCAGAATTCTCTTTATTTAACAATAAAAGTTAAAAATTAATAACTAAAAACATAGTTAGGTTAGATTTTTTGTTAGGGCTTCTTTCTGAGAATTCAAGGATCGTACTGTCTGTCTCGTTTTTAGAATATTTTCAGTAATTAAAAATCTACATCGTAAGCAAAACGTTTAAATCAGGTACAACCTCTTTGCAACATTCTTAGCATTTAAATTTTTATGTGGAAAAAATATAAAGTAATCTTTAATTTTTACCAGGTGGATCTAAAAAGGCTCACAATCATGATGATGGTTATCAAGCAACAGGCTATAAAGGAGAACATGGTGAAAATGGTTACCATTTTGTCGATAAAGGCAGCTATGCTAAGGGACATGATACTAAGGGTAGGTTTAAATTTAATCATAATAATAATTTTCTTTTGATTTTTTTACTCGTTGCAATCTGTTTCATATTAACGAAAGGATGAATTTCTCCAGGTATTCGTAATCTAGTAGACCTCATATTTCACTAATACGTCTAATCTCATTATAACGTAATATCTCAGTTAACAGGAAATATCAAAATAAGGCTCAATTATGAAACAAATTGACTCCAAATTGTTTGATAAATATTATATTATGTGTGTTAGTAAATTTAATATACGTCACAATTTTATACAATCGTCGATTGTATAAAATTGGTGTTTCTTTAGAGTCTGTAAGAACACATTCACTATTTTTTTTCTCAGTTTTCAATTTTATACAAATTCCATCTGCCGCCCCTTTTGTTACTCCTGTTCCACCAATGAATCCAAATGCTCATGTTTCTTTGAATAACATGATGTTTGGTTAAAATATATTCCCTTAAGACAACCACATTTCCAAGGAGAAAAAACCAAAAAAAAAAATGTTGCTAAATAGAACCATTATACCGCAAAATATATTTTCGTATAGAGTTGTTAAGATTTTCCATTAAAAAGTTAAATCTAGAATTTTTTTTTTATTAGGAACATGTGACGCAGTGTGCTTAATTAAGATTACGTTACTGAAAAATATTGACAACGTATGCGTTATCGTATAGAACATAGTCTACTATCGAGTGTAAATAGGTACAGTATTGAGGTGGCCATCTTGTATTGCAGTTAAGTGTGTAATGTTTAAAAATGTAGTAAAATGTATACATTTTTTTTGGCTTTGAATAGCTGATATTGTTATTTTTGTTAGTAAATAATGGCTTTGAAAACATCGAACTTTAGATATACTTTGTTTTTACATCAGTTACTTTGTTAAAAAAATTTTAAGTTAAATTCCCTGCCTTTGTTATAACATAAAATAACCCACTGTGAATTTTAAGCACGGCTACATTGCAACAGTTTAGATTACTGTCAAAATTGGATTCAATTCTCTTTGATGTGTCTATTTACTACAGCCATTGGCATGCATCTTCAGGTTCGATTTTTTAATTAGTTATAGGGAAGCATCGTCAATTGCCGTCATTTTGCAATTATTCCTGAAACAGGAGATTACCGCTTTAAAGATATCGATCAATATTCATAAATACGTATAATTCATATATGTCCGTTTTTCACTCTCCGAAAAACCACTAACTACTTAATTTTAACTTACTACTATCAAAATTCTTAACATAAATAAAGAGATAATATAATTTACGTTGTTGCTATCCTACGCAAAGTTGGAAATAGCGGTCAACAACTTAAAGTTGACCGATTATTTCTAACTTTGGACTTGCACAATTAGTGTTCTGTACGTTGATGGCTTTTGAAATAAAAATTTTTGTTACGTGGGTATAAAATAATCAATGACTCCATAAAACACACCCCAAATGAGTTTTCAACAAAGTTTTTTTCCGATCTTTACTGAAAACTGATGACCCTGAAATTTTTGTTTTTTTTTATATACCAGAAAAATTATTAAAGGTAATGATAATTTTCGTTCTTCTATGGAGAATACTCCAGAATTTTTTCAAAATTTTTTGATCAGTACTCTTCGAGATAAGGGCAAGAAATGCAAAGAAAAGTGTGCGCAAGTATTACATTATATATATTTTTGAACTCGCGTTTTTACAAGCTTTCATTTGACACCCCACTCGATGACCTGGTAAGAAAAATTTTGTTTCACTTCCGATTTCACCCCCCAAAACTAACCCCATAAACCAAAATTTAACTTTCAAAACTACACGGCTCTGATGAGGCCATCAATTCCCATAGTAGTACTAAGTTTCAACTTTTTATGTCAAATAGTTTTGGAGAAAATTCTGTGTGACAGGCAGATGGACAGACACCAAAGTGATCTTATAAGTGTTCTGTATGGAACACTAAAAACGTTTCTTCTTACTTTTTTGGCGTAATAATATAATAAAAATATATATTGGCGTTCTTGGAATTAAGAGTCTAATAAAACTAAAAAATAATATACAGAATCTAACATATAAAAATATCAGGTTTAGTCAAATGAAAAAAAAAAAAAAACACTATGCACGACTGTTTGTGTTCTAAATCCTCAAAAATATTTTCCTCAAAAACTGAGTACCTAATAATTCTCAGGCAAATTACAAAAAAGAAAGAAACGAAGAATTTTAGATGTCTTACAGCATTTTATATTAATTATGAGGATGTGCATAATCTAATTTTATATATCCAAAAGATTTTAAAAAGGAATAAAACCCTGTATAAACAATGGTATTTTTTAATTAGATTATTAAACATACTATATTTGATTTTAACGATTATGAATTTAATTAATTAATTATTAAGATATTAATAATAATATGCAAAAAAAAACTTGTTTTATATTAATTTTATAAATTACAGTGCTGTATTTTCTAGAGCCAAGATAGCTACGGTTAAGTATTTTAATATATCCCGTTAACGATTATCTCTTTTTTTTTGTATTTTAGGTCATCATAACGTCCATAAACTAGATGAATTCAAAAAGAGACAAGAATTCTTCGACGAAGACCACGACGCAGCTCATAAAGAAAAACATGGTGGTTTTGATTTAGCACAAGGATTTAAAAATGGGGAATTTAAATACGGTGGACATGCCAAAAAAGTTGTTTTTGAAGGAGAATTTGGAGCTTCTGGTAAATCTGAAAAAGGGGATCATAATTCGGAAGAAGCTGGTCACAACAAGGCGCAAGGGCGCGATGAAAATTTTAAAGATGCTGAGGAATTTGCTAAGAAGAATACCGCTGAATTTTTTAAACAGTTTGGATATAGTGAAAAAGATTCACATTAAAAATATTTAAAAATGTAGATAGTACGTTACAAATTGTTTTTATTTATTTGATGTGTTTGATTTACATGTATAATACATATTTCAGTACTTTGACATAATATGTCTTTCTTGATACCCTCTTAATTTTTTCCTCAACGAGGTAATATCGAAGCGCCCGTAAAAAGTCATTATTTGATACGAACTTATTGGCGTAATGTTTATTTTTGACAATATGCATAATTTCTATAGGGGGCGTTCAAGTATTATATAAACAGCCTTAGGGGGTGGGGGGGGGGGGAATTTTTTCTGAATTTTGTCGACAGAAGGAAAGGGGAGACCATAAATCTTACTTATGGTAAAAACTTAAATCTAATTGAAACAAATGAATATGAGTCCAATATCATCTGTAATAAGATTTTCTTTCGATTGCTTTTTTCTTCTAGCTTGCATGAAAGATCGTTTTAATAAATTTTAAAAGGTCATCAATTCATTTACGAAACGTGAAAGTAAAGTGTAGTAGTGGTAGGTATTTTTTAATTCTATTAGGTTTCTATGTGGAAAAAATGTCACGAAATATAAATCGTCAAGTATTGTACCAAAAAAAAATATCATCCTGGTATATCGGGTGCAACTATAGAAAACAAGCTCAATTACAATGAGTGGCGAAATTATAAAAACGAAGCTAAATCTAATGAAGAGTTTGAGAAAATTGTTATGAAGAAAATCGAGCATGAATTACAAATAGCAACAAGAAAAAAATATGGCATTCTGAACTTTTTTACGCAGATAAATAAAAAACCTTCATCTTTCAAATACATGATTTTTTCTCTACTTATATATTGAGAATAAAATAAATCTTGTGTATAATAAAATTTGCTTAAACTCACAAAATAATTTATGTCAATTTTTATTTTTTTCTTTTAAGAATCTATTTCTGCTTGTTATTTAATATAATATTTTACACAAATTGTTTAAAGTAGTACATACGCGCTGGGATAGTTTACATTACGGATAGTACCTATTAACTACGACATAATTACTTAACAATATTGATTTTTTATTTTCTTGGAACCATTCAACAAGTAATATTTCTCGTTATATTGAACGTAAAAAATTTCATTAAAAAAAAAATATAGCAGGTTTTAATTTCAAAAAGTTTAATCTCCACGTATACTAATCAAAAATATTTTGTACTTAAGATGATTGTAAGATTTATAAAGTTCATTTGATTCGAAAACATCAATGCCACGGCATGAATACACGTTCTCGAAATAGCCTCGAAATGCCAAAACATATCCTAGTGCTGACATAAACTCGGTTCACAATGCCCTGGTGGGGGTTCTAAGAATTACCTTGAAAAAGTTAAAAAGAAAACAGAAAAACATATACAATGTGCGATAACTTAAAGACGAAAATGTAAGAAACGTAATTAAAAAAGATCCTAATAAAGAACTCAGAGACATAGAGCTAAACGAAGACCTAGAATCTGGAATAGAAAAGGGCTAATATCTAACTATGGTACAAACACATAAAAGGAAGCAATGGATGACACATGACATTCTAAGACTAATGGAGAAAAGACGGTTATATAAAAACAGAGGTAACAAAAGAGAATATAGCAGACTACACACACAAATACAGAAAGAAATTCAAATAACTAAAGATAGATGGAATGATGAAAGATGTAAAGAAACAGAGGAGTTACAGGGAAAGTATGATAGCTTTAATATCTATCGAAAAATCAAAGACTTAACTGGTGAACGGAGAACGATATCAAATGTACGTTTAATATATCATCAAGGAAATGTTGTTATCGATAACAAGAAGAAACTGAAGATATGGCAAGACTATATCACAGAGTTATTCTCTGACGCAAGACCAGATCAACCACAATGCTCAGTACACTTGTTTGAGCCCTGTATTACCACCGATAAAGTGCGCATTGTAGTAAATCAACTAAAAAATGGAAAAGCTACTGGTCTCGATGAATTCCTTGGGGAGTTTCTTAAGCTCTTAAATGAGAATGGGATTAAGTGGCTTACGGTGATCTACAATGAAATCTATGATTTATACAGAGTACCAGGAAGCTGGTTAAAGTCTGAAGCTTATAATAATCCCAAAAAATGCGGGCGCTAAAAAATGTGGAGAATATCGAACAATTAGCCTCCTAAGTCATCTTTTAAAAATATTTCTAAAAATCATTCACAGAAGAATATACAAGTTGTATGAAGAAAACATGTCAGTTACACAATTTGGCCTTCGTGATGCCATGGGAATCAGAGAGCTCTTATTCTCTATACGGATTTTGAATCAACGATGTAGATACGTCAATTGTGACGTTTATCTGTGCCTGATCGACTATCAAAAGTCCTGTGATAGAGTCCAACATCACAAAATGGTCGGAATTCTTAAAGACCTTGGGCTAGATGGAAAGGATCTGCAGATTATTAGCAACGCCTACTGGAACCAGATAGGATTAAAGCAGGGTTGTGTAATGTCTCCACTATTGTGTAATATATACTCTGAGCAAATCGTCAGAGAGATATTGTAAGAGGCTGATGAAGGAATGCTGCTTAATGAGGAGCGAATGAATAATATTCGTCATGCTGACGATCCGGCGGTTACAGCTGATAACTTAAAGGGTCTACAACATCTTATGATAAAAATAAACGAAGTCAGAAACCGATACGGCCTCGAACATAATATCAGCAAAACCAAGTACATGGTAATCAGCAAGTCTCCAGTTCCTGTTACCTTGTTGATGGTTAACAATCAATAAATACAAACACCACACTATTCATATCTAGGTACCATGACAAAAGAATAGTGGGATCACTCGCAGAAAATTTGTGGCCGTATCGAAAAAGCTAGAGCAGTGTTTTTCAAAATGACTTTTCAAAAGCTCGGAAATAAAAATTAAGAACAAATAAAACCGGTCAAGTGCAAGTTGAACTTGCACAATTAGTGTTCCGTACGTTGATTGTTTTTAAAATAAAAATTTTTGTTAGGGTGGTATAAAGTGATCAGTGACTTCACAAAACACACCCCAAATGAATTTTCAACAAAGTTTGTTTCCAATCTTTACCGAAAAACTGGTGACCTTGAAATTTTGTTTTTTTTTATACACCAAATAAATTATTAAAGGTAATGCACTCGTGATAATTTTCGTTCAATCTATACCCCGTTGAGAATATTCCAGAATTTTTTCAAAATTTTTTGATCAGTATTTTTTCGAGATAAGGTAGGGACAGCGATTTTTTAAAAGTAATACGAAGAAAAGTGTGCGCAAGTATTACATTATATATATATATATATATATATATATATATATATATATATATATATATATATATATATATATATATATATATATATATATATATATATATATATATATATATATATATATATATTTTACTCGTGTTTTCACAAGCTTTCATTTGACACCACACTCGATGACCTAGTAAAAAAAATTTTTTTTTCACTTCCGATTTCACCCCTCAAAACGAACCTCTTAAGTCAAAATTTATGTTACGGTGGTATAAAATGATCAGTGACTTCACAAAACACACCCCAAATGAGTTTTCAACAAAGTTTGTGTTCAATCTTTACTGAAATCTGATGACCTTGAAATTTTTGTTTTTTTTATATACCATATAAATTATTAAAGGTAATGCGCTCGTGATAATTTTCGTTCAATTTACACCCCGTGGAGAATATTCCAGAATTTTTTTCGAAATTTTTTGATAAGTACTTTTCGAGATAAGGCCCGGGACAGCGATTATTCGCGAATTTTTAAAAATAATACAAAGAAAAGTGCGCGCAAGTATAATATTATATATATATTTTTTACTCGTGTTTTCACAAGCTTTCATTTGACACCACACTCGATGACCTAGTAAAAAAATTTTTTTTTCACTTCCGACTTCATCCCCCAAAACTAACCCTTTAAGTCAAAATTTAATTCTCAAAACTACATGGCTCTGATGAGGCCATCAATTCCTATATTATTACCAAATTTCACCTTTCTATGTCAAACAGTTTCCGAGAAAATCGGGTGTGACAGACAGACAGACAGACAGACAGACAGACAGACAGACAGACAGACAGACAGACAGACAGACAGACAGACAGACACCGAAGTGATCTTATAAGTGTTCCGTACGGAACACTAAAAATCAGGCTGTTAAGATGTTATGTCTTCAGTATCCTTCTTTATTGTGTGGAATCTTGGACGCTGACTGAAGCCACTTCTAAGAAACTTGAAGCATTTGAATTACGACTATATCGTAGAATATTGAAAATTTTTATACTGACCATATTACCAACGATGTCTTAAGTCGCATGAACAAGAAACTGGAAATTATGGAAACTATTAAAGTGGGAAAATTGGAGTATTTGGGACACATAATGAGAAATTCCTACATATATGGATTACTGCAGCAAATACTCCAAGGAAAGGTATTTGAAAAAAGGGACCAGGATGCAGAGGCACAATCTGCGAATTTGGTTCTCAACAAATACTATCGGTCTTTTCAGAGCTGTAGTGGATAAAGTAATAATAGCCAGAAATGATTGCCAACATTCGAACCGAATAGGCACTTTAAGAAGAAGTATGCATGTCATTTCAACAAGACTCCGAGTTCATCGTCATCAAAATCAAAACTTTGACCTTCTAATATTGCTACTTCTGATATCGAAACTGTGAAATCAACAGAAAGTGTTGGCATTAAAACATATTCATCTATGTCTAAAAAAACAGCTAGCCGACAAAAAAATTCCATTCGACACCTTCACAGATATCATCTAAAGATAAAATAAGTTTAATCGAGACACTTCAATTTATTATATACTGTTATAGCCAAATCGCCAGGGGTTTTGAGCTCTCATTAAATGTTAACAGGCTGCATTTTGGCACGCAGGTAGTTTTTAGTGTTCCGTACGGAACACTTATAAGATGACTTCGGTCTGTCCGCCTGTCTGACTGTCTGTCTGTCACACCGATTTTCTCCGAAATTGTTTGTCATAGAAAGTTGAAATTGGGTAATAATATAGGAATTGATGGCCTCATCAGAGCCGTGTAGTTTTGAAAGTTAAATTTTGACTTAAGGGGTTAGATTTGAGGGGTGAAATCGGAAGTGAAAAAAATTTTTTTTACAAGGTCATCGAGTGTGGTGTCAAATGGAAACTTGTGAAAACACGAGTAATATATACGAGGGTTGTGTAAAAAATAAGGTTCCCACATTTTTTTCAGGTGTAAGGCATTTTTAATTTGAACTGAAAAATACATCATTCGAAAGCTTAATTTCTTAGCTATTTTTCAACATAATCTCCAGATTTTTCCACGCATTTTTGTTGACGACTAATCCACTTTTGGAATCCCGCTTCAAAGAAGTCCGCCGCCAGTCCGTGGAGGAATTTAGTGACCACTTCCTGCACTTCTTCATCAGTCTCGAAACGTTGTCCACCCAAGTGTTGCTTTAATTTTGGAAACAAGTGGAAGTCACTCGGTGCAAGATCAGGGCCGTAGGGAGCATGTTCAACGAGATCCCAGCCAAAATTGTCGATTAAATCCTTGGTTTGGCGAGAGACCTGCGGCGCGCATTGTCGTGCAGTCTAACGCCTTTTGTCAGTCTTCCTCTGCGGCGATTTTGGATGGCCCTTCTGAGTTTTTTCAAGGTCTCACAATAATTTTCCGAATTTATTGTGATCCCTCGAGGTATAAACTCAACAAGCAGGACACCCTTACGGTCCCAAAAGACCGTAACCATCACTTTCCCTGCGGACAGCGTCTGCTTGAACTTCTTCGATTTAGGCGATCCGGTATGGCGCCATTGTCGCGATTGTTGTTTTGTTTCCAGGGTGACGTAATGACACCACGTTTACATCCCCGGTAATAATGGAGTCTAAGAAATCTTCGGTATTCTCGGCGCATTCTCGAAGAAACTCCTGGGCACACTTGACGCAATAGGCTTTGTGGGTTTCTGAAAGCATGTGCGGGACCCACCGCGCACACACACCTTGTGATAACATAACCTTTCAGTCAAAATCGTGTGGATTGTTTTTTCACAAACCTCAGGAACCCGGACAGCCAGTTCCCGAATCATTATCCTCCTATCCTCGAGCAGAATTCGCTCAATCTTCGACACAACTTCGTCGGAGATCGATGGCCTTCCGCTTCTTTGCTCATCGTGGATGTCTGTGCGTCCTTCGGAGAACTCCCTACACCATTTGCGGACGTGTTGAACGCTGATACAAGCTTCCCCATAAACTTCACACAATTGCCTATGAATATCAACCGGTGGTAACTTTTTAGCGTGCAAAAATTGTATTACCTCACGAACTTCGCACCTGGCGGTGACGGCGATCGGGGGTCCCATCGCGGATGGCTGTCAGGCCGGCACTGAACGTCGCAGCGAGTTCTACCAAGGCGGGATCTAGAGTGGGGGAATCAGCGCACACGGCGGTGTTGCCGGATTTCGCCTAGCATCTCGCGCGGCGAGTTTACAGCGTTGGGAACCTTATTTCTTACACAACCCTCGTATACATATATATATATATATATATATATATATATATATATATATATGTATATGTATATATATATATATATATATATATATATATATATATATATATATATATATATATATATATTATATATATATATATATATATATATATATATTATATATATATATATATATATATATATATATATATATATATATATATATATATGTATATAATGTAATACTTGCGCACACTTTTCTTTATATTATTTTTAAAAAGTAACGAAAAATCGCTGTCCCCCCACCTTATCTCGAAAAGTACTCATCACAAAATTTTGAAAAAATTCTGGAATATTCTCCGCGGGATGTAGATTGATCGAAAATTATCATGAGTGCATTACCTATAATAATTTATCTGGTATATAAAAAAAAAAAATTTCAAGGTCATCAGTTTTCAGTAAAGATCGGATACAAACTTTGTTGAAAACTCATTTGGGGATGTGTTTGGTGAAGTCACTGATCATTTTATACCACCGTAACAATTTTTTTTATTTTAAAAGCAATCGACGTATGGAACACTAATTGTGCAAATTCAACTTGCACTCGACCGTTTATTTACATATAGCATACGATAAAAAAAAGTTTGTCCAAGTTTGATGTACGCTAAACCCACAAAATCCAAAATAAAATCAATAATTCGGTTTTTTGGTAATATCTTGAAAACAAAGAAAACATCGAAAAACTAATAGCACCACGTGAAAGAGCGGAAAATTTTACAAAAAAATAGTATATAGATTTTTTTCAGATTTTTTTATTAGCTTGATAATTTATTAAAAATTTAGATAAGTAATTTAAAAAGTCTAGGGCGCCAAAGAAATTAAATTGAAAATCTACGCGCACAGTTCGAAGGTTACTCGATATTACTTGTTTACAGAGTGTAAAAAAAAATAAAAGATAGTTTTTTGAAGAGTTTTTATATACATACAGAAAATTATAAATATTTAATAAAATATAGTATTGAAAAAAAATCCATATCATTATTATACCTTAAGTTTTCAACAGAAGAATAATTAAAAATACCCACATTGTCTGTGTTATTTAAAAATTGAGTTTTAAAATATGAAATTTGCTTGCCGTAGTGCGCCGGCGCCGCCGGCAATTTAAAGCAGTACGAAATGGTAAAAAAAGTTTTTTTTTAGTTACAGCTAAGAGTATGCTTGATATTAGAAAATCATTAAAAACTTTCTCTTTTTTGTAATTTTGCTCTTAAAAAAGTGTTAATGATAAACGTATTTTTTGCTATAACTTTAAGCTTTAACTAAAAACAATATTTAAAGGTGGGAAATGAAAGATAAAAGTCTAGGTATTTATATCTCATTTAAACATCCAGGTACCAAGAAATTTTGAAAGCACAAAAATTCTAAATTACCCGAAGAAATTTAAACGAATTACGTACTTTTCTACTACGTCATATTGGATCCGCCATTTTGAATTTTTCAAATCTGTTATCGTATTTTTAATCAGCACCTCGAGAAACCCCTTAATAGCAATTTCAAAATATTTAGCGATATATAGAAACTTTAATTTAATTATAAATGAGGTTGGAAGCATGATTCCCACTACAACTGAAGGGGTTAAACCAACCATTTTATTTTAAATAATTTTTTTAAATTACGGTGAAACTAAAGAAAATAATCTGTATACTACTTTTTTGTAAAATTTCTCGTTCTTTGACGTGGTGCTATTAGTTTTTCGATATCTTTTATATTTTTCGAGATATTTGCGAAAAACCTAATTTTTCATTTTATTTTCGATTTTGTAGGCTTATAGCTTTACTTTATAGCAGAACATTTTTTTTTATAGTATTTTACGTCCAAAAAACTACCTGCATGCTAAAATGTAGCTTGTTAATATTTAATGAGAGCTTTTCGCCAAGATGTGCCTCTGACGACTGGGCTATTAGAGATTCACTACCAAGCGACGATGTTCAGCGTCAAATATCAAAACTAAGAAATTAATTAAAAGCAAAAAATAACGTACTCAAAAAAGCACTGAATACCAAAAACAACATTGAGATATAAAAGCTAAACTTAAAGAAATATATAAAGAAAATCCAGAGCTAAAAAAATTATATTTATTAACAGATTTTTGTCTGGCACCCGAGACTAGGAGATCAACCCATGTTATTAAAAACTATTGCGGATATTGCCATTATTAGAAGTGTTGCAAATGCTAAACGCACGGATGAATCAATCTGCAGTATAAAAGAGCTGAATAAAATGGGGTATATTATCAGTCGCAGTGGAATATATCACCGTTTACTACCCAGGAATGTTAGAACTGTTGAAGGTAAACGACATGTTTCAACAATTCCTGTTAAACTTGCTTGTGCTCAAACGGATTTCCATCGCCTCCATATTGATAGTCATTTTGCAACCACCGTTAGCTCGAAAGCTTATCCGCAATCTTTGGCTCGGCTAAAGTTTTCTTTATGTCTCAAGATGACAAAGCTCGGTTATCCATTGGTATTATAGCAGCAAATAAGCAAGAGCCAATCCTTATGCACATGGAGTACCGCATTACTTTGCCAGATTGGGTTAAAGTAGGGCGTCACAAACTTTATACTTTCTGTGTACGCCTAGTTCTAGATATAGGATTTTTATTTGGACCTCCATCTACGGTGACAGTTACAATAGGTTAAAACCAAGCCTAGCTCCCTCTTTAAAAATGGTTGAAACTCTTTAATATTCAACAATGTTTTTAAAATCTTGCGCATGTGTATAAGCAGTTGACGAACTATGTTTGCCACTTCTAATGGCAATAAATGTTGGTCCAGAGTAACTTACGGCACCAGGTAAAGCCTCGGAACTTATGGCAATGAAAAAGTCATATCTTTTACTATTGAACATTTTAAGCAATACAATTTAGATGCGTTTTTCCTTACCACGAATTCTCCAGGTCGTAGTGAGTTTAATTGGGTGGAACGGAGAATAGCACCCTTAAGTCATGAACTTGCTGGGTCTTATATTGCCTTATGATCATTGGGGTTCACATCTTGATGAACATGGCCGTCCTACTAATGAGGAATTAGAGAAACATAATTTCGAATACGCTGGGAACACACTTGCAGATATTTGGAGTGCTATGGTCATTGACGATTGTTCCGTAATTCCTACTTACGTCTCACCTGATGAAAGTATGAACTTCCTACTGATGTAGAAGCCAATTGGTATTCTGACCACGTCCGTGAAAGCCAATATTTACTACAGATTGTCAAATGTCGTAATACACATTATTGTGCTTCACCGCGAAGTGCTTTGGTCAAAATACATCTTGATCGTTTTATTCCGGCACCGATAAAAATGAAACGAACATCTCATAATCTAGTGATGAATGCAAATGGCGAGTGTAAAAAATTTTTTCAATTCCCATATGGTTATATTTGTCCCTCTGTCAAACCAGAACTCAGTAGAAAAGTTTGCCGTCAGTGTGGTCTTTACCATGCCTCTCAAATATCTGCAAATTTTTCACATGGAAGCCGGAATATAACACTGAATGCGTACAGTGGCTCGATGCGCATTCGAATTAATGTGCATAATAAGAGATGCAGATCGAAACGAAGATGACGGTAATAATCCAACTGAATCAACAAATTCAAGCCAGACATTTGAAAATGGGCTACCTCTTGTTAATGATACTACTCAGTATATATCACCACTACACCAAACACTTTATTTTTGCACTCGACGCGCGTTTCGCTAACCATGTTAGCTCCATCAGGAGCGATGATTGTTAATGATGTTGAAACTTGAATACCGAGCCCTTGATCTAAAAGCGAATGATTCTTCGTTATTCAGTTTAAAAGTTTAATCTTAAAAATAATTTGTTTTAATTTTGACGCCTAATAAAAAAAAACTTGTTTCGTCTTATCATTTGGGGGAGGGGGGAGTCCCCAGATTCTTACTTTTTCTTATCAAGGGGGTGGGGGTCTGAAATCAACGTAAGTATACTTACGTAATACTTGAATGTCCCCATAGCGCTACGTGGATTCTCTATAAATAATACCAGAGACAGTATTTACGTCTTTACTCCTCAAACAGTTTATTTTGTAATATTTCCAGCGCCAAATTTTAGTGTTGTAGTTACTTCCTGGATATATTTCTTATTTGTTGGTGCCCATACTTTGCAACTATGAGCTGGTAATTAAATTTTTCTATTTATTGTTTTGTGGTTTTTTTGAAGGGAGAATATGCCATTTAGGCTTTTACTTCAATATCAAATATGATTTGTTAAGATTAACTATTGACATTAATATTTATTCTCTGCTATATATGAGCTACCTACGATATAATGACACTGTTCTCAACAATATTCACACCAGCTATTTTTTTTGGTTATTTTATTCTTTGGAAATCCATCAGATTCTGTGTGTTTGCTATTTCCCATGTACGGCCGAGTACGGAAACATCGTGCTGCTATTTATAGTGTTCCGTATAGAACACTTATAAGATCGCTTCGGTGTATGTCCGTCTGTCTGTCACACACGATTTTCTCCTAAACTATTTGACATAGAAAATTGAATTTTGGCACTAATATAGGAATTGATGGCCCCATCAGAGCCGTCTCCTTTTTCAAAAAATCCATATGATTTTTAGAAAGCACCAACCTTCAAACGTGACGTGTCAAAATTTCATGATATTTCGACGATTAGTTTACAAGTTACAGTAGTTTTAGTGACGTAACTTTTGATATTTTCAAAACAATGGAAAAAGCGAATTTCGTTGATTAAACGCTATTTTTTCATGGGAAAAATACCGTTTAGACTTGTTTAAGAGCAATAAAAAAGGATTTTTCTATGCGATGCGAATCCATGAAACATGGATCCACCACTACACACCGGAATCAAATCGGCAGTCAGCTGAGTGGACAGCAGCCGGTAAAAGCCGTCCGAAGCGACCAAAGACACAGCAGTCGACTGGGAAGGTTTTAGCCTCTGTATTTTGGGATCCGCATGGAATAATTTTCATCGACTATGCTGAAAAGAGAAAAACCATCAATAGCGAATATTATATAAAGTTATTGGTAAGTTTGAAGGCAGAAATCGCAAAGAAATGGCCCCAAATGAACAAAAAAAAGCTCTTACATCAAGACAATACACCGTGTCACAAGTCAATGGTTACGATGGAAGAATTGCATGAATTGAAGTGAAGTGCTTTCTCAACCACCGTATTCTCCAGATTTGGCTCCCCGCGACTATTATCTATTTGCAGACCTCAAAAAAATACTAGCGGGAAAGTGATTTGGCTCCAATGAAGTTGTTATCGCCGAAACTGAGGCACACTTTTCTTTGTATTATTTTTAAAAAATTGCCAAAAATCGTTCTCCCCTTATGTCGAAAAAATTTTTGAAAAAATTCTGGACTATTCTGCACAGGGTGTAGATTGAACAAAAATTATCACGAGTGCATTACCTTTAATAATTTATTTGGTGTATAAAAAAAACTAAAATTTCAAAGTCATCAGTTTTCAACCAAGATCGGAAATAAACTTTGCTGAAAATTGATTTAGGGTGTGTGTTGTGAAGTCATTGATCATTTTATACATCTGTAACAAATTTTTATTTTAAAAGCAATCACCGTACGGAACACTAATTGCGCAAGTCCGACTTGCACTTGGCCGATTATCTGTTCTAGAGCGTTCACCAAGGAAACAAATATAACAGTGCGTATCTATAGGAATTTTAACAGTATACTAATCTACTGTGGTGAATGTTTTCCCATTTATTCCCGACTGTAATATACATCATTTCTAAATTCCTAGCAAAACAGAATTAATTCAATTCGATTAAATTATAATTTATTTCTTCATTTTCTAGCAGATTTAAAATTTTTATTTTTTAAACAAAATGTGGCTGGACATTCATTTTTTGGTAAAATTCTATTAACAAGATAGTTCGTGGTGTTTTATTGAATTATTTAAACAATCTTAAAATTACTGGTAAGATTCAATTTAACAGATAAATTTAAACGAAGGAAAAAATTGTAAATTACCTGTAATTTCACCAATCCCTCTATTTGTTCTGATCGTCAGATGAGTATCTGTTTGCTTCAATTTTATGTACTGCGACATCGATTGCCATTTGAGAATCTAACAAAGTGTTGTAACATTAATTTTTTCTTAAATTTTAAGATCATGTTACGACACTGTTTTTCTTCCCGTAATTTATATTTTATTAAATGTTTATATTTATTGTAATGATTTCCATTTTTGAGCAGTGTAGCTTCAAAACAGTGATTTAAAATTTTTGAACAGCGTGGCTCGGCCGTGTATAACATGTTGCTGACCTGACTTGTTTGGTTTGCGTTGATTTTGCATCCCGCAAGTAAGTCATTTTAAAGATTTCACTTTGAAGAAGGGGTAACGATATACAAATATCCTGCTAATCCTCAGGCATTTCTGGTCAAAAGTGTTTAACTACCCAAATGAGACTAGGATGGTAGTGGCTGAGACAATATTTTTATGAGAATCTCACCAGGAGAGGCCAAGTAGCTTATGGAAAAACCCACGAGGAGAAACCAACCAGTAAGTCAGTAGTAGTACACCAGTTTAAATATCTCACTTCCTATCTACAAGTGTGTTTCCAATGACTACTTAACACGTGTAATTCGCGGACTTAATTTCACAAACTTTTAATATTGCGTTTTATAAAGTCTTTTATTAAATACTTAATAATCCTAATTTAAAGACTCGATGCAATAGTGTACACTTTTCCAGCCTAAGGGGTTTTTATTTAGTAGAAGTAATTTTAAAAGAGTAGTAAAGGTAGAAATTTTTATTTTGTTTATATATATACCCTTCTATATTTAAATTTAGCGTTTCATTGAACTACCCGCTTTATCTTTCAGGACGCAACGGTTGTATCCAATTCAAATTTATTTCAACAACTAATTAACTCTTCTGTATTTTTTCATTTTTAGAGCTGAAGTTTTTATTCTAAAATAAATGGTGCCCAAACCTGTACAACCAAGTTTTAAACAATTATAGAGACTATTTTCAAAAGACGTACAAAAATTATCTCTTATCCATAATCTCTAGAAATAAAACGAGCTAGCTTATATCTAAATTTTTGTTCTATCAGTATCAATATCCAATCAATCCATTCTCATAAGATATACATAAGGGGCAAAATAGAGCCGCAAACGAGACGTTATAAAATGACACCGCTGCGGACGCTATAGTGTTCTCCTGCGTGATGCATATTTTCTAAGATTTTGAACAAGGATATTATATAAAATATATGACAATAAATATAATAATATCTTAAATTCCTTTATTTTAACCGTTAATTTAAAAAAATCTTACTGACAAAATCACAGCCTTAATAATTCTAGTTAATCAATAAAAACCTTTCAGTCTTAACGAGATATCAATACGTTGTTTATCTCAGACGTGCTTTTTTTTTCATGACACCCTGTATGTTTTTTCTTTATAAAATCAATATATATTAATATATATATATATATATATATATATATATATATATATATATATATACATATATATAAATATATATATATATATATATATATATATATATATATATATATATATATAAATACCAAAATCCCACAAGAAGCTTCTATACTTCATGGCCAATTTAATAGCATTTAAAAAATTTGTTTTGTTTTTATGTAAGACAAAGTGAATTTAATTTAATTAGTTTCTATCGCGACATTATTATAAATTCTTGAAGTCATTAAAAAACAAAATCCATCCAATATCTAGGAGATATTGGATGGATTTTGAACGCCATTCATATTTTAAATATTTGTAAAAAAAAACTATTCATGTCCAATTGGCATCTGATGTGCGCCATAGATTATTATGAAGTTATATAGACATATCATGACACTTACGACCCCTAGTTCCTTAAAATCGATATACGTCCATATGAAAGAATAAACGTAAAACAAAACTGTGAAAAACACTACACTCCTTGTTTAAGTCCTCAGATAAGAAGTTAATTTTATGTCATACAACGTGTTAATATGCATACTATCTTTAAGGTAGATAAGGGAAGTAATAATATTTGTAAAATAGCATCCTTCAAAAATTATATATATATATTATATATATATATATATATATATATATATATATATATATATATATATATATATATTAGGGTGACCGCAAAAAATCGATTGTCGGAATTTTGTTCGTCTGGACCCCACAAAACGATTCCCCTTTCCAGATATTGAGATAGCCGAAATTTGAGCTCGATTAAACGACGTTAACCCGTGCCGCTCGTCGCTTAAAGTTTGAAAAAAATCCAAAATTTTTGGCCAAAAAGCTGACATATGGAGCCATAACTCCAGAACGGTAAATAATAGAAACACGCTTAATATCTCAAAAGAAAGCTAATGTTGTTCTTCAAAATTTATATTCTAAAACATAATTGTTGTTATTTTAAGTCAAACCGAGTTACAACATCCTTTAGCCCCAAAAACGTGACCTGGTACCAGTAGGAGCCAGTTTGGAAGTATTCTAAGAATTTTACGGGTTTTTTACATAATGTGCCTCGGAATTAACATTTTTTGTTAAAAAGTATTTTGGAACTTAATTTTCAAACATAAAGAGCCTTTTGTTCAAATTTAATCTTTTATTATATGGGGATTACCTGACTAGTTTATCAAAGAAAGACCCGTTTGACAGGTAAAAAGGAGGGTGAATCTAATTTCTATTTTAGGGGATGGTGATTTTACTTCAGCGTACAACCGACCTTTTATTTATTCAGTTTAGTTTCTAAAGTGCCTTTGAGCTGGTTAGATCGAACAATTATCTAGTGAAGATATTTTAAGACACTGAAGAGGACAGCATCTACCAGGAACTTGAGAGCTTGGAGGAAATGGACATCCCTGAAGAAGCTGCAGAAGATCCAGGACCATCTGAGAGTAAGAGGATGAAAGTTTCATTTGCAAGGGGCGAAAGAGATTTTAAACATGAAATTGTCCATTTTATTAGATCGATGTAAGGTATCCGACAGAAATGCCACGAGAATTTTAATAGCTACTCTAGAAGCCCTAAACCTTGACCCTCTTGAGTACAAAGTCTCGAAACTTTATTACATGATCAGAGAACAATATAATAAAAAAATGGTAGTAAAAGTAAACATTCCTGAAAAAAAAGAGCCCGTGGTTGTCCATTGGGGCGGTAAACTTTTACCGGGTGTTTTAAAAAATGAACAATGTGAGCGAATAGCTATAGCTATTTCATATGGCGAAAAGGAACAGCTGCTGGGAGTTCCTGTAACAGCAAACAGCTCTGGAGAGGAGCAAGCCGTAGCCGTATATGAATGCCTACATGAATGGGGGGGTTCTCAACACCGTTAAGGCGATGTGCTTCGACACTACAGCATCCAACACGGGAAGACTCAAAGAAAGCATGCGTCATATTGGAGCAAATGTTAGGAAGAGAATTGTTTTATAACCTAGCTTGCCGTCACCATATCTTGGAAATTCTGTTAAGAGGCGTATTCGACACAAAAAATGGGATCAACCACTGGACCTCATCCAGACATTTTCAAGATATTCCTCACTGCGTGGCCCAAGATAGACAAAGGAAAAATACGACACAGGTATCAGTGACAATCTAATACAAAAGCAGCTAACTCCAGAAGTAATTGCAAATGTTACTGCTGAATTCGAGACCAAATTAACTGAGAGCCACCCCAGAGATGACTACAAGGAGCTATTGCAGTTGGTTCTCGTATTTGTTGATCACTAGACGGCAATGTTGTGGGTTTTAGAACTCCAGGAGCCATTCATCACGCTAGGTGGATGGCAAAGGCCATTTACTGCTTAAAAATGTTCATTTTTCGTCGTCAATTTAAGATGTCTAAAGAAGAAGAAAGTTCTGTGCGTGCCATTTCTGTTTTCCTAGTTAAAATTTATTGTAAAACTTGGTTCAATGCTCCAAAAGCTCATCTTGCACCAAAGCAAGATTTAGGTATTTTGCATAGTCTGTTTTAGACTATAAAGAATGTGACAACGACATTGCAGAAATAGCCCTGACCAAATTTTCAAACCATTTGTGGTATTTGAATGCAAAGTTGGTGGGATTATCGTTTTTTGATCCCACCATTACAGACGATGAAAAGTTGTTAATGGCTAATAAATTGCTCAGTAGCACAGATGAACCATCACAGCACGCTAGGGTTGTAAATCCAAAAGTTAGGAAGAAAACTTAAAAGAGGTAGTTGATGGAGGATTGGTAAATTTACTTACCAAAGAAACGTTTTACATTCTTTGACCAATTTAATATAAAAACAGATTTCCTAAGACAACATCGAAACACCTGGCCTCAAAATAATGACTTCCAAGAAGGATTGAAAATTGTCAAAACATTAAAAGTAGTTAATGATATGGCTGAGCGTGGTGTTAAATTAATAACCGACTTTAACGACCTTCTGACAAAAGATGAAGACCAAAAAGCAATATGTCCTGCAAGTTGTAAGTAAATGCCGAGCATTACATCCTGACGTTTCAAAAACTACTTTAACAAAAGCTCTAGAATAGATTAGATAACTATGTAAAATTATCAACTCATGTAGGTACTACGTCTGTATCTTTTCTGTGTCTGTTTTGTATGTATTATATACCTAATTTTTTATATTTTTAAAATAAAAAATGTCATTAGACTTATCACTGTTACTTGCTTTTTTATTATATTTCTACTTTAAACTCATCACTTAATAACAAAATATACGAAGTATGCTCCTAGTGGTACCAGGTCACGTTTTTGGGGGTTTTTTCAAACTTTGAGCGACGAGCGGCACGGGTTAACGTCGTTTAATCAAGCTCAAATTTCGGCTATCTCAATATCTGGAAAGGGGAATCGTTTTGTGGGGTCCAGATGAACAAGATTCCGACATTTTTTTCCCCCTCTATGAGAACCGGTCACTCTAATATATATATATATATATATATATATATATATATAATATATATATATATATATATATATATATATATACATATATATATATATATATATATATATATATATATATATATATATATATATATATATATACATACAGTAAGACCATAAAGTCTCCATAGACCACTTTCTTTCTATACTATTTTTCTGTTATGTTTAACTAATTATTTGGAACTAGGAGAAAACATGTTTTAAATTAATATTTGAAACTTAACCAACGAGGATTCGAAAGGGGCAAATAATATGAAAATTTTAATCTGCTGCTACGGTAAAGCAGCTATACAAGCTGTTGCCAAATCCACCACGGACAGGTTGCTGATCATGGAATGGTACAAGAATTAAAAACTTTGGGAGGTAATAACGAAGTTACCCTAATGTGGGTACCAGGACACCAAGGCCTAATTCTTCTCTATTTGAAACATTATGTTTGCGAACGCGCCGCTTAAGTTCCTCCCATAAATGCTCGATGGGGTTAACATCGGGTGATTGTGGAGGTGTATGAAGTTGCTGCCGCACATTATGGATCATCCATTCTCGCACCAAGTTTGCGGTATGTTTTGGATCATTGTCCTGTTGGAAAATGTATCGTAATCTTTAGGGATTAAACTCATTGTCCTGTTGGAAAATGTATTTAATCCCTATAGATTACGTATTTCCAAAACTCAGGAGGTTTAGTAACGTATTCCCAAAGCTTTTTGCAATTAGCTTCTGAAATTAACGACTCCTTCCTGGCTGCACACCCCTTATAGCCTGCCCTGTATAAACAATTTCTCACTGTTTGTGTTTCAAAAATAGTTCCCGTAGTTCTTCTTTTAATTTTGGTGCACTTTTCTTGGAATCTATAATTATTTGTCTAACAATACTGGCCTTTTCACGTGGAGTCAGTTTCTTGGGACGACCGGAGCGTGGTCGAATTTTAATAGGAACCCCTTGATTTATACTGGTTTATAATGTATTGAATAGTAGCATGAGACTTTTTCACAATTTTTCATATATTTCTGTACGATTTTCCATCTTTCCACAAATCAGTTATGATCTTTCGAACTTGAAATGGAATTTCACAATTTCTCTCTTTCATTTTCAATACTACTTTGAAAATCCACTGCAAAATTACTAGCAACAAGTAACAGATTATAAAATATAGCCGAAAATCATTCATTTGTTTTCAGTTTAGCGAGCAATAGATAGCTTGATAAAATGCGGCTAGAAAGCACTCCACAACAATTTTTTAAACCCGTACAAAACTCAAATCGGCCAATATTGGAATATTGCTCCTATATTTGGATCTCTACTCCCATACGTACGCTGTATTGCACCAACAACCTTAAATCCTTAAAACATCGAAAAACAGTTGGTGACATGAGTCTATTCTAAAAGAACTTTCATGGAAAGTGTTTGATGCTTAATTCCCACATCCTACTCGATGACCTGGTAAATCATTTTTTTACTGCCGATTTCACCCCCCCAAAACTATCACCTTAAGTCAAAATTAAACTTTCAAATCTATACACCTCTGATTGGGCTATCAATTCCTATATTTGTGCCAAATTTCAACTTTCTATGTCAAATAGTTTCGGAGAAAATCGGGTATGACATACGGACAGACAGACGGATAGACGGACAAACGAACACCAAAGTAATCCCATAAGTGTTCCGTTCGGAACCCTAAAACATCCTGGAAATATAGGCAGCAAACATCATGATGCCATCTAAAATACCGTTAAGAAGTAAGCTTTATTATGGTATACAAAAGGAAAAGGTTAAAATAACCATGAATTTTGGTGTTATTATAAAGGTCAAAAATCATGTTGCAAGGGCTACGAAAAACTGTGGCATGCTTACACGATGCAATATGGCGAAACATATACCTGAGAAAATTGAAGCGAAATCTCGAAACTACGAGCCCACAATTAGACCCATATCAACGCAGGCAACAGAAACTTGCTCTCAAACATAAGAAATAAAATAAATACTCAAAATAATAATGAAAATAGCACCACCACCAAAAAGGAGAAGCATGGGTAGACCCTGAAAACGAAACATGAAGAAAAGGTATAATTTTTAACCAGTTGAGGAATCCAGGTGCATTTAAATGTATGGGATTTTGTATGTCTTCTAAATGATATCCATTGGTTCGTTTCCTCGAATATATTTTCGTTCAAATTAAGTATTTAGAAATAATTAATATCATCAACATGTACTTTAAAACATTAAAATATTGTCATGCTAACATATAGTATAACATTAGATATTGGAAAAAATTTTCCCATTATCAAAATGGATATTTAATAGCATTTTAATAGCTAGTATTTACATTTTAGGTACTACCTAATGATTTGAAATAATTGAATTTACTTATAAACTGAATAATAATTATATAATTTATGTATTGTTTGGTGCTTTAAACGATACAATTAAAAAAATAATAACAAGCTGTTTAATTGATGACACGAAATGTCTTATTATATTATATATATATATATATATATATATATATATATATATATATATATGTATATGTATATATATATATATATATATATATATATATATATATATATATATATATAAAATTTCTCTAAAAGTTTTAGTTTTCGAGTAAAAAATTGTTGAATATCCAAAATAAGGCAAATACGCTGTGATAAAAATATCTCCGAAAAATTGAGGCCAAAAAAAAACTTGTCTTACAAAAGTTTTTTGGGGTAGAATAAGATTATCAGAGAAAACTTTTGGTTATATTAAGAAATTACATTTTTACTCTAGTTTTTCTGAAAATTTTGAATTCCATTTTCAGATTTGGCTTAGCATTGAGCCCAAATCAGCACAATTTCTTAATATGCCACCCAAAATTCAAAACTACTTATCATAAGCTTTAACCTGAACCAGATTGTGTCCGCATAAATTGCGTCAATTTATGGACTAATGAGGGGGTCCGGTTGGCAAAGAATCACATATATATATATATATATATATATATATATATATATATATATATATATATATATATATATATATACGAGGCTGGTTTGAAAGTCCGTGCAAAGTCCGAGAGATGGCACCACCGGCGCGTATCGAGGTCATGTTTAATTAGTAGCATCTCTTGAATGAACGCACACCAAGTTTCAGCCATATTGGTCTATTTCTTTGTGTTTGGCATTCGTGTGAATCAAGGAAGTCGAATGATTTTCAAGAAATGGACGAAAAAGAATTTCGTGTGGTGATTAAACATTACTTTACTACTAAACTTTTACTACTAAACATGAAAAGCAAAACGCCTCAGGAGACTAAAGAGAAGCTTGATAAACATTATGGTGACTCTGCACCTTCGATTAGAACAGTTTATAAGTGGTTTCAAAATTTTCGGACTGCCATATGGACACAAGTGACGCTGAACGTTCTGGACGGCCTGTGGAGGTTACGACTCCAGAAATCATTGATCAAATCCATGATATGGGGATGGATGACAGAAGAGTTAAGGTGCGTGAGATTGCTAGTGCTGTGGGCATCTCGACTGAACGGGTACATAATATATTTGCATAAACATTTGGACATGAGAAAGCTATCCGCAAGATGGGTGCCGCGATTGCTCACGCTTGACCAAAAACGGAAATCGTGTGAAGTGTTGCAAGGATGGTTTGCAGCTGTTCTAGAAGAATCCGGAGGACTTTAAGCGTCATTTCGTCACTGTGGATGAAACATGGATACATTACTATACTCCTGAGACCAAACAACAATCTAAACAATGGGTTACCAAGGGGGAATCTGCACCAAAAAAGGCGAAGACCGTTCCTTCGGCCGGAAAGGTTATGGCGACTGTCTTTTGGGATTCGCATCTGGACTCATCTGGATGGATCGACTATGTGGAAAAGGGTAAAACTATTACAGGTGAATATTATTCATCGTTATTGGACCGTTTGAAAACCGAGCTGCAAGATTGGCGATTGGCCCACAAGAAAGTCCTTTTCCATCACGACAACGCACCAGCACACACCTTAGCAGTTGTGGTCGCAAAAATTAATGGAAATAGGATTCCAACTCGTTTCACATCCCCCCTATTCTCCAGACTTGGCTCCCTCGGACTACTATTTGTTCCCCAGTTTGAAGAAATGGCTGGCGGGACAAAGATTTTATTCAAACGAGGAGGTGATTGCAGACACTAATGGATATTTTGCAGACTTGAACAAATCCTATTATTCGGAAGGGATCAACAAACTAGAACATCGTTTGAACGAAGTGTATAAGTCTAAAAGGAGACTATGTCGAAAAATAAAAAAAGGTTTACCCCAAACACATAAGTAGTTTTTATTTTTGCACGGACTTTTCAAACCAGCCTCGTATATATATATATATATATATATATATATATATATATATATATATATATATATATTTATATCTATATATATATATATATATATATATATATATATATATATTTATATCTATATATATATATATATATATATATATATATATATATATATATATATATATATATATATATATATGTATATATATCTATTCAAAATACCACACTCTTAAGTAATTAAAACAATTTTGTATCATTTAAAATAATTTTTGGAAATTTTAATGTTTAGTATATCCAAGTTCTTACTTCATTTAACGGTATCCGATCGCCGATCTTTGTGTTGGACGAGATGTAAGATATCTTGTATGAACTTGAAAATGTGACATAATCTGTACAGAACAGATTCCCCTTCAGTTTGACATTCTATGAATGTCATTAACAGTGAGCATACCTGTCTATCTTTGGTTCCATTTTCGGCATGATACCATCAATTTGCTACACTTGTTACTGCTGTCTGTTTTGCAGGTGAGATATCGATGTATCGAATAAGATCTAAAATGTCGAGTTTCTTTTTATTTAGTGAAAATATAAAAACTCAATAAAAAAATAATTTCGCTAATTTGAAATAATATATAAGATTAAACGCGAAACTTGACAACAATATTTAGTTAAATTGAAATAAGGTTAATTGGTTAGAGATAAATTCGCTGAAATTTATTACTTTCCTGGCAAATAAAAGTTGTAAAGTAAATATGGAACTTGATTTTTCACATTAAATAATAATCATAACCAAGCAATATTCTAAAGAGGCAAATTTTACCTTATGGTGGTATAGAGATTGTTAAACGGAGTGATTTTTTAGTGAGAGTTGAAATTTAAAATTTAAAAAAAGCAACTAATTTTGACCTCCTCACACTAAATAATAACTTAATCCAAGAAATATAAGTGGATAGATAGAACAGAAACCTAACATTTCCATATATAGACGGCGATGTGGTTTTGAGATTTTTCTACTCTAAGAATCTTAAGAAGGATACATAACACCATATGTACAGAGCAATCCCTGTAGCACCATATCTTATTCCTTTAACCCTTTATATATTTTACTATCCACAAATGAAAATAATAAAAATAATTATTTGATTTCTCGACTCTAAGAACCTCAAAAAGTATACATAACATGATATATACGAGTACCCTTTTCGCCCCTAAATAGAACGATATGGGCACATACTGACCCACACAAACGTAACATGTAGGATGAAAAGTTTTTGGTCTGACAGATAGATGTCGCCCTTTTCAAAAAAATCCATATAATTTTTAGGCAGTACCTACCTTCAAAAGATACGTATCAAAATTTCATGATATTTCGACGATTAGTTTAGAAGTTATAGTGGTTTTAGTGACGCTACTTTTGATATTTTCAAAACAATGGAAAACATCGAATTTCGTGTGTTGATTAAACACTGTCTTTTGATGGAAAAAATACCGTTCAAGCAAAGCAATGGCTTGATAAGTATTACGGGGACTCTGTCCCTGGAAAATCACTGATTATTTACTGGTATGCTGAATTTAAACGCGGTCGTACAGATATAAATGATGCTGAACGCTCTGGACGTCCAAAGGAGGTGGTTACACCAGAAAACATAAAAAAAATCCACAAAATTGTTTTGGATGATCGTAAAGTGAAATTGCGTGAGATAACTGACACCCTAAAGATATCAAAAGAACGTGTTGGTCATATTTTGAATGAACATTTGGGCATGAGAAAGCTCTGTTCGAAAAGCGACACAGTGGACTAAAAACAGCAACCTGTAAAGCTCTGTTGGGACTTTTTCATGCGATATGTGACAATGGATGAAACATGGATCCATCACTACACACCGGAATCAAATCGGCAGTCAGCTGAGTAGACAACAGCCGGTGAACGCCGCCCGAAGCGACCAAAGACAGTCGGCTGGGAAGGTCTCGCTTGTCCCAACAATTCCAGGTCCTTTTGGTCAGTCGCTAAGGCAGTTAGTCAAAATTTCACCAAATCCACCATACCACCACTCACACGGCCAGATAGTTCTATTGCAATGACACCTGTTGAGAAAGCAAACTTGTTGGCCGAACTGTTTGCTTCACATTCTACTGCCGATTTCCAAGGAAAAACACCACCTACTTACTATTCCCATAGTGCAGTCAAGGATGCCCGATGTTGTCTTCAGACAGCGTATCATAAAACGTATGTTAATGAAGCTAGATACTAAAAAAGCTTCTGGCGCTGACGGAATACCTGCCATAGTTCTCAAAAACTATGCAAGGGAACTAACACCAACTTTCTGTAGACTTTTCAACCTATCCTATAGAAAGGGAATATTTCCTTCCCGCTGGAAATGTGCCACACTTCAGCCAATAAGGCAAGAAGACCTTGCCAAACAACCACCGACCAGTCCCACTGCTTTCAATAATATCGAAAGTCATGGAAAAGGCTGTCAATCAGCATCTTCTAAAATACCTTGAAGGATTCAACATTATTAGCGATCACCAATATGGCTTTCATAAACATAAATCAACAGGAGATCTTCTGACTTATGTAACACATGTTTGGAACAATGCAATTGAACACTTCGGAGAATCTCGAGCGGTTGCTCTTGACATATCCAAGGCATTCGACCGTGTTTGGCTAAGCTACGCTCTTATGGTATGTCTGAAAAGTTCTGTTTGTGGCTCTCATGTTTCCTCAGAGAGCGTTCTTTACTAGTCGCAGTCGACGGATTTCTTTCTAACACCTTTACTGTTAACGCCGGTGTGTCCCAAGGCTCCATAATGTCTCCTACTCTCTTTCTCATTTACATTAACGATCTGCTGGAAAAGACCGGGAATCCAATCTACAGCTTTGCAGATGACAGTACGCTTATCTTTTCATTTACTTTGAAAGCTCGGACATCGGCTGCTCAGGCGAATATCCGCAGACAGCAGGAAGTCATTCAACCTAACAAAGACCTGGAAGAAAATCTATCTTGGGGTGACAGTAACCAAGTGGAATTTAACGCTACAAAAACCCAGGCTTTTTTCTAAAAAGGTTAACGTTGCTGAACCCGACATAGTTACGTCGGGGCACTCCATTCCCCTAGCATCGTCACTCAATTTGTTGGGCGTTAATTTGGGAGCAAATATGTCCTGGCATGAACATGTTTCAGGTATAGCAAGAAGAGCTTCTCAACAACTATTAATTCTTTACAAAGCTCAAATTCGATCAACTATGGAATACTGCACCCATGTTTGGGGCTCCGCTCCCAAACATACACTGCATTTGTTGTATTCTGTTCAGAGAAGGTGTGTTCGTCTTATTGTAGACCCAGAAACTGACCGGCGGCCTTGATTCGCTGGAACATCGAAGAACGGTTGGCAACTTGAGTCTATTCTACAAATATTTTCATGGAGAGTGTTTGAAGGATGTAGCCCGCTTAATTCTTCCCAGAGCGGTGCATGTTAGAAGTACACGTCGCGCGGATAAAGGTAATAAGGATGTTATATTGGACAAAAAAGAGTATTCTTAACGTGTAAATAGTTTAATTGAAATAAGTCCTTATGGAAAAAGTAACAAAAAATCCATTGTTTAAAATGACAGCAGAAGTTATCTCCGGCCAGCGAAAATTTAAACTAAATGTGAGTAATCTGACCATAGCAAAGTTGCACTGTTTGCTCAAAATTTATAAACCTGGAAAAGCAAGGCGATCCATTATATCGATGGTAATATATCCTACATATTTAGCTTTTAAATGGTTGGTAAAAGAATTTGAAAATTCATTTCTAGGAGAGAATTCTTTTTCGGTGAAATTTTTTTTAGAGTTTATTAAAAAAAACGAAAGATCTAGTCTTCAACGAAGACGAAATTTGATTTTCTTTTGACGTCAGTTCTTTGTTCCCTAGTGTACCAATACCACAAAGCTTGCAATGCCTCCGGGAGTTGCTTATAAGGAATGACCTTAAGGAAGAAAACACTATTCGTGAATACTTAATTTTGGCCAAACTTTGCATGAACCTGTACTATGTTCAGTATAACAATCAATCTTTTATTCAAAAATAACGCTAATTGTTAATTAGCCAGGCAAATTTATTCCTCAGTAAGTTTGATACCGAGGTCAGGTAAGAATTTGAGTATTTTCCGAGAGTATGGTAGAGGTATGTGGATGATGCTTTCGCGATTTTCGATACAAAAAAATCAAATTTAGAAGATTTTGTTTTTAAATTAAATAGTCAAATCGATTCCATTAGATTTACTTGTAAAATTGAGGACCAAGAACAATTACCGATCCTGGATATTTTAGTTATTAAAATTAATAATAAATTAGAAACTGACGTCTATAGGAAATAAAGCGTAAGAGATAGATGTATTCCTAACGACATAAACTGGCCGCATTGTACTTTTTGTTTTGTCATTGAGTAACTTTTCCGTCGGATGAAGTCAGATTCATAAATGAAAGGAATCGTATCAAGAATATAGCTAGAATCAATGGTTATGACGAAAGATTAATAGACAAATTACTAAACATAAGTTTAGGTTAAATATTCATAATCCTAACTTTTTTATTCTTGAGGAGAACAAGAAGTATGTTTCATTACCATATAATCCATAATATACCATAGGACTAAATAAGGTATTAATAATATAGGCCACACGTTAGACAGACAATTTAAAAAATATTTTAGGAAGTCCAAAGGATAAAAGCTGCGAACGTGATAAGAGTGGAATTTCTGGGATAGGTTGTAATGATTGTAACATAAAGGGGACAAACATAAAGGTTGATTCAAACAAAATTTAAAGAACATTTAGCTCATTTAATGTATGGTAGATCAGAAAAATCAAGAATTGCCGAACATACACTTGAACGTAATGATATAGTAATATCAGATAACTTAGGGTTAATAAAAAATGTATGTAATAGGAAATTATTAGAGTCATACGAATGTATTGAAATAATAAAATGAAAAGTAGTCTAAATAAGGACCGAAGACCTCATAGTTCTCTGCTCGGGTTACTCGACCGAAATTAATAATTCCGTATGTAATACGTCGAGACGAGTAATTAAATCTTAGTATAAATAGTCTAGTTTTTACTCTTAGATTTAGTGGTTATCAAAACGTGCATCGAGTGAAAAAAAGAATAAAAATAAAAAACATAATGAAATGTCTCAACACCCAACCGCTGATGCCGAATCAGCGACCAGCCAATCATTTCACACACTCTTAGCCCACCAAACCATTAAGGCCGGCTTAAAAAAGTATTTTAAAATACTAAGAACTACTAGCTTCCCTACCTGCATCAAACTCTAGAATTGGAAGTTTTAAATTCCATGACGACTAGATAAGGTCTAGGTATTAGACCTTTCTACTAAATCTGGTCTATTATGTTTAACAATAATATAAAACACAAAGCTAAATTTTTTATTTAATTGGTTGCTGGTAAAAATAGAAACATTTAAGGTCTGAAAAAGCACCACTAAGGTTGATATTTTAACTTGATTGATTTATGTTGAAATGCTAATGACATATAGGGCGAATCAAATTAATTGTTGATGTTTAACGAATCATCTGAAAATTTTGATTTCGAGATTAATGCTTCTATTCACTACCCATTTAAGTACTTACTTACTTAAGGAAGTAATAAGAAGCTTAATAAATGAGTGGATAATTGCTTAAAGCCTTGCATGCAATCTCGCAGCAAAAGTCAGCCATTGGAAATACTGATAATAATGTTTTAAGAATAAAATTTCAAGTTAATTTAGACAAGGTTGAGTCCGCCGTCGACTATTTGCTGATGTCTCATTTTATTAGAAATATATTAATTAGTATTTATGATTTTTCATCTACAATTTAGTTACTCGTCAGGTCATGTTAGATTTTGAGAAGAGTAAAAAGTCGCAAGGTACTAAATCAACAACAAACCGAGTTAACTTCCAAATTGATAAACAAAAAGTAAAATGTGAGTTGGTATATTATCACGACGAATTCTACTTATCACAGGTTTCAATACTTTCAAGTAGTACTTATCATTGCTAGTTTGATCAGTTGAAACGAATTCGCGATAAATAATACCTTTGCTGTCGTAGAAGACAATTAACATTGTTTCCATTTTTGATGGAAATTTTCGTGTTTTTTGACTTGCAGTAATGAGTTTAACTTCTATTCTACACTTCGATGTTTTGTTTATGAGTTGTATTGAAAAAAACCATATTTAATCACCAGTAATCATTGATTTTAAAAAAGTTTGGTTTTCCGGATAGGAGCTGATTCGGGGGCATCGATATACAGAGATCGCAATTTTAACATACGAGGTTTAAATTACAACATAATTTCAGGGTACCAGCACCTGCAATCAAATGAGACTCATCTACTCGCTCTCTGCAAAGTCAGCATAGTCACTTTCTCTCTCTTGTGTATGACTTCTATTCCCGGCTTAGGCGTAACTTTGGAATCTGTCTTGTTGTTAGAAGAGATCTCTCTTGCAAATGAAGAAGGATCTGGAGATGCGAAACTTTCATGTTATGTGGTTAAACATAACGACCCAACAAAACATAAGGTTTATTTGCTACCTCTATCTGTACTAAGTGAAACTAACTTTAGAATACTTTTAGGTTCTCCTGCAGACACCATCGATCATTTACAGATTAAGTGTCCATATGCCGAAATTGCTATCCTGGGCAAATTTAATGTTCACAACATCAGCTAGCGTAAGTATTTAAATACGATCGACGTACAAGGTAGTCAAGCTGAATCATTCTCAATTAGTTGTGGCTTTACTCAGCTTATTGATGAACCAACACGGACCCCTGATCGAGACTAATAGTTCGCCAGCTTAACGAGCTATTCAGAGATTTACACTGTCACCGTAAATCCGCCGTTAGATTTCACCGACCATAAACTACTTTCAGTATCCAGTTTCCTACCGACAAGTGATAGATAGGTGCCTAAACCGCTCAATATTTGGCACTGCAAATCTGTTAAATTGGAAGAACTCATGGAGTATTTTCAAACTTTCTCCTGGTTGGACGTCTGTTTTAGATCCAACGACCCATCTTACTGCTCTAAGCAGATTTCCGATATCATTTCGGTTGGTATGGAAGCTTACATCCCTTTTTCGAAGAAACGTCCCTCCAACGGCAAACCTTGGTTCGACCGAAGATGCAAAAAAGTTGTTGCTTCCAAACATCTTGCCTACTGACAATGACATCAAAATCCTAACGTCATGAATCGTAACATCTTTGGAGATATACAATTCAAGAATTAAAAACAAACTTCTTATCTACCCCAACAATTCCAGGTCCATTTGGTCAGTTGCTAAGGCTCTTAGACAAAATTTCACCAAATCCGCTATATCACAGCCAGATAATACTATTGCGACATCAGTTGAGAGAGACAGTTTGTTAGCTGAATTCTTTGCTTCATAATCTACTGTCAATTTCCAGGAAAAAAGCACCACCAACTATTCTCATAGCGCAATGTAGGATGTCCGACATTGTGTTTAGACAGCGTATCATAAAGCTAGACACTAAAAAAACTTCTGGCTCTGATGAAATACAGACTTCAAAACTCTCCAGAATTCAAAAAATGCTCCTGCGAACGAACATGAGTTTTCTGCAGACGTTTTCCGTCTCCCGACAGAAAAGGAATATTTCCTTTCTATTGGAAGTGTGCTACGATTCAGCCAATATCCAAAAAAGGAAAGAAAACCTTGCCAAACAACTACTAATCAGTTGCAATGTTTTCAGTTATATCGAAAGTTATGGAATATGCTATCAAACAGCATTTTCTAAAATATCCAGAAAGATTCAGTATTGTTAGCGATCATCAATATGGATTTCTAATGGCTTTCTTCTAATTTACATAACACAATTGAAGTAAGGTTGATAAGAAGGATTGTTGGCTAAGCTACGCTCTTATGGTGTACCCAAGGCTCCATACTGTCTACGCCTCTCTTTCTCGGACTTAACAAACTGCTGGAAAAAACCAGGAAGTCAATTTACAGCTTTGCAGCTGGCAGTACGCTTATTTCTACATTCACACTTAATGAACAAACGGCTTATCATGCAAATATCTACAGACGCAGAAAGTCGTTCAACTTAACAAAGACAAAAAGACAAAAAATTTTTATCTTGGGGTGAAAATAGTCAATCAGAATTTAACTCTAAAAAACTCAGGCGGCAGCTTTTGTTTTAAAAAAAAAGATAACGTTGTAGAACCCCACATAGTTATGTCGGGACATTCCATTTATCTAGCATCGTTACTGAATTTGCTGGGCGTTAATTTAGGTGCATGAACCTGTTACATGCATAGGAAAGACAGCTTCTCAAAACCTGGGGATATTATTTCGGACTAGAAAGTTTAACACTCCACGACTGTTAATTCTCTGTAAATCTCAGATTCGATTAACGATAGAATACTGCTATAGTGCTTGGAGCTCTGCTCCTAAACATACCGTGCATTTGTTGGATTCTATTCAGAAGAGCTGTTCATGTGATTATAGATCCCGAACTCACCAGCAACCTTGAGTCCTTGGAACATTAAAGAATGGTTGGGGACTTGAGTCTATTCTACAAGTATTTTCATGAAAAGTGTTCAATGGATGTGGCCCGCGAGCGGTGTATGCTACAAATACACGTTGCGCGAATACTTCACATCCGTACGAGGTTCAGTTTGTCACTCCTCATACGGCCCTATTCACGCAGTCTCTGATATGAAGAACCTCATCCTTTCGCGCCGAGTACAATTTACAGGGAATCAGGACCAACGTGAATCGCTTTTTCCGCACACGCGTCGATTCTGTAGCGCTTTCGGGATTTC
Source organism: Pachyrhynchus sulphureomaculatus (assembly GCA_019049505.1). Lineage (NCBI taxonomy): Eukaryota > Metazoa > Arthropoda > Insecta > Coleoptera > Curculionidae > Pachyrhynchus > Pachyrhynchus sulphureomaculatus. Next base: position 62,545,805 of record CM032449.1, read on the forward strand.
CCTGCAATACGTATGCTATGCCCATAAAAAAAATATTCATGTAATTTCCTTGAAATGCTTTAACATTATTTTTTCCAAAAACGTTCGAATTATTTCCTTGAATTTTTTCTACCAATCGATGAAACAATAAAAATAATGGGTGACTATAATGCAGGAATTGGAAATGAACCAGGAGATAAACAGAGATTTCATGAAAATATAAAAATGACAACGGGGATCTTATGATAAATTTCTGCGCTATAAATTAGTCGAGAATAAATAATACGTACTTTGACCATAAATAGCAATATAAATATGCATTCGAGAACACTGGGGATCAATGATAGATTATGTCCTAATAAACAGAGAAATACATCCATCCATTAGTAAGAAGCTTGACATCGCCAAACGTAGCAAGTGATCGTAACTTAGTTATGTGTAAACTAAGGTAGGACATAAGAAACATAAGGCAAAACCAAAATAAGGAACTGGAAACAAAGATAAGAATAGAAAACTTACAGGAAGAATCAACGTACCAGAGAAGACTAAAAGAAAAAATCAGAATAAATCAAATAAACGACAATGATAACATAGATGGCGGTTGGTTAAAAATAAAAACATATGTATTAGAAGCTGCATACGAGGCATTAGCGACTAAAACTGTCGATAAAAATAAAAAAAGAGAACAAAAACACCATGGTTCAGTGCAGAAATCAAAGAAAAATGCCGTGAAATGAAAATCAGCTATCTAGAGTACAGGTCAATCAGGACAGATGAAGCCTACCAAAGATATAAAAGAATACGAACAGAAACCCACGAATTGGTATGAAGAATAAAAACGGAATACTGGGAGAGATATACAAAAAATTTGAATCAGATGTTTATGCTCGATAAAAACAAATTTGGAGAATCATAAGACAGGAGAGAACTGAGATGAAAGAACTAATAGAGAATACACATATGAAGAAATAAACATGGGTAACATATCTTACACAATTATATAAAAGGGAACAGAGTATCACACTGCCACAAACACCAGATATAACGCGAAACGAAGAAACATATATAATGGAAGAAGACACAATAGAAGCACTGGCGGAGACCAAATAGCTAATGAACTACTAAAATATGGGGGACACTCTCTGGTTAAGCAACTCCGGACACTTATGCAGAGAATTATAAGTTCGAATAGAATCTCAGACGAATGGAGAACAGCGACAGTTATACTAATGCACAAGAAGAGAGAAAAAGAATATATATGACAGGAACATCCCATTAGACCTAATCAAAACTACTGAGAATATATATAAAGACAATGAAGTAGTCGTAAGATTAGCAGAAGGAATGACAGAACCAACCAACTATGAATCTGAAATCAGGCAGGGAGACTCCTTAAATCCTCTTCTGTTTGATATTGTTATGGATGAAATTATAAAGAATGTCAAAAGAAAGAGAGGATATTGAATGGGTAACAGAGAATTTAAAATTATATGTTATGCAGATGACGCGATAATCATGGCTGAGACCGAGAACGATCTACAAAGGCTGCTATATGGATTCTTCATAGCAGCAAAACAACATAATATGTCAATCTCAACTGAAAAAACCAAGACAAAAGTAAAACCAAATGAGCCGATCAGGTGCATACTGGTGGTGGAAGATAAACTCATAACAGGTGATGGAGGTCGATTACTTGGGCATCAAAATATTTAGTATCGGAAAAATCGAGGAAGAAGTAAAACATCAAGTTAACAAGGCTAATAGTTAGCGGGATGCCTCAATGATACCATATTTAGAAATAAATTCCTCTCCGTTGAGACCAAAACAAGAATATACAAGAGCTTAACACGGCCAATAATAAAACATTTGAAACAAGACCCGATACAAGTATAACACAGAGGATGCTGGAATCAATTGCAATGAGAATACTAGAAGATGTACAAACAAGACACTGAGGAATAGAGAAAGGAATGAAGTCATAAGATGCACATGTATTATAGAAAATATCAATCAGTGGATAAGAGGAAGAAAATTGGAATAAAATCAACACATAGAAAGAATGGCAAACAACAGGCTAGTACTGATAGCAAGAGACAAGTCACTGAATGGAAAAAGATCAATGAGAAGTCCAAGAAAGAAACGGAGCGACGATCTATAGAGCAGGAAATAAATAAAACAGGTAATAGTATCTAGCTATAAGCTGGAAGAAGAAGAATTATTTCTGGTGTTCGAATTAACCTCTCGTCGGTTTAAATTATTTAAAAACTTCTACCCTTGAAAGTAACCGTTGCCATGCACTTTTCTCATTGTTATAAATGTTTTCGTGCAATTTGTGCTAAGTTTTGAGTGGAATTTCATCACTGCTCTTAATTCCACGTTATAATGTTAACATTTAAATCTTTTGATTGATAAATAAAATGTCATAGAATTTGTAAATGACACCAACAGCTTATAATATACAGCACCCGGCCGGAAAAGCAATTGTTTATTTGTTTAAAAGTAAGAAATTTGCTGTTTAAGCATTGTAATTATATTGTAATCAGTTTATAATTATGACAGTTTAGGTTAGGTAATTTTTAAATTTAAGGATTTTTAGAGGATTCCCTAATTTTTAAAATACGCAATTCAATGTTCTTTACCAAATTAACCTTTTAAATGTAATGTAAATAAGTTATTAATTTTTAATTACTCATCTGAACTGGTTCTATAGTATACAATTAATAATCTATTATCAGAATATAAATTCGGAATAATCCAATTCGAGTTTTGTTACCACTGTCGAAATAACACATAGTGCAAAAAGAAACCTACTTTTTATAAATATATATATATATATATATATATATATATATATATATATATATATATACATATATATATATATATATATATATATATATATATATATATATATATATATATATACATATATATAAATATATATACATATCTTCTTCTTTATAAGCCCTAATCTACCCACTTTCGGGTATAGGCCTCTCTTATATTACGCCATGCGTTTCGGTCTTCCGCTTTTCTATACCATGACAATCCTGCTTGTTTTTTAATATCGTCTATATATATATATATATATATATATATATATATATATATATATATATATATATATATATATATATACATATATATATATATATATATATATATATATATATATATATATATATATATATATATATGTATATATATATATATATATATATATATATATATATATATATATATATATATATACATATCTTCTTCTTTATAAGCCCTAATCTACCCACTTTCGGGTATAGGCCTCTCTCATATTACGCCATGCGTTTCGGTCTTCCGCTTTTCTATACCATGACAATCCTGCTTGTTTTTTAATATCGTCTGCCCAACGGTCTACCTCTATTCTTGCGTTCCCCCAAGGCCGTCATTTGATGACTTTGGTGCACCATCCTTCTCGCTTCCTGACAGCGTGTCCCGTCCAGTTCCATTTGAGTGTGGTTATTCGTTGGATAATATCTGTATTTGTCACCTTAGTCTTATGTCTAATCCAATCATTAGTTTTGTGATTTTTTAGGGATCTATTTAGTATTCGGCGTTCGACCGCTCACTGGTGTGTACGTAACTTGTTTATGTTTTTCTGGGTGAAGGTCCATGTTTCACAGGCATATGTCGTCACGGGTAATATGCATTCATTGTAGATTTTTATTTTTAAGTGTAGCGGGATATTCACCGTCATAATGTCTCCGACTTTTCCGTAAGCTGCCCAAGATAGCTTGATTCTTCTTTCAATCTCCGCTGTTTGATTCTCTCTCGTTATATCAAGTACTTGTCCCACATATACGTAATTCTCCGTTTTTTCTATTACTTTATCGGCTACTACTACATCTTCTTGATCGTTCTTGTCGATTGTGCAAACTTTGGTCTTGTTCATGTTCATTTCTAAATCAATCTTTCCGGATTCCTTCTGGAGTTCGTTCAACATCGTCTGCAATTCCTCCCTGCTTTGGGCTATTAGCACTATGTCGTCCGCAAAGCATAGATGGTTCAGTCGCTGCTCTTCTATCAAGATACCTTTCTTCTCCAAATTTAGGTTCTTAAAGACGTTCTCTAGACCGATTAAGAATAATTTTGGGGATATTACATCGCCCTGTCTGACGCCTTTTTGTATTTTTATTTTTTCGGTGTTACTATGAAGCTTTAATTGCATAGGAGTGTTGTCATATTTTTTTTTTATTATTTTACTATATTTGTGGTCTATTCTTGCGTTCTTGAGTGCTTTCATTACCGCCCAAATCTCAATGCTGTTAAAGGCTTTTCTGAATAAAATTTAAGAGCATATCCCTCTTTCGTTGCGGTCGCTTATTCCATAATTCCCTATAAGTTCTTCTGTTATGTCTTCTTTTGTCCCTATTTTCGCGTTTAGATCGCCGAGCAGTATTGTATATTTCGTTTTGTTATCTTCTATGACTTTTGTCAAGTCCTCATAGAAGGCTTCCGCTTCTTTTTCTTCACAACTTGATGTCGGCGCGTAGCACTGTATTATTTTAATTGCAGTTTTTGTGTTTATAACTATATATATATATATATATATATATATATATATATATATATATATATATATATATATATATATATAACCCGGTCTGTGATTGCTTTTATTACCTTTACGTTTGGAATTATCTCCTTGTATATTACTGTGGCTACTCTACTAAGGCTTTCATTGTCCTTACCTTTGTGGAAAACTGTGTTTCCATTTGCCAATCTATACAGTTCTTCACCAATGCGCCTAATTTCCGATATTCCAAGGAAGTGCCATATTATTAGAGTTAATTCTTGTAGAAGTTCTTCAAGTCTTTCATCTGTTGCTATCGATCTAGTGTGTCCGATTAACCATTTTAGTTGTTATTTTCTTACATGTTGCAACGGATTTCTGTCCCCTCCAGAATCCATGGGACTGACTGCTTTAGTGGATTCATGATCCTACCTACCTAGGGTGCGTTTTAAAATTCATTGTTTTCATGTTTAGTAAATGAAAGGAGTTGGCTTTTGAAATGCCACGCTAGCCCTGCGGGTTGGCGAGTTAGTGGTCATCTAGCTAACTAAAACTGATGTACACCTCTTCAACGATATCGTTGGAGTGCTGTACTTTCAACAGAGTCCCAGGTTCAACCTTGTTGTGTGATTAGGAACCATTAAATTCAATATTTGAAAGTTGCTTCCCATCTTCTTTTGCTAATTTTGGTCCGCCCCGGATATTTTATTTCCCCGGCACCCGCTATATCTAGTGTGCTTTCTCCTATATACATATATATATATATATATATATTATATATATATATATATATATATATATAATTATATATATATATATATATATATATATATATATATATATATATATATATTTATATATATATATATATATATATATATATATATATATATATGTATATATATATATATATATATGTATATATATATATATATATATATATATATATATATATATATATATATATATATTATATATTTATATATTTATATATTTATATATATATATATATATATATATATATATATATATATATATATATACATATATATATATATATATATATATATATATATATATATATATTTTATATATATATATATATATATATATATATATATATATATATATATAGTTATATATATATATATATATATATATATATATATTTATATATATATATATATATATATATATATATATATATATATATATATATATATATATATATATATATATATATATATATAATACAATCTTAATTGGGGAACTCGGCAAATTTGGGCGTGATAGGAGATCACACAATTTTCATTAAGCCGCCAATATTTCGGTCCTGGATTGGGACCTTCTTCAGGGCAGAACTGAAAAGAAGAACAGAGCGTATTCACTGATAGTGTCTGGGACAACTTTAAATTAATGATGTTATCATTAGGTTGTTATAATAAATAAAATTAGTGTGGAACAAGAATAAGATATCAGTCATAATAAGTTAAAAAACTCACATTAGAAGTGCAAAGAATTTCGTTAGCCTGAATGGCCGTAGGTTATACATAAAAAAGTTGTTACATACAAAAGTTGGTTAATCCATAAAATATACAAAATACACATTAAAACACTGTAGATAAAATTCTAAAAAACAAATTTAATACATGGATGTAATTGGGAACCTTGGATGTTGAAAACATCGTTAATTAATTCACTTGTGACTACCACATATGGCCACCGCCATTTAGGAACAGATGACAAGAACGACAGGAGACAGCTACCCGACAGAGATAAGGCGTTTAGTCAAGAAAACTCAATTAACCAGAATGCGGGGTCGACACCTGGAAGGAACCGATAGAAAAGGAAGTACAAATATTGGACCCTAAGTGAGAGAGAGGTAGCCAATTGAGCGACCAAAAAACACCCGGTATGTAATAGTGGAAGGATAAAACACACCCTAGTGACAATAATGGGAGCAACGAAGAAGACAATTGTCTAGTGAATTAATTATTAATTTATTAATTTCTTGTTGGAATCTGATTGGAGGAAGAGATTGTCGGCAAAAAACCAATGAAGACTCGAGGCACCAGAAAATGTAAGAGAGGTGACGCAAGGTACTGTCAATGGAAGGAAGACAGTAATCACTAGGTGCAAAAGATGGCCCAGATAAAATGGAAGGAATCTGTGAAGCTCAAAATCAAAGAGAACCGTAAAGAGAGAGAGGAAGGAAGAGAGAAACCCTGGAAATTACGGAGCTAAGAAAAGAGACGACCAACGCGGTACAGATGGATCATAAAACACTTGAAGACAAGGAAAGATTGTGAGAAGTTGATTTATCACAGGAGAGGAGGAAACTATATATGTTACTAAGACCATCCAGGTCGGTTCTTTTATTGATATTAAGGTGATTCTCCTGGATGTAACACATCTCAAGGAATTCTCTCTTGGAAAGATTATTGGAGAAATGAAGAATTTTGGGTTCCCTGAAATTAAAGGAATGACCATTGTCAACAGAATGGGTCGCCAAGGCACATCGGTGTGGATAGCATCTAGTGTCACTTTTATGGAGTGCAATACGACGATTCAAGAATTGAGAAGTTTGGCCAATGTAGATTGATGGACAATTGAGGCAGGTAATTGAGTAAACCAAGTCTGATATGGAAAGAACTGGCAGCGGGGCCTTCAGCTTACTGAAGACACGTCTGTTTTTGAAGAAGTAATATTTGGCGATTTTAATGTTGGGAATGACACGCAATATGTGGACCAATTTGTTTGTAAGGCCAGGAATGAATGGTAAAGAAAGCAACGACCAATTTATTTCGACTGGGGGAGTTAACGGGGGAGGGGAGATATGCGGTAGGTGGAGGGGAGGGGGTTCTGGGGGAATTTGATGGATATGAGTAAGCTTGTTGACTTCATCTTTGGTTCCTAGTAAGAGTTTTCGATTGTATCCATTATCTATGAAAAGTTTTGTAAGTGTTTCTTCTGACTGGAGTAAGAAATCAGAATGGACTATTATCTTCAGTCTTCTATATAGGCCTTTGATGACATTGACCTTCACCTTCCAATCATGGCCAGAGTTGCATGTTCAGTAAGCTGAAGGCCCCGCTGCCAGTTCTTTCCATACTCCATTCGTACTTTACAATCACACAATTCTTCGTACTATTCTAACAAAATGAAGTAAAAATTTATTATTTCCCAGAGATGAGTATGTCGAGTTTTCTTGTGTTTTTTCCTGTTTCTTTTCTGATGAATAAGTGTAATAAAGTACTCCCACAAACAACAATTTTTTAACACACCATTTAGCAGTAAGTACTTTAATGTTACATATAAAATAGGGTTGTTCTTTACTTTTAATCTCAAAAATACTGACAATCTACTGTAATTGTAGCCCTGATGAAGAAAATGAAATATTTTCGAAAGCTTGGCGTAGCTAAAAAGGTGTCCAAGACTTTTCAGTTCTTTTCCAAAGACCGCTTACCCCAAGAACATAATAATGCTATATATATATGTGAGTAGAACAACATATCAAAAATTGGGGAAATTTAACCGAAACTGGTTTTATTATGGTGTGCGATGTCCTTTGCAAAAAAAAATACAACCTATTAAAGCCTTTTTTTTTAACGAAATGAAAAAACTCTGCATGTAGACTGTTTAACGTAGATATTTAACCAAATTACACAAAATTTCCAACTTGTAGTAAAATAAAAAAAGTATATGATATCTTCGGTAGGTACAATTTGTCATGTCCAAATAATTAAAAATAAAAGTAAGATCAATATTTTTAAAAGTATTAATATATAAATTGAACCACTGCATATATCTGTCTGTTGTAGATTATGTGAGAAAGAAAAGTAACCTATTCAAAGACAAGGTTTATTTTTACAAATATATGATAAACACAAACCAAATGAACAACCAGAATTACATGTAGAGGGATGAAGACTTGCACTCGACGAAAAAAAGATAATAGAGGAGAAAAAATTACAGTTAGCCTAAAGAAAGTTTTGCCTTGAAGAATTTAAAATGAAGAAAACCTTAAAATATTAGAAAACAAAATTACTTTAGAAAATGAAAACCAAATAAAGTTAATAAAAATTATTTAGGCATTTATCACGTTTCTGATGGTTAAAAATCAAATTGATATAATTAGTGGTTAGAAAAATATAACTTTGTAGAATTAATTTCTGTTATTAGCCATCGTAAAATGTGACATGTAAATAGTTTCTTGCTTAAAAAGATAAATTTAGTTAGTTTTTTGAATACCATAGAATGAGTTCCCATTTTTTGTCATTTTATTCAAATTAAAAGAGCTTTGAGATAGAAATTTCTTTTTATTCTACTTATGCATTCTGTCACTTTAGAGGATGTAACAAATGGGATACTCAGCAACGAGGTTTTATATACAATAAGATATACAGAGTAAAATAATGATACAATGATAAATTATTTGATTTTTATTTTTGTTTTCCTTACAAATTCGCCTGTTATCTTCATATTGAGGTACTATAATTAGGTAGTTATACATTTGACTAAACCTATACCTTAGGACTGACCACACTCAATATTTGTACTCTCCATTAAACCAAATGCTAATCGCTGTGGCCAGTATCGTATGATCAGCCTATTGAGCCAGTTCATAAAGGTACTCTTGAAAATAATTCACAGAAGAATACACAACGGGTGTAAATTAGAGATTAGTTCAATCCAGTTCCGTTTTCGGCAGGAATTCGGTACACGCGAAACACTCTTTAATATAACAATAATGCTGCAGAAATCCCAAGATCAAAGGAAGCGTGTATACCTGTGCTTCCTTGACTACCAGAAAGCTTTCAACTGCATCGAACATAAAAATCTGAACAGATTAATTGAAGAAAGGATGGTGGACAAAAATGATCTTAGTGCCTTCCTAATGGAAAAAGGTGTAAGACAGGGCTGCGTCCTGTGGCTTTTACTATTGAATCTCTATTCAGAGGAGGTTTTCAATTTAGCCTTAAGTGAATCAGAAAATGGTATTAAGATAAATGGAAAACCTATTAACAGCATTCTATACGATGACGATATTATTATAGCTGATGGTTAATAGGCGCTTCAGCACATGATCGACAGAATATCTGCAGAAGGAGAAGCACTTGCGTTACAAATTAACATAGATAAAGAAAAATTAATGGTGGTTAGCAGAACACCAAATATATAACGGAACATCATTGGCAACGGTAAAAGCATTCAATAAGTCTCCCAGTTCCGATATCTCGGCAATTCCCTCAGGGACTAGAGGAATCCCAGAATTCTTCTAGTATGGGCATTGACAGGTCGTTCCCAAGGAAGAGGTAAAATATCTGGGTATCGTACTGGATAGGAAACTCACTTGGGAGCCACACCTAGAATCGGTGCTGAAAAAGGCTACAAAACACCTTTGGACTGCCAAACAACTACTCGGTAGGTCGTGGGGTTTAGCCCTAAAATGACCTACTGGATATATACCCAACTGGTCAAACCAAAAATACTATATGGATCTCTGGTATGGTGGAGCAAGACCAAACAAAAAACAGCAATACGGCGGCTATGTAGGGTGCAAAGACTTGCATGCCTATGCGTTAAAGGAGCTATGAGATCCACTCCAACGGCGGGCATGGAAGCTCTTCTGTACCTTACACCGCTTAACGTGGCTGTTCAAGAGGAGGCAACTTTTCAGGCTATCTCCATACACAGAAGGGAAAAATTTAAGGAGGGCAACCTTATTGGTCATCTCACGATCCTGAAGGGGATCGGAGACATACTTAATATGTCAACGGCCAGCGACACCATTGATCCTATACAGTGCTTCGTTAGGAAGTATAGGGTCTACTTCCCGACAAGGGAAGAGTGGTGCGCAAACCCAAGGTGGCTACAGGATGGCTCACAAAATTGGTACACGGATGGATCCAAAACGCTCCAAGGGGTGGGAGCAGGAATAGTGGGGCCTAGAGCACACAGAGCAATAACATTGAGCAAGGACACCACAATATTCCAGGCGGAACTATACGCAATATTGGAAGCTGTAGGGATCCTATCCGAAAGGGGATACATGGGAGTAAGTATCAAAATACTCTCGGACAGCCAATCAGTCTTAAAGGCCCTGAATAGCTGTACAATCACGTCCAGGCTAGTACTGGAATGTCATAACATGCTTAATGACCTGGCAATTCAGAATCAGATTACTCTGATCTGGGTTCCAGGACATGAGGGGCATAGAGGAAATGAGATGGCAGACATCTATGCAAAAAAGAGGCTGAGGGGACCTTCATTGGACTCTCTCCATCCTTTGGATTCAGCAGGGGTCTCCTTAAAGAGGAGATGATGAAATGGACAAAATCCATAGTAGAGAAACATTTTTTAGCTTTGAAGCAAGGAGGGCGGATCTCGCCCTAAAAATGGATAGGAAAAGCCTAAGATTACTGGCGGGGACACTCACAGGCCACCATACCCGCAATAAGCACCTATACAGAATGGGCCTATCAACCACGTACACCTGCAGATTCTGCGGTGAAGAAGAGGAGTCCATGGAACACTTGATTACCAACTGAGCGACATTGAGACATAGGAGACATAGGATACTACATGCTATACGCTGGATGAACAGGATCTGCTAACGCTCCCATTGAAGGAGCTGGTCCTGTTCCTGGATGTATTAAACCCGTGAGGGATAAGGGGAAGCAAAATAGATCAATGATGGTCGCAGTGCAAAGGGCCATTTTGGGCCACACTCCCCTCTACACATTACATTACATTACATGGGCATTGACGATCCCGAGGTACCTGAGTCATGTTGTGCTGTTTTGTGTTGTCCAGATTATGTGTAATAAAAACGTAATCTTAAGGTGTTTGCCGTGCCGAGAAGATGAATGGCTCAGCGTTTATGGGTCGCGAACGGTTCCTCCGGATACCGGGCGCATCTGGGAGTAAGTAGCCTTGCTATGGCATCCAGGCTCTGCTGTAGTCAACCCTTATTTCCTAGGATACTCGTGGGAACACTATGTGGAATGATAATATTTATAATAGTGATAATGGCAGCACCTCAACAACAACAACCACAGACGATCCAAACAACCGCTTCAGCCCAAACTACTCGCGATAGCTTTACCAGATCTGACATTGTAGGTGATTGAAATTGCTTTTTCCATGTAGTTAGCTTACACTTATATGGCCACCAGAACCATCATGAAAGACTCCGAGAGGTTGCTCTAAGATATCTACAACAAAACTGGTCGGAACTTCAGACATTTTCATTAGTTGAAGACGACGATATGAAAGACTTCAATAACTACTATAAATATATAAGAAAAAATGGTACCTATGGAACGAGTCTAGAGATAATTGTCCTCTCGGAAATCCAAAATAGCAACTTTCATATCTTCTTGAAATAACGAAGAACAAGAGATAAAAAAAATAACTTTTAGGGACAGACCAACATTCATAAGCACAGGAAAACACACCGAAACTATTTACTAACAGGCAATCCAATGTCGGGATACTTTGAGCTTCTGACACCACAAATGGCGTGAAAATCCTAACACCTTTGTTCGGGCCCGGAACAGATGCAAAGGAGTTATCGACGAAACCAAGGAGACACACAATCATCGAATTAGAAACAAACTTCTCGCTTGTCCCAACAATTCCAGGCCCTTTTCGTCAGTCGCTAAGACAGTTAGTCGAAATTTCACCAAATCCACCATACCACAACCACCATTCACACGACCAGACAATTCTATTGCAACGACACCTGTTGAGAAAGCGAACTCTTTGCTTCACATTCTACTGTCGATTTCCAAGGAAAAACACCACTTAATATTCCCATATTGCAGTCAAGGATGCCCGATGTTGTCTTCAGAAAGCGTATCATAAAGCGTATTTTAATGAAGCTAGACCCAAAAGGCTCAAAAACTGTTTCTAGGGAACTGACACCAGTTTTCTGTAGACTTTTCAACCTATCCTACAGAAAGGGAATATTTCCTTCCTGCTGGAAATGTGCCACAGTTCATCCGATACCTACAAAAAGGCAAGAAGACCTTGCCAAATAACTACCGACCAGTCGCACTGCTTTTAATAATATCGAAAGTCATGGAAAAGGTTATTAATCAGCATCTTCTAAAATATCTTGAAGGATTCAATATTATTAGCGATCACCAATATGGCTTTCGTAAACATAGATCAACAAGAGATCTTCTGACTTATGTAACACGTGTTTGGAAAAACGCAATTGAACACTTTAGAAAATCTCGAGCGGTTGCTCTTGACATATTCAAAACATTCAACCTTGTTTGGCACGATGGACTGTTGGCTAAGCTACACTTTTATGGTATGTCTGAAAGGTTCTGTTTGTGGCTCTCAAGTTTCCTCAGAGAGCGTTCTTTATGAGTGGCGGTAGACGGATTTCTTTCTAACACCATCACTATCAACGCCGGTGTGTCCTAAGGCTCCATACTGTCTCATTTATATTAACGATCTATTGGAAAAGACCGGGAATCCAATCTACAGCTTTGCAGATGACATTACGCTTATCTCTTCATTCATTTTGAATGCTTGAACATCGGCTACTCAGGTGAATATCCGCAGACAGCAGGAGGTCGTTTAACTTAACAAAAACCTGGAAGAAATTCTTTCTTGGGGTGTCAGTAACCAATTGGAATTTAACGCTACAAACACCCGGGTGGCAGTTTTTTCTCAAAAAGTTAACTTTGCTGAACCCGACATAATCATGTCGGGGCACTCAATTCCCCTAGCATCGTCACTCAATTTATTGGGTGTTAATTTGGGAGCAAATATGTCCTGGCATGAACATGTTGCAGGCATAACAAGGAGAGCTTTTCAAAACTTGGGAATATTATTGCGAACCAGAAAGCTTTACACTCCACAACAACTGTTAATTCTTTACAAAATTCAAATGCTGCTCCCATGTTTGGGAGTCTCCGAAACACACACTGCATTTGTTAGATTCTGTTCAGAGAAGAGCTGTTCGTCTGATGACACGAAACTGATCGGCGGCCTTGATTCGCTGGAACATCGAAGAACGGTAGGCGACTTGAGTCTGTTTTACAAGTATTTTCATGGAAAGTGTTCGAAGAATGTAGCCCGCTTAATTCCTCCCAGAGCGGTACATGTTAGAAATACACATCGCGCTAATACTTCACATTCGTATGAGGTTCAACTTTTTACTCCGCGTACAACGCTTTTCAAGCAGTCTTTTATATGGAGAACGTCATCCCTTTGGAATAATTTGTCCAGGGCTGTGTTTCCCACCGAGTACAATTTGCAGCGATTCAAGAACAACGTGAATCGCGTTTTCCGCACACATTCCGCTCTTGGAGCGCTTTAGGGACTTCCCTGTAGCACGTATGCTAGATCCATGAAAAAAAAAGACTAACGATCTGGAACCAAATATACGCAGAAGAATAGAACAAGCTACAATAACTTTTATAAATTTGAGAGCATTACTCGGTAATATTGATTTCTGAGGCATTGGCCTCAAACTGGAGCTACGATATGGCTTTGTTAAATGCTATGTACATTTGGTACGACACTACGGAGAAGAGACTAGAACTCTAAAGGGGCGACTGGAGGCCTTTGAGATGTGAGTTTTCAGAAGATTGTTTAAAATTTCATGGACCGACCACATAACAAACAATGAAGTTTTGAAATGAGTAGAGATAGAACGAATACAAGTAGTCAAAAGAAGATAAACCGCCTATCTTGGACACATTCAAAAACACTAAGGACGAATTTCTTAAGCTTATTATGGAGGGAAAAATCGAGGAAAAGCATGGCACTGGAAGGAAGAAGTACTCATGGCTAGAAAACATAAAGGATTGAACTGGTCTCGGCTCCTACGCACTTTACAGAGTCGCTCCAGATAGAGGTGAGTATGCCAGAATTGTCGCCAATTGCCTGGTTATGAGACTTTAAGAAGATGAAAATTGAAAGATTGAGTTTAATTTTTAATGGATAATTAAATAACAATAATATTTTTATTTTTATATAGATTAATTTTCACATAAATTGTTTAAACAAAATTATCAAAAACAGACAGTAAATTAATATAATTTAAGAAAATTTTCGCTATTTATTATATCTTGTTTTTGTCTGGTTATTTGTTTAATAAAAAATATGTTGTTTTGGTGTCACTTGTACCTTAATAAAGAAAATAAATATTTTGATAGCTGGGTACGTATTTTTAAGTTAATTTAAACGATAATATGGCTAGTTACCTAAATAAATTTATAATAGGTCTGTAAGATATCACTGTTTCATTCTATGTTGGTTCTGTGGTTCAAATAAAGGACAAAGTTTTGTATCTGTGTTGAAAAAGAACAATAGTTCTTTTTCAACACATATACAAAACTTTGAATGTGACCTACAATTACGACAAATAAGTTTCAGTTATTCTAGCTCTAGTTATAGCACGAACTGTCAGAGTGAGCCATCTTGATGGTCATATATGAATATGAACGGACGCGCCTTTTCTTGTGTTCAAATCTAAATTGTCTTTATGACTTAACTGCAGATAACTCTTAGTAAAGAATATATTTAGTCATTGGTTTCATTTGGATACAAAAGTAGTTACTGTAACAAAAAAAGGGGCATTGAAGGCTGTGCTGCTTATAGAAAGAAGGCGTCCATCGATAAACAGGTTAGATCCCTCCCAACGCAGTCAACTAAAAAAGGTGGAGATTTTGCTCAAAAAAAGAACTCTTTTATACAGTGGATTTCAAAAAAATTACACTCAAATTGGAAGTAGCGGACCCGAGGAGGCGGGGAAAGATTTTTTGAAAAATGAAACCCTCTCATATAGTAGAACTCTAACTTACACCCAATTTAGAAATAGATGACGAAGGGGTGAACATTTTTTACAAAGAAAAACAGCATTAATAAAAGCCCTGTTTCTATCGGGCGTTATTTTCTACATCTGTTGGTGCGGGGAGAAGGCATATGCCGTTCTTGTCTACGCCACAGTTTAGAAATTCGATTCGGACATATAATTAAGAACCTGCAGCTGTCCAATTGTCTTTTGCGTTAGGGAATGTAATTCTGTATTGCAAAGGTTATTAAATATACATTTGTAAAAGAAACGAATTTTTTGATATTACGCTACACAATCTCATAAGTTTAGTTATCTTACTAGTGTCTTCCTCAATTTAACTCCATGTTTACCAAATATACCAGTTACATCCCTTTAGTGCATCTCACAGAAAGTGTTTTTAACTATGTACTTCATGTTAACTTGATATTGCCATCTGACAAAGGTATTTGATTGTGTCAGTTAGTGTGTGTCTGAAGAAGTCTAGTGTGATTGATTGTGGTATTCCTTAAGGGTGATGGGAGATTTAATTTCATAGTATGTTAACGGTCTTAAAAATACAGGAATTTGAAGGCGATTTAGATTTTTTGCTGAAAACAAGAACAAATTGTGGTGTGGTTCAAATATGGAGTGTAGTGAAAGTTTGGGACTGTGGAATAGGTTTCAAGGCTGTGCTCCAAACTATGGGACTAAATAGCATGATGAAGTTTCCAGGATTAAAAAATTCCGGAGGCAAAATAGCTCTTCAATCTCAGAGTGGGGTCTGATTCGGGGGATTACAATTTTAAAATAAATTTTTGTAACATACGATGTTTAAACTCGAACATAAATTCAGTGTGCAATCAAATAAATTTCATGTACTCGCTCTCTGTGAAACCAAGGTTAGTTCATCGATCAGCATAGTCAACTCTCTATATTCTGGGTACGAGTTCTATGAAGTGATCTCTCTTGCCAACGAAAGGAGGCTCTGGAGCTCCCAAACTTTGATGTTATTTGTTTAAAAATAACGACTCGACAAACCACAAATTTATCTGCTGCTGCCTCTATCGACCACCAAGTGATATTCACTTTGGAATACTTCTTGCTTCTCATCGATTATTTACAGATTAATTATCCAAGTGCCGAAATTGCCCCCCTGGGCAACTTTAATATTCACAGTATCAACTGGCTTAAATTCGGCCAAGGTTCTGAAGCTGAATCATTCTCAATCAATTGTGGCTTTACTCAGCTTGTCGATGAACCAACAGGGATTCCTAATCGAGACCGGGATTTCGCCAGTCTTCTTGACCTATTATTAATCACCAATTCAGAAGTTTGCACTGTCACCGTAAATCCACAGTTAGGTTCCGACCATAAACGTCTTTTTACATCGAGTATTAAGAGACTGCGCTAGATTTGGCACTACAAATCTGCTAAATGGGAAGAACTTATGTCGATATCATTTCGGCTGGTATGGAAGCTTACATTCCTTTTCCGAAGAAATGTCCTTCCAACGGCAAGCCTTGGTTCGACTGGAAATGCAAAAAAGCTGTTGCTTCTAAACATGTTGCCTACCGACAACGCCTTGAAAATCCTAACGTCATAAATCGAAACATCTTTGTTCGTACTCGGAACAGATGCACAGAAATATCGATAAAACTAAGGAGTCACACAATCAAAGAATTAAAAACTTCTTCACTGCCCCAACAATCCCACGTTCTTTTTGCCAGTCGCTATGGTCATTTGTTAAAATTTCACCAAATTCACATTTCACCACTTATACGGCCAGATAATACTATAGCAACAACACCAGTTGAGAAAGCCAACAAGCTGAAATACTTGGTTCACATTCTACGGTCGATTTACGAGGAAAAACACTGCTCCTACAGAGCCGTCAAGGGTGACCGATATTGTTTCCACCCAACGTATCATAAAATATATTTTAATGAAGCTAGGCACCAAAAAAGCCTCTAGCGCTGACAGAATACCTACGTAGTATTCAAAAAATGCAGGCGTGAACTAACACTAGTTTTCTGTAAACTTTTTACCCTAATTACGGAAAAGGAATATTTCCCTCCTGCTGGAAATGCGTTACAGTTCATACCGATACCCAAAAGAGGCCTGCTTTCACTAATATTGAAAGTTATAGGAAAGGCCAGAAATTTTCGAAAGTCTCTAGAAGGATTCCATATTATTAGTGACCATCAATAAGCAGAGATCAACAGGAGATCTTCTAACTCATGTAACACATGTTTGGAACAACGCAATTGAACACTTTGGATAATCTCGAGCGGTTGCACTTGATAGAACCGAGGCATTCGACTGTGTTTGACATGACGAATTGTTGGCTAAGCTACGCGTTTATGGTATGTCTGAAATCTTTCGCTTGTAGCTCTCCTGTTTCCCCAGAGAGCGTCGCTTACAAATGGCAGTTGACGGATTTTTTTCTAACTCTCTCACTATCAACGCCGGTGTGCCCCAATTCTCCTTACTGTTTCCTACTCTTTTTCTCATTTACCATAATGATCTGATGAAAAGGACCAGGAATCCAATGTACAGCTTTGCAGATGACAGTGTGAGTATTTCTTTATTCACTGGACGTTCAAACTTCGGCTAGTCATGCAAATATCCACAGACAGCAGAAAGTCGTTCAGCTTAACAAAGACCCGAAAGAAATTCTATCTTGAGGTGACAGTAACCAAATAGAATTTTATGCTATAAAAACTCAGGCGGCAGTTAATCTTTCTGAATCCGACACAATTAGGTAGTTATTTCGTGGCGTTAATTTGGGAGCAAACACGTCTTGGCATAGAGAGCTTCTCAAAAGCTGGGAATATTATTTCGAACTAGAAAGCTTTACACTCCACAACAACTGTTAATTCTATACAGAGCTCAAATTCCACCAGTGTTTGAAGGTGTGCTCCCAAATATACACTGCATTTTTTGGATCAGAAAGGACCTGTTCGTCTGATTGGAGACTCAGAACTCATCAGCAACCTTGATTCTTTGGGACATCGAACAACGGTTGGCAACTTGAGTCTATTATACAAGTATTTTCGTGGATGTGTTTGATGGATGTAGCCCAGCTTAATTCTTCCCAAAGTGGAATACCCGTTGCGCTAATACTTCACATTCGTTTAAAGTTCAGCCTATCGCTACTCGTCTAACCCTTTTTAGATAGTCCTTTATATGGTGAACCCTATCCCTTTGGAATAATTCGCCAAAGATTGTGTTTCCCACCGAATACGATTTACACTGATTCAGGACCAACGTGAATCGCTTTTTCCGCACACGCATCGCTCCTATAGCGCTTTAGGGATTTTCCTGTAACACGTATGCTAAGCTCATAAAAAAACAGCTAATAAATTAACATTACGTTTTAAATGAGGCCTAAATGGCACAGATATATGTAAATAATTATTTCTGGAAGTAAATTACCTAGTTAATTACCAACAGATATTACAAGATGGACTCACAATATTTTCTATCTATTCCATCTACATCGTAATTTAAGTATTTATTTATTTACCTTTATTTATACATATAAAACAATGAATATTATAATTGACTTTTTAATATGATTAAATTTGGTATATTATACTTTTGCCGACATATTTTTATTTTTATTTTTTTATTTTTTTTTTTTACGAATCTAACACACGTGATGCAGTGAAGTCCCTAAAGCGCTACAAGAGCGACACGTGTGCGGAAAAAGCGATTCACGTTGTTCTTGAATCAATGTAAATTGTACTCGGTGAGAAACACAGTCCTGGGTAAGCCATTCCAAAGGGATGATGTTCTCCATATAAAAGACAGCTTGAAAAGCGTTGTACGAGGAGTAACAAGCTGAACCTCATACGGATGAAAAGTATCAGCACGACGTGTACTTCTAACATGCACCGTTCTAGGAGGAATTAAGCGGTCTACATCCTTCGAATACTCTCCATGAAAATACTTGTAGAACAGACTCAAGTTGCCAACCGTTCTTCAATGTTCCAGCGAATCAAGGCCGCCGCTCAGTTCTGGGTCTCCAATCAGACGAACAGCCCTTCTCTGAACAGAATCCAACAAATGCAGTGTATGTTTGGGAGCGGAGCCCCAAATATGGGAGCAGTATTCCATAGTTGGTCGAATTTGAGCTTTGTAAAGAATTAACAGTCGTTGTGGAGTGTAAAGTTTTCTGGTTCGAAATAATATTCCCATCTTTTGAGAAGCTCTCCTTGCTATGCCTGCAACATGTTCATGCCAGGACATATTTGCTCCCAAATTAACGCCCAACAAATTGAGTGACGATGCTAGGGGAATGGAGTGCCTCGACACAACTATGTCGGGTTCAGCAATGTTAACCTTTTTAGAAAAAACTGCCGCCTGGGTTTTTGTAGCGTTAAATTCCACTTGGTTACTGTCATCCCACGATAGAATTTCTTCCAGGTCTTTGTTAAGTTGAATGACTTCTTGCTGTCTGCGGATATTCGCCTGAGCAGCCGATGTCCGAGCGTTCAAAGTGAATGAAGAGATAAGCGTACTGTCATCTGCAAAACTGTAGACTGGATTTCCGGTCTTTTCCAGCAGATCGTTAATGTAAATAAGAAAGAGAGTAGGAGACAGTATGGAGCCTTGGGGCACACCAGCGTTAACAGTAAAGGTGTTAGAAAGAAATCCGTGACTCGTAAACAACGCTCTCTGAGGAAACATGAGAGCCACAAACAGAACTTTTCAGACATAGCATAAGAGCGTAGCTTAGCCAACAGTCCATCGTGCCAAACACGGTCGAATGCCTTGGATATGTCAAAAGCAACCGCTCAAGATTCTCCAAATTATTCAATTGCGTTGTTCCAAATATGTGTTACATAATTCAGAAGATCTCCTGTTGATCTATGTTTACGAAAGCCATACTGGTGATTGCTAATAATGTTGAATCCTTCAAGGTATTTTAGAAGATGCTTATTGACAGCCTTTTCCATGACTTTCGATATTATTGAAAGCAGTGCGACTGGTCGGTAGTTGTTTGGCAAGGTCTTCTTGCTTCTGAACTGTAGCACATTTCCAGCAGGAAAGAAATATTCCCTTTCTGTAGGATAGGTTGAAAAGTATACAGAAAACTGGTGTTCCCTCGCACAGTTTTTGAGAACTATGGCAGGTATTCCGTCAGCGCCAGAAGCTTTTTTGGTGTCTAGCTTCATTAAAATACCTTTTATGATACGCTGTCTGAAGACAACACCGGGCATCCTTGACTGCACTATGGGAATAGTAGGTGGTGTTTTTGTTTGGAAATCGGCAGTAGAATGTGAAGCAAACAATTCGGCCAACAAGTTTGCTTTCTCAACAGGTGTAGTTGCAATAGAACTATCTAGCCGTGTGAGTGGTGGTATGGTGGATTTGGTGAAATTTTGACCAACTGCCTTAGCGACTGACCAAAAGGACCTGGCATTGTTGGGACAAGCGAGAAGTTTGTTTCTAATTCGCTGATTGTGTGCCTCCTTGGTTTCGTCGATAATTTCTTTGCAACTGCTTCGGGCATGAACAAAGGTGTTAGGATTTACACGCCATTGTCGGTAGGCAAGATGTTTAGAAGCAACAGCTTCTTTGCATTTTCGGTCAAACCAAGGCTTGCCGTTAGAAGGACATTTCTTCGAAAATGAAATGTAAGCTTCCATACCAGCTAAGATAACATTGGAAATCTCCCTGGCGCAGTCAGATGGGTCGTCGGATCGAAAACAAACGTCTAACCAAGGGAAAGTTCGAAAATATTCTGTGAGATCTTCCCATTTAGCAGGCTTGTAATGCCAAATCTTGCGTGGTTTAGGCGCCTCTCTGTCACTGACTGGTAGGACACTCGATGTCGAAAGCAGTTTATGGTCGGAAGAACTCAACGGCGCGGCGGATTTACGGTGACCTTGTAAATCTCCGGATTGGTGAAACTTATATTAGCATCTATGCGATTATTTGAACCTCACTTTATGGTTTGTCATTTATCTTTTCTTCTATCAATATTAGAGAGTTAAATTATAAAATTTTATTGTATGTATACAGATGTTTCATTAATAAATTTAAACCTGTTGTTTTTTTTGCAGCTGGTGAGAAAAGGGGCGAATTCAAAGGGTAATCTTGTTTCTTGAAAATTTAGTGGCTATGAAACGCGAGAGTTTTACAGAAACAATAATTCTGCGATTACCGCAAAGAGAAAATTTCGTTTTAGATTAATTTTGACATAATTTGTTTAAACAAAATTATCAGAAATGGTCAGTTAACCAATATAATTAAATAAAATTTGCCGTAATTATTAAATCCGGTTTCTGTTTGTTTGTTTAATAGATAGTATATTATTTTTATATCCGTAACGCAATAATTATTTTGGCAACTTAATCTACCTTTTTAATTTAATTTATCCAACATAGATAGCGCCCCAATAAATTTCTAATAATACGAGGATGGATTGAAAAATTCGCGGCCTAGTCAAGAAAACAAAATAAAATATGTACGACGTAATCTCTATTTAGCTTTATGCACTTCTTCCATCTGCTTTCCAAAGCTTCCACACCTGTTTGAAAAAAGATTCCTCAAGGTTTTCAAAATACTGGCTAGATGCAGCTTCGACTTCTTCATTTGATGAAAATTTCTGGCCACCGAGGTGTTTTTTAGGTTTGGAAACAAATGAAAATCCGAAGGTGCTAAATCAGGAGAATAAGCCGGGTGAGGTAGCAATTCGAAACCATGATCACGAATTTGAGCAATAGACTCAACAGACGTGTGAACGCGAGCGTTGTCCTGATGAACAAAACTTTCTTTCTCAGTAATCCTGGGTATTTCTTGACGTAAACAACGCAAAAGGGTGCAATAGTAAGTAGTAGTCCACCATAATAATATCTTTAGCATCCCAAAAAACTGACGTCATCACTTTTCCCGCAGACAGAATTGCCTTCGCTCTTTTTGGGGTCGGTTTTCCAGATTTTTTTCCACTGGTTGGATTGTTGTTTTGACGCTGGAGTATAGTGGTGAACCCAGGTTTTGTCCACTGTCACAAACCTGTTAAGAAAATCTTGCGGATCAGCCTCAAACATCTCCAAACAGTCGCGAAAAATCGTGAGTCGAATTCGTTTTTGATTAAATGAAATCAATCTGGAGTACCACCTAGCGAAAACCTTAGAAAATCCGAGTTTGTTAGCAATGATGTTTTGTGTTCGTGCATACGAGATGCTTATAGTGTCTGCACTCTCCCTGATAGTTAATGTACTGTGTTTCAATATGAGATCACACACTTTGCCGATGTTTCCTTCAATCGTAGACGTCGTGGGCCGGCCGGAGCGAGGGTCATCTTCGATGCTCTCTCATCCACGTTTAAATTCTGCAACCCTTTTTTTCACAGTGGTATATGATGGAGCAGATTCCCTAGTGTTGTCTTTATATCATCGTGGATCTCCTTTGCTGTTAATCCTTTTTTAAACAGGTGCTTGATGAACGCACGTTGTTCAATTTTTTCCATTTTTCCAAAAACGCTGCACATGGTCTCAGTAAACTCGTTCTAACCTAAAAACCACAAATTCTATAGCAACAAAATTTTACACTGTGACAACCAAAGAAAGTATGATCTTATTGAGGGTACTATAATAAAAATATTATAATTATTTTATGGTGAGGCCGCGAACTTTTCAATTTATCCTCGTATAATTGTTGGTTCTTTGGCTCAAAAGAAAATATTGTTAGGGTAAATAATTTTCAACTTAAATATAGACCAAGAGGGCGACCCCAAATTTTGACCTGTCGACTAACCGTTTACCTAGTTGTTCATTCTATCGGGCGAGTGGAATAAAAGCCTTTAACACTGATCTTGCGGCCTCCGTGCCCTAGAATGCCCAGATAAGGCCCAAAATGCTACATCCAAAAATGCACTGTCATTTAACCACTAGAATCAAGTACCATAACATTTGTTGACACTAAAAAAGTCGAGCGCCCTAAAGGACAGACGCCGCCGAGACCGGCTCCAGCTTTAGGGCCCAAAAAAACGCCGATCTAAAAATGGACTGTCATTTAACCATATAAAATCAATAAATTTAGTTTGTTCTTGATAAAACAAGAGGAAATCTGCAAAAGGCAGAAGTCGCCAATACCGGAGGACGAAGCTGGACCCGCTTTTTCCAGCCAAAAACGGTCGTTTTGCGAGTTTTGAATAAGTAAGATCGTAAGTCCCAAGTTTTGGGTGCTACGTGTCTCCCTAAGCTATTTTTAGAAAATTTAGGCCTTAATTAATAAAATGTCAGGAGGGCAGACGCCTTGCTTGTACCCGAATAAGCCAAGGCATTTTCAAATTTAAAAAAAAATCGAAATTCTGATAGTACATAAAATTCGTACCGGATGAAATTATTATGATTTAGGCTACACTGCTAAAAAAACTTTAGATGAATTTTAAATTATTTACTCAAAATTAAGTTTTTTTTGTAGATTTTTGACGCGTTTACTAGAAATTTCAAATAAAACGTTTTTAAATTCTAGTATAAGTTTAAAAAAATCAAGTAAATTATACTTGAAAAAATAAAGTAAATGTTTGAAATTTCGATTAAATGCTTTAAAAATTTTGAAAATACTTAATTTAAAGTGAATACGGTACGAATTTTATGTAGAACTTATAATAGCGTCTATACTATAAGAATTTCGCTTTTTTTTTTGAAGTTTGAAAGTGCTTTGGCTTGTTCGGATACAAGTGAGGCGTCTACCCTTGTGATATTTTGTTAACTTAGGCCTAAATTTTCCAAAAATAACTTGGGCAGACGCGTAGGATCGAAAACTTGGGACCTACGGTAGTATTTACTCAAAAACTCGAAAAATGATCGTTTTTGGCTGAAAAAAGTGGGTCCAGCTTCGTCCTCTGGTATTGGCGGCATCTGCCTTTTGCAGATTCCCTCTTATTTCATCAAGAATAAACTAAATTTATTGATTTTATATGATTAAATTTTTTGATCGACGTTTTCTGTGTCCTAAAGCTGGATCCGGTCTCGGCAGCATCTGTCCTTTAAGCGCTCGACTCTTTTATTGTCAACAAATGTTATGGTACTTGATTCAAGTAGTTAAACGACAGTCCATCCTTAGATGTAGCATTTTCGGCCTTATCTGGGCATTCCAGGGCACGGGGGCCGCAAAATTAACGTCTTTTATTCGACTCGCCCGACAACTAGGCAGACGGTTAGTCGACAGTTGGAAATTTCGGATTTCCCTCTTGGTCTAATAGAAAAGCACTTTTTTATTGCATATGGGTTTTCTAGTGAAGATCTAAAATTACGTCACAAAATGTATTTTTATTTTCTAAATTAAATCGGATAATTCTAATTCTTACAGTATAAAAAATGCTTCTTCCCCACCTTGATTATTATCTGGTGGGTCTACAGAACGTAACCTTAGTCCTTGAAAACTTAGTGGTTAGGTTATAAGTTTGTGGCTGAAGAAGTGAAGTGAAGTTGAGAAGCTTGGTTTGTGTCATAATTTTTCTCAAAGAAAATAAAAAAATAACCAAAAAATCTCTCAATAAACACTAAATAAAACCGCTGTGAAAAGCAACTGGAAACGGCGTAATAATCAAACCAAACAGTACCCAAGGCTTAACAAAAAGGCAAGACACCAACAAACCGCAAGTTTAAAAATGTAGACGCTTAACATATTGTATTTGTACTCGCACAAATACTTGTAAGCGAAAGTACTTTATATTGATTTTAATTAACAAAGAGTTTTTGAATTTGAATTTGGCTGGAGACGAGTGCGCCTTTGGTGTGCGGGAAGCTTTACAGAAATATTAATTTTGCGATTATCGCGAGGAGAAAATTTTGCATTAAATTTCCTTTACACTACTTACTTACTTACTTACTCGGATATCCAACTAATAACAAAAAATGGGTATGAAGCATGAAAAAACTGGTTCGACATTACGTAAACCTTACGCAGACCTACCAAGATCATTCAGAAGCGATGGACACTCTTAATACGTAAACGATGTCTCCAGGAGCTACTTACAATGCATTCTTTGTCACGTTTGTATTTATACAAGATGTAGCCGGTGTAAGAGTTAGTGCCAACTGACACGTCTTAGGGGCTCACCCTCATATGTTACATATCTGAATACTTTTCAACAATTATCAACATCTTAACGGCCTTATGAATAAATTAAATTACAGTAAAATTTGTTCCCTTAATGGGACAGCTCCAGCCGTTATGTAGGGACGAGTTATAATCGGTAGTTATTTCTTTGAGTGAACAAGTTGTTTTCTACGAGACGTGATTTGAGTTGGCGACCACACTCTGATTTGACGCCGATAAACTTTTTCTTGAAGAGTTATTTCAAAACTAGGGTTGATAGCAAACATTTTTGCTCTCTGAGACAAGTAAAAAAAAAAATTCCAAATAAGAGCTGTTGATGCGATCACGGAAACAATGTGCCGACAGCGATCGATAGTTTTATCACTTAGAAGAGTGTTGGGAACGTAAGGGTTCGCATTTATGCTCAGTTTTTTACTAACTACGCTATAGAGAAGTAAAAAAATCATATTCCGAGTTTGCATTTCTTTACTAAACGTACGCTTATAGATCACGAAAAACATAATCACCCATTTCGGTCGGTCTGTTTGTAATTTGCAAATTTTGATATTTTTCATTACTTTTTAGTGTACCGTAAGGAATACTTATAAGATAACTTCGGTGTTTGTCCGTCCATCTGTTTGTCTGTCTGTCACACCCGATTTTTTCCGAAATTGTTTGTCGTAGGAAGTTGAAATTCGGTACTAATATAGGAACTGGTAGCCTCCTCAGAGCCGTGTAGTTTTGAAAGTTAAATTTTGACTTAAGGGGTTAGTTTTGGGGGGTGAAATCGGAAGTAAAAAAAAAATACCAGGTCATCTAGTGGGATGTCATGAATGAAAGCTTGTAAGAGTACGAGTTCAAAAATATATAAAATGTAATACTTGGACACACTTTTCTTTGTATATTTTTTAAAAAATCGCGTCGCGAAAAATCGCTGTCCCCCCCTTATCTCGAAAAGTACTCAACAAAAAATTGTGAAAAAATTCTAGAATATTCTCCACAAGATGTAGATTGAACGAAAATT
Organism: Pachyrhynchus sulphureomaculatus; assembly: GCA_019049505.1. Lineage (NCBI taxonomy): Eukaryota > Metazoa > Arthropoda > Insecta > Coleoptera > Curculionidae > Pachyrhynchus > Pachyrhynchus sulphureomaculatus. The sequence continues at coordinate 62,572,217 of CM032449.1, forward strand.
ATCACTATATCACTATCTGGAATATAAAAACAAAAATTTCAAGGTCATCAGTTTTCAGTAAAGATCGGCACAAAACTTTGTTGAAAACTCATTTGGGGTGTGTATTGTGAAGTCATTGATCATTTTATATCTCCGTAACAAAAACTTTTATCTCAAAAGTACTCAACTTATGGAACACTAATTGCGAAAGTCCAACTTGCACTTGACCCCTTATTATTGATATTTGTAGACAAACATATGAAGAGTGAAAAGAGTAATTGGATTATTCTTTTATTACTTTTATCTGTTATATAGTAAAATACATAAAATGTTAACTGCCTCTATGGATGAGGGGTATCTTAATATACAACCTTTTTGGGGTTTTTGGCATGTTTTTTTCAACATTTTCAATTATTAAACATATGAAGGTTCAAAGGGATGGGGAAGAACGTTTGAGGAGTTCTACCATAGATATAGTGGAACACATCTATTTCAAAATTGATTGAGTCGAAAAAATTGTGCAATTTTCTCATTATTTTCAGTTATTAGTAATCTAACAATTGGTTAAACAGGTGGGGGGACGTTAGATAGAATGTTTTATCTATCGTGTTATAATATCCTTATCAGGTTTCTTGGAGTCGGAAAATCTGGAAATTGTGTCATTCTTTTATTATTTTCAGTTAATAATAGTCAAATGTATTAAAGATTTAAGAAGTGGGGAAAGAGGTTAAAGGAATTGCTATGTATATATTTTATTATATGTCCTTTTCAGATTTCTTAGAGTCAAGTTCTCTGAAAATTATTTTATTCTCTAATCATTTTTAATTATTTAGACATAAACATTAGAGGCTCAAAGGGTGGAAAAGAAAGTTAGAGGGGATGTTTCATATTTTTCGGGTTATATATCCTTTTCTGGGGTCTTAGGTTTAAAAAAGTGAAAATTTTAGTAATTTTTCATGTTATGTTTGTTCCTACAAAATCTATGGTCATTTATGAACAGAGTAAATACACTGGTGAGCAAAAAAAATCGACTCAAACCATTTTGTTTATTTGCATTTAATTTTCAAACAGTGGTATTATTTTTAGCATCATTAGAATGCTAATTTTCTCTACTCTTTCCAATAATACCCATTTCCAAAAAATTTTACTGATTAAAACAGTTATACTCAACAGAACCGTTCCTGCTCGCTCAGCAACATACTCGTTGCGCGCTATTCATCTGCATAAAAACATATGCAACTATATTTTTCTTTCATTCCTTTATCGGAACTTGAACCATCAACATAGCCAACGTGTAGTCGCTGAGCAATGGCACCTGAGTGCTGTCTCCAGGGTCTACAGACGTTACTAAGAGACTGAGAGACAGAGACTGGCGCCTGTATACAGAAAGCAGGATCAGGAAGAAGAAGGTGCATCTCCGAGCGATACCACCGCTTTATTATCAATACCACTGCAAGAAACCGTCACTTGACCGGTGTTGAGATCTAGCAGAAGCTCTGACAAGTTCGTGGTCTGGCTGTCAGTGAATGGACAGTCAGAAGAAGACCTAAAGAAGCAAACCTAACTCCGAAGAGACCAACTAACGGACAGCAGCCCATCGACAAGCACGACTCAGATTTGCCCGAGAACATGTCGACTGGATCTTAGAGCAATGGTGCTCCGTTTTATTCTCAGACGAGTCCCGAATATGCCTACATGGCAATGACGAAAGAAAACGAGTCTATAGGAGACCTGGGGTGCGCTATGTGCAGTGTTGCATTACTGAAATAATCGCCTACGGAGGAGGTTTTGTCATGGTGTGGGGAGGCATCTCACTGGATGCGAAAACCGATTTGGTTTTCGTGACTGATGAGACTTGTAGCGGTGGATTAACTGCTCACTAGTACATCGAGGAGATCCTGCAGGAACACGTTCCTTAGGCTGGGTTTGTTGGCGATAGCTTCGTGCTCATGCACGACAATACGAGGCCACATACTGCTGCATAGGTGCGGCAATACTTAGCGGAAGTGAGAATACCCACATTAGACTGGCTTCCGCGGATTTCTGATCTTAATTCAATTGAGCAAATGTGGAATGAACTCAAAAGAAGGGGCCCGCCTTAAATCTAGCCCATTGCATAGCTGAGGGACTTAAACGTTGCGATGGCGGAAGAGTGAGGAAGAATCCCACAGACAGTGATGAAAAAGCTGATTCACTCCATGAAAAACCATACAAAATATTGATTTTGGTTTTTATCATTAAATTTAATTGTTAAACTTAAAATTTGTGTAATTTTTTCTTTCTCTTACCCCTATTTTCAATCCTTGTTCTCGTTGTTTTCCCTTTCAATCAGTTTAATCAGTAAAAAGCATGAATATGCTATGGAATTTGGTATTATTAAAAAGATAATAGAATGGGCTTTCAAATGATACTAAAATCCACAAAAATATATGAACACTAAATTCTGGGATCCGTATTAAATGAAGCCAAATGAGTCGAATTTTTTGCTTACCATTGTATCAGCGAAGTCAACACTAAACACTAAGGTTTCAGACAACATAGAAATATGTTGTCTGAACAAAAATAACATAACAAAACAGTGTTCATAAGCTATATTAGGATTCATCTCGCATACTTAAAAAGTAAATATTATAATTTAAAACCAAGATTTGTGTTATTATTTCACGTGCATGTTTTAAGTTAATATAAATTAGGTCATATTATTTTGCTACAAACATTTTCTATATTTACGTACCATACTTATATTTAATAACAGCTTTTAAGTAGGTTCCATAATTTGAAAACGCCAGTAAAAAAATAATATTTATTAAAATACTGTAATGAGTTTAAAGTTCATGTTAATGCCTTAACTTTGAAATAGAGTTTGTATGTTGAAATAAATTGTACGATAGACGAACGAATTAGTATAACTTCAGTTTATGATGAAATCGATTCATCAAACTTATCAATATGAAAAATTCCTTCAGCTATTATCTGGATAGTCACATAAGTAAATAACTAGACTTACAGTTTTTTCTTTTTAATTTTTTTCTCATATTAACATAAACGGCCGTCTCATATGATGTAATGGTAGACTATAATTGAGAAAACAAATGATATTTAGAACAATTATTACTTTCTTTCTTTCAAAATTGTTACTTGAACTTTGACTTGCACATAAAATGAGGAATTTAGAAGAGAATTATTGATTTAACAAAATTAAACACTAATATGTTTCACAATTTCCACTTTATTATTTTTTCCGTTACAATTGTTTAAACTCGACAGTAACTTCATCAGACGGAAGATATTCTAAATTAATCATAAATTGACATTATTTCTTTATATATATATATTTGGGTCTACCTAGTTACTCAAATTGAGGTGCATTTAATTAAAATTATAAATATTTGGACTTGTCTACTAAAATTCCAGGTATATTTAATTGTGTTATTCCTGAATATAAATTAAGGTTCAGGTTATGGCGTCAAAAGTATGCATAGCATCAATATATCTGAAGCTAATAATAGCAATCTTGGCTGTGTTCCAACGTTTCGAGAAAAACCTTAGACCCGGAATAACTTCCAAAAACACCTAGCAAATGTTCATAAAGGTCTTGGTAGAAAACTTTCACATAATTTATGGATCGAGATACTAAGCAATACTGTCTACGGCTTTGCCTGAGAATTAATACTAAGTTAAGAACATACTAGTGCAGATGATAGAATAAAGAAAAACGTAAAGTATGTAAAACTGGTGTCAAAAAAAATTCAGGAGTTTATAAGCTTCTCGTATTCAGTACGTGAGTATATGACAACTGGACGGCCATTCACAACCAAGGTAAGAAGAATTCATTGAAAACCATCAAACCGCACTGCGTAAAACCAATATGACCTTTAGTGGAAGTAAGAAAGCGTTTCGCAAGTTGAATAAAATCAATAATAAGAGTTTTCTTACACTACCATCTCGCTTAGTAGAGGAAGACGTACTTTAAATTGCAATATCGCCATCCGTAAATCGATAAAATAAGTAACTGCATTTTGGAAGGACATTTATGAGATGAAAAAAACAATAAATATGAACACACTTACACGTAACTGAAAAGAAAGAAAGAAGTTATAAATGGCATTAAAGGCACCAAAAACTTTGCCGTCTCAGGACCAAATGCCATTAACGATTTTTGGAGTTCTCTAGCATCCACCAACATCTATTTAGAATATATTGTTTTTCCGCACACACGCCGCTCCTGGAGCACTTTAGAGACTTCCCTGTAGGACGTGTGCTAGACCCATAAATACAAACATATATATATATATATATATATATATATATATATATATATATATATATATATATACATATATCAATATCTGACTGGTTTGTCGAAGGAGCAATGGTATTTATTTTAAAAAAGAGTAAATTAACCAATTGCAAAAAATTTATTCCGTTTATCTACAACAGATTGCCCAGCAGGATTAAATTGGTCCTTTAAGTCATCGGGGGCAGCGTAGAGGAAAAAAATGATCTGAAGATTGAAAGAAGAATCTTCTCATTGATACACCATTCTTTCTACATGGCGTAGATTGACTGTCCGAAAGCATTTGACACAAGCTCGTACGAACTGTTTCTTCATCTATTAGGGAAATTAAAAGTGACTTGATTAACTACATAGAACTTCTCATGTCGCCATTGATAAGTAAGATTACCATTACATCATGTCTTTAAAAAGTAGAAACTAGCCAATAAGCCCACTGTTTTTCTCTATTTCACTGCTTTTTCTTTCAGTTGCTCTAGGTTAAAATCGTATGTATGACTCTGGTCCATCAGAGAACCGCAAACCCAAAGTTACTCATGTGTCTTATATGGCTGACCTTAGACTTTGTTTTGCTTCAGAATGTGACCTAATCAATCATTTGGAGTGAAAGAAGAATAATAGAGAAGAAAAATACACATAGATTATTGATATCAAATTTGGATTGCAAAAATGTCTTGTTATCAAGTTAGATAGAAGATCGCTTTGTGAACATCCAGAAAACATACAGTTACCCAATGTCTATATTTTAGGTCACTTAAATGTCTGGGAACTGGGATACAGCAACAGACAAACCGTCCCTAGTATGACTAAAAAATGTCTGGTCATCAGAATTCTCGGGACATAATAAAGTTTTTACTCCTAATATGCTGGCTGTACCCTAACTTCTCTATCTGGATGATAGCATATAAAAAATTATGCATGTGTAACGAAAATTTTACATAATTAAGGTGAAGAACTTTTGAGTTTGGAGTATGATTTTCTCCTGGAGAGGATCTGTCACCTTTAACAGAGAGGAGTTGAAGCGTTTCACTTGATCTGGCAGTAAACGACGATCCTTGAGCAACACAATGGCATAACATTAACATTAAGGTATTTATTAAAACAGAACAACAATAATTAAAAAAAACATAACATTTGGTAATTAACTGACTCTGCCACAATAAATCTGGTGTTTACCAACTTAATTTTGGTTCTTGTAATAAACTCTACATAGGACAAACAGGAAAAATATTCGAACAATGAATTTTAGAACATAGTTTTTTAAAAAGTAAAACTGATTCTTCATATGCCAAACATTTAATAGAAGAGAATCATATATTTGATAATAATTTCCATATTTTACACGTTCAGAACAAAACGCAAAAATTAAATTTATTTGAAACTCTCGAGACCAATAAAAGAAATAATTCAAACACACGGTAAAATGACCAACTGGACCTCCGAAATTTCCCATGGTTGAATTTATTTAATGAATAGATATTTGTATAATTATTAAGTTTTGTTGTTCTCCTTTAGTTAAAACCTACCTGAAAATATTTATTTATAAAACCATCGAAAAATGTTTATTTCATTCCATACCCATACTTTTGATAACGTCAAGGTTTTAGCGAAACACGTGCTAAGTATAAAAATGAATAAAAGTTAAAATTTTTCTAAAAATTTAATGTTTTATTCTTATAATATTTGGTGTTTTACAGAAATAACAATTTACCGCAGGTGTTGAAAAACTAACATTTAGTTTTCTACAGTCGCAAGGTCTGAAATCAGAGACCGAAATATTTCTATTAGCCAGAATGGTATGTTTAATACCTCATTGTATTGTAGACAATTTCTTCAACTGGCGAATATTAAATATAGAGTATAGAGCAAACAAGCATATTCAATTATGCATTGACTTTCAGTATATATCCGCATACATCTATCAACATAATGCAGCACTGCGTATCCTATATTACCATTATATTATATTTGTAAGATATTAACATTCCTAGGCTGTCGATTCTTCCAGGAGAGATCGTGTCGATGGTGGAAAATGTCTGTACTACAATTTTTTGATCACCAGAAGTTTGCAAGGCCAACACACTTGATATAGTATTTCTTGATAGAACAATATACTAATAATTCAATCAAAGGGGAGAAAAGACGTTTTAACTATAAGTATTTTTATTAAGAACTTTACGCTCTATCCCACGATATTCAGTTTCAGGTTGTTATGCCGCTTTCGAGCTGCAATCCATTGAGGATCATTAGGACGCAAAGAATTCAGCTGAGCTTTCGCTTATTTTTATTTATTAATTTTGGGCCAAAATGGGTCCTAATTTCATGGCCTGTTTTCAGTTTTCATCAAACTCAGAGTGTCCTCTGCAGCCTTGCGGCAAGAGCCTTCTATCTGATCCCTAGTAAAATTTATATAATTTTTTGTTTATTTTTAAGAGGATTTTCACGTATCCTTGTGTATATCTTTGTGTGGAAACTTGATACCACTGATGTTGTGACAACTTATTTTTGCTAAAACATACCTATATGGCAGCTCATAAGTCCAAGAAAGTAGGTTTTAGCTATGACATGCTGCAAAATATGATTTCGTTTTATTGCTTGCCTAAAATAAAAATTGAAAACGCTAGGCTTAGATATAGCTGATGTCTTATCGACTACGCAACAAAAGAAAGAAATTTTTTAATAAAATAAAATATCGATTTATTTCCACAAATTAATTAAACCTGTATTCTAGTTTAATGAACAAAAATTAAAACTGTTCTTGTTTAAAAATTAGGAGCTATAATATATGTTAACGATAAAACTACTTAATTACTTTGTTAACTGTGACTAAATATATTTGTAAAGATTTTACAATTGCATTATCGCGATTTCGTAGTACAACTACATTGTCAAACGCTTAACTAAGACTAAACAGATTTTTGGTATTTTATGTTTTTATGATAAACAGACGTGGGTCTATTATATGTTAAAACAGTTGAAACAAAACAGAATTTGCTACGTCTAACTGACTATTCAGTAAATTTATATTATGGTCCTTTGAATGTCTGTAAATTTCTATGGATTCTAAGAAATTGAGTTTTGACCCTTTAGGTGTCATATGGAGTATTTGTAAACAATTGATATTGGGAAAAGTATGGTCTGTTTCTAAGAAATGTTTAGCAAAGTGTGATTTTTCATTTTTTAACCTATAAGAGGCATTGTGTTGTGCGAATCTTGTTTTGAAATTCCGTCCCGTTTGGTCTACATAACAGCTATTGCACTCTTGAAAATTAAGTTTATAAACTCCTTATTTATTGTATTTATTAGTTTTATCCCCACTTAGTCCTTTGCTAGCCCAAATTTTTATGTCAGAATTGGAAAACAGTTTTCTAAAAACTCAACACGCGAAAAATATTTTCTTTTGGTTTAGATATGTTGACGACATCTTAGTATATTTCCTGTGAAATATTGAACTAAATTCCACTTTAAATCACCTAAATAATTTACACCCCAACATAAAATTCACACTTGAAAAGGAAACAGATAATAAAATAAATTTCTTAGATGTTAAAATTTTGAAAAAAAGAAATAGACTAGAATTCGATATCTTCCGTAAACCAACCTTTTCAGATGTCACTATCCAAGCTGACTCAATACACCCTAACTCTCATAAACTGGCAGCCTATAGATCTATGATCCATAGAGCCTTCAATGTCCCTATTTGTAAAAATAATTTAAACAAAAAAACGGTCAAGTGCAAGTTGAACTTGCACAATTAGTGTTCCGTACGTTGATTGTTTTTAAAATAAAAAATTTTGTTAGGGTGGTATAAAATGATCAGTGACTTCACAAAACAGACCCCAAATGAGTTTTCAACAAAGTTTGTTTCCAATCTTTACTGAAAACTGGTGACCTCGAAATTTTGTTTTTTTTTCTATACCAGATAAATTATTAAAGTAATGATAATTTTCATTCAATCTATACCCCGTGGAGAATATTTCAGGATTTTTTCAAAATTTTTTGGTCAGTACTTTTCGAGATAAGATAGAGGACAGCGATTTTTCACGATTTTTTAAAAGTAATACGAAGAAAAGTGTGCGCAAGTATTACATTATATATATATTTTTTACTCGTGTTTTCACAAGCTTTCATTTGACACCACACTCGATGATCTAGTAAAAAAATTTTTTTTTCACTTCCGATTTCACCCCTCAAAACGAATCCCTTAAGTGAAAATTTATGTTACGGTGATATAAAATGATCAGTGACTTCACAAAATACACCCCAAATAAGTTTCAACAAAGTTTATTTCCAATCTTTACTGAAAATTGATGACCTTGAAATTTCTGTTTTTTTTATATATCAGATAAATTATTACAGGTAATGCACTCGTGATAATTTTCGTTCAATCTACACCCCGTGGAGAATATTCCAGAATTTTTTCAAAATTTTTTTGATAAGTACTTTCCGAGATAAGGCGGGTGGACAGCGATTTTTCGCGATTTTTTAAAAATAATACAAAGAAAAGTGCGCGCAAGTATTACATTATATATATATTTTTTACTCGTGTTTTCACAAGCTTTCATTTGACACCACACTCGATTACCTAGTAAAAAAATTTTTTTTTTTCACTTCCGATTTCACCCCCCAAAACTAACCCCTTAAGTCAAAATTTAACTTTCAAAACTACATGGCTCTGATGAGGCCATCAGTTCCTATATTACTACCAAATTTCAACTTTCTGTGACAAATAGTTTCGGAGAAAATCGGGTGTGACAGACGGACAGACGGACAGACGGACAGACGGACAGACGGACAGACGGACAGACGGACAGACAGACGGACAGACACCGAAGTGATCTTATAAGTGTTCCGTACGGAACACTAAAAAGAACTGGACACGATCAAAAATATAGCACTCAATAACGGCTTCCAACCTAAAATAATTAATACCTTAATAAGCCGTAAACGAAAACAAATCACTTACAGCTTAACCTACCCCGTAAAAGAATACCGAGAAAAGAAAACATTCATACCTCTGACATATTTTGGTCCCATCTCGGATAAAATATCCCAAGTTCTCGCGAGCGAAAAAACAAGAATAGCTTTAAAACCTGCTCAAAAATTAGCCAATATATTTTTTAATGCCAAAGATAAAACTAATAAATACAATAAATCAGGAGTTTATAAACTTAATTGTCAAGAGTGCAATAGCTGTTATGTAGGCCAAACGGGACGGAATTTCAAAACAAGACTCGCAGAACACAATGCCTCTTATAGGTTAAAAAAGGAAAAAAAATCACACTTTGCTAAACATTTCTTAGAAACAGACCATACCTTTCCCAATATCAATTGTTTACAAATACTTCATATGGCACCTAAAGGGTCAAAACTTAATTTCTTAGAATCCATAGAAATTTACAGACATTCAAAGGACCATAATATAAATTTACTGAATAGTCAGTTAGACGTAGTAAATTCTGTTTTGTTTTAACTCTTTTAACATATAATAGACCCACATCTGTTCATCATAAAAACATAAAATACCAAAAATCTGTTTAGTCTTAGCTAAGCGTTTGACAATGTAGTTGTACTACGAAATCGAGATAACGCAATTGTAAAATCTTTACAAATATATTTAGTGACAGTTAACAAAGTAATTAAGTAGTTTTATTGTTAAAATGTACTGCCACAAAGTAACGGACCAATCAATCAACTCTATAATATATGTAATCAAACTTTTACCTGAAAAGATAACTCTAGTCTAGTCAGCCGCCTCTTTTCAACTTTGCAGCATGAGGACAAATTATAGAAAAAAAAAATTTGGGTTGGCGCGTCTAAAAAAAAAGAATTCCGATCACACGATCCTGATTCTTCTTGAAAACTGATTCGTGAGACTCGGTTTAACGAAGCCTGTTGTACCGGTCTTGATCAAAAACCTCTATGAGGGTACGACTTATAGTACAGTGCAAGTAGAAAATTAGAAAAGGTAAAATGTGTAAACGGATCCACAGACCTTGTAGGGAACTACAAAAAAATATTATGCCCATAGTAAATATAAGGAAACTGTAAAGAAAAATATATTCCAAGGTAGTAAAATGAGTCCTTGAGACCTCGTAGCGTGATGCAAAATAAACAAACTGTAAAAAATAAACGCTACAATATAAAGCTGCTGGAGCGAAGATCGAGAAGTCAGTTGTTGTTGTTTGCTATTATACTTGGAAGCTGAAAGAGTGACCGCAAAATCAATCCGTTTTTGCAACCTCCATAAGTTTGAGACAAAAAAGAAGGACATATTTTTCAATTTTTTTATTTAGGAGTAATTACCCTCTATTTTAAGGGTTAAAAGGGTGAAAATAAATAAGTGTTTAACAGAAAATAAAAAAATATTTATTAAGTGTAATTCATGAAAATATGTCACTTTAATTATTTACATATTCTCTCCCTAATACTGTACAGTCAATCAAAAACCACCCTCTAAAATGGGATCAGAATTAATAGGGGATCCTGCCATACTCACAAACATGACTGCCAATACTAAGAAAAAATACAAAGAAATAATCAAAATTCTGAGAATATAGCGCTGGACTTATACGTCCCCCAAACTTATCGCTAAGCAATAACCACCCCCCTAAAAGGGGATTAAAATTCATGTTGGTGCTATTTTAACCTAAAAAATAACTTACAAATTTTGGGAAAAAATCTTATTTATTTTTATACTTTTAACTTTTAACCCCCAAAATAGGTTGTCATCATCATCATCATTATTAGCTTATTCCATACATAGTCGGATATAAGCTTCCCCAAGTTGTCTCCAACGAGCTTGGTTGTTTGCTTTTTGCATCCGATCATGCCCTGCTAATCATTTTATATCGTCCGTCCATCTTGTCTGTGGTCTACCTCTGCATCTTTTGTGTTCTCTAGGCCTTCTTTCAACTATGTGGCGTGTCTATCTGTTATCATTCATCCTTGCGATATGCCCCCCCAATTGCACTTAAATGTACATATTCGTTGTATTACATCACTTTTGATCTTCTTTGAATCTCGATCTTCTTCGAATACGATCTTGGAGTCTAATATTGAGCTTTCGCCTTTCCATTGCTCTTTGGGTTACCTAGAGTTTATTTATTATACTTTTATTTAAAGCCCATGTTTCAGTGCAATATGTTAATATCGGCAGTACATATTGATCGAATACTCTGGCTTTTATTGTATTTGAAATGTAGATTGTATCCTTCCGAATGCAGACCAATCTAACGAGACTCAGCTTTTAAATTATTTTTTGATATTTCGATTTTTTGTCCTAAATATATAACTGTTTGTACCTTTCCTATTCTTTCACCTTCTATTAATAATTCCTGGCTGTTATCTTTACTCTCGTTATTCAAATATTTAGTTTTGGTGAAATTTATTTTTAGACCTATTTCTCGAGACTCGTTATTTAATTCCGTCAGCATTCCTTGTAATTCTTCTTTTTTGTTGGCGATCGGAGTGACATTATCTGCTAACCTTAAGTGATTTAATCGTTCACCGTCCATTACTATTCCTTTATTTTCCCACTTTAACGATTTGAACATGTCTTCTAGAATCAACGTGAACAGCTTTGGGAATATCGAGTCTAATTCCTCTTTTAATTTTGATTTTATTTGTTTCTTCTTCAAGCATTATTTGTGAAGTGGCTTTTTTGTATACGTATTCAAGAAGAATTGTGTATCTTTCATCGACTCTGCTGTTACTTAAGGCGTTAAGGACTGCCCATATCTCTATCGAATCAAATGCTTTTTCGTAGTCAACTATTGCTATCCACCATTTACTTTTTCCACTATTAATCTAATTATTTGAAGGTGGTCCAAAGTGCTCTTCCCCGTCATTCATTTGTTTGTTTAAGTCTTTCAAATTTTTTCCCTCTTTCAGAGTTTCTCCTATTTTCGAGTACCTGCATTGTCTGACGTCTTCTCCGATCTTTTTCTTTATTTTTTTGTCTTGTTTATTTCTGCCAATTCTTATCTGTCATTTGTAGGATCATTTCTTAATAGTCTTCTCTGTTCCATCTTAATTTTTGTGTTTTGTCTTTTTTCAATGTGGCTACTTGTTTTGTAATCATGAGTAGGCTATTGGTTATTTCTGCGTTTAGTTCATCAAGTTCTGTTTGGTAGTTTATGTGTTTTATACGATTTTCCAGTGCCTATCGTTATTTGTCTGTGTTTTGTTTTATTATTTCTGTTGGAGTCTTTATCTTTGTAAGCGTTGTCAATCTACATCTCTCCTGCTTCAGACTTATTCTTATTTCTGCTCTGAGCATCCGATGGTCACTGCCAATACTTATCGAATTCAGGACTGTTTTGTCGATTAAAATATTTTTGTCATTTTATGGAAAATAATCAATTTCGTTTCTTGTTATACCAACTGGGCTTTGCCATGTCCATCGTCGATGGTCTGGCTTTTGGAAAAATGTGTTCATAACGTACAAGTTAATTTCGTTTACAAAATTTGACAACATTTCTCCTCTGCTGTTCGTCCTACCCAAACCAAACTTACCGACACTCTTCTCATTTGTATTCGCTGGTTTCAAATAGGGTGTAGTTACTTCTAAATAAAAATACTAAAAAATATGTTCTTTCAGATTTTTAATTATTTCAGACTTTTTTCGTTAAGTTTGTTTTTTTGTCTTCAAGTTATGAATGTTGCAAAAACGAGCTACAATTCACACTTTTTTGCGGTTACTCTTTGCCCGTGACATGGTTCAGGCCGTCATTGTCGTTATCGATTTGGTGCAGGTAGACAAAAAGCCTTCCAACTACTTGTGCATCCTTAGAGATTACTTCTGCAGCTTTAGTTGGGGCGGAGCGTATTACACAAAGTAAGTTTGTTGTTCCACCCTCTTACGTGGGTGAGGCCCAAGAGTTTAATTGTGAATCTATTCACATCTTGGTAAACTTGCAAGAGGCTACATAATCTTTGACGATAGACGTCAACCCATTACAATAAATAAAATGTATTCAACAACAAAAATACCTAAAACAAACAACCAGTTCAATTCAAGTTCAAATATCACTGGTAAATTGTTTAAGACTCAACTTTGTAAATATATTCAAATAGCAGAAGGTATAGCCTGTCCCAAAATATAAGATTCTGATTTTTGCCCTTTTAAGTGGGCAATATAAAAATTCTGACCTTTTGTTTATGATAGGTTGCAGAGATGGACTTTATTCATTAATGCAAATAAATAAAATTATAAGTAATTTTGGAGATGTTTATTTATAGATGCATGTAAAAATTAATGGATGAGAAGTACAAATATACAGCTGGAATGAGTGGGGTTTACAAGAGGGGATATATTGTATAAATAAAAACATATTTTAACTTAAGCCTAATTCGGTTTCACTATCACTGTCATCAGCTTAGGTAATTATCAGTGGTTTTATATTATTTACATAAATATATGAATCTTCAATTTTAACAACGTGCTGAATGGAATTCTTCTAGCTTTCACAAGGTGTATCATTTATAACTTTTTTACTAATTCAACCACTGACACGCTTAAAGTAGGAGAAACATTTTGTACCCTTATTTGTGATTTTACTTGATGCCAAATCTGTTCAACTGGATTAAACACACAATAATACGGAGGACGCCGCAAAACAGTGTGTCCCATTTTCTCAGCCATACTATCACAAACTTATTTCTTTTTCAATTTAGAGTTTTTCAAAACTTCCAAAAGATCACTTTTTTATAACTAAAGTCAAAATAAATGTCATTTTCTAACATATATTCCTGTGTTTCCGATTTGGTGTTGGCTGCATTAGGAATCTTATTTAGTAGGCGATTATGGTAACTTGCATTGTCCATAACTATAACACTCTGTTCGGGAACATTTGGCAAAAGGGAATTTTGAAACCAATTTTCAAAAAGTTCTGCGGTCGTGTCTTCGTGATAGTATAAACTAGAATCTTTTATGTTTTTTGCAGATAATAGTAGATAATTTGAAACCTATCCCTTTTCAGATCCAGCATGCAAAATGGTTATTGGTTTACCTTTATTTGAAGGTGAGTTAGTCTGACATTTTGTACTGCTCTCAACCCACCCTCTTTACACAGTGTCATGGGTATAGAACTATGTTTCGTGAATGTAAATTATTGGCCAATTCTCTGATCGATACTTTTTAATTTCTTGTAAATAAGTATGTCGCAAAATTCGTAATCTTTGTGACTCCATCACTACTTGCCTTTTGTTGATTTTTCGGAACGTGAATCCCAGTCTTAAGAGAATTCTGTGAAGGATTGATCAGCCACAATGTATATTGGTCCCATCCTGCACCAGTCTTAATTTTATTTTGTCTAGTGTCGGCACCAACTGCTCTTCATACATAGAACATATTTTTCTCCTGATGACGTCTTTTTCACAATCGTCTATATGATGCATTTGAAAATCTTTCCGTTTTTTCCTGTTCCTGAGTGATGGTTTTCCTACAATACTCTTAATCGTAGAAATTGGGGTTTCTGTTAGTTCACTGGTCTCTTGCAAAGCACTTTGTTTATTCGAATTTCTTTTTACCAAACTGTCGTAAACATTTTTCCCTATTTGTTTAGCGTCAAGTGATAAATGTTTTCTATTGCGATAGCTACTATTGCAATTTTCCCACGGGAACCACGTAATTAAAATAGAACCGTTACGTTGTAAGTTGTAAGTAAAACTAACAATAAAAATAATAAAAAGTATTCTTCGATTCTTAATGGGACTTGTGGTCATTAGGCCTATATTATCAAATACGTAAAGAGCTCCAAACTGGGTTGTCAGGTAGTTAATATATAGGTACAAATAGATCCAATATGATTGCAGGTGAAAGTGACGGCGGTATACAAAGCAGGTAAAATAAAAATACATTTATCGTAATACCTAGCAACTATGCACAAAACCTTAATAGGGGCATTAATTGCCCCGTTGAAAAAGCAAAAAGGCAGGATCTTATATCTTGGGATTTACATTACACTGTTATAGAAAGTAACTACAGCATGGTGACCGCTACTTTCTGTGAATATTAATGAGAGCTCTGGATTTTTTTATGGGCTTAGCACACCCGCTGCAGGAAAATTCTTAAAGTGCTACAGGAGCAACGCCTGTGCGGACAAATCGATTTACGCTGGTCTTGTATGGGTGTAAATTGTACTCAGTGGCTAACACAGTCTTGGGCAAATCATTTCAAAGGGATGATAGTCTTTATATAAGAGACTGCTATGAAAAGTGTTGTACGAGGAGTAACAAGCTGAACCTCATACGGATGTGATGAATTAATAGCACGCACCGCTCTTAGAGGAATTAAGCGGGCCACATTTATCTAACACTTTCCTTAAAAATACTTGTAGAATAAGCTAAAGCTGCCCACCGTTCCTCGATGTTCCAAGATATCAAGGTTCCTGATGAGTTCTGGGTCTTGAATCAGACAAACAGCGCTCTTCTGAATAGAATTCAGCAAATACATTGTATGTTTGGGAGCAGAGCCCTAAACGTGGGAGCATTATTCCATCATTGGTCGAATTTGAGCTTTGTATACAATTAACAGTTGTTGTCGAGTGTAAATCTTTCTAGTTCGAAATAATATTCTTAGCTTTGAAGAAGTTCTGTTTGCAATGAATGCGACATGTTCATGCCAAGACATATCTACTCCCAAGTTAACGCCCAGCAACTTGAGTGACGATGCTAAAGGAAAGGAGAGTCCGGACAGAACTAAGTCGAGTTCCGTAAAGTTAACTTTTTTGGAAAAAAACTTCTACCTGGATTTTCGTAGCATTAAATTCTATTTGATTGTTATAACCTCAAGATCAGGTCTTTGTTATGTTGAATGACCTGCTACTGTATACGGATATTTGCATAAGTAGCCGATGTTTGGACATTCAAAGTGAGTGAAGAAATAAGCACACTGTCATCTGCAAACTATAGATTTGATACCTGACTCTTTCCAGTAGATCGTTAATGTAAATGAGAAAGATAGTAGGAGATAGCATGGAGCCATGGGGTACACTGGCGTTGAAAGTAAAGGTATTAGAAAGAAATTCGTCGACTGCCACTCATAAAGAATGTTCCCTGAGGAAAGCTGAGAGCCATAAACAAAACCTTTCAGACATACGATAAGAGCGTAACAATCCGTCATGCCAAACACGGTCGAATACCTTTGATATATCAAATGCAACCACTCGAGATTCTCAAACAACTTTGCTTACGAAAGCCATATTAATGATAGCTAATAATATTAAATCCCTCTAGATATTTTAAAAGATGCTAATTGATAGCCTTTTCCATAACTTTCGAGCAGTGAGACTGGTCGGTAGTATTTCGGTAAGGTTTTCTTGCCTTTTTTGGGGTGTCGGCTGAACTGCCTCTCATTTTCAACGAGAAGAAAATATTCCCTTGCTGCAGGATAAGTTGAAAACTCTACAGAAAACTGAAGTTAGTTCGCATTCGCATTTTTTGAGTACTATTGCAAGTATTCTATCAGCGTCAGAAACTTTTTTGGTGTCTAGCTTCATTAAAATACGTTTCATGGTACGCTGTCTGAAGACAATATCAGGCCTCTTTGTTGGCACTATGGGAACACTGGGTTATGTTTTGCCATGAAAGTCAAGTGTAGAATTTGAAGCAAAGAGTTTAGCCAACAAGTTGGCTTTCTCATCAGGTGTTGTTTCAATAGTATTATCTAACCGTGTGAGTGGTGGCATAGTGGATTTGGTAAAATGGTCTGGTCTTAGCGACTGACCAAAAGGACATGAAATTGTTGGGGCAGTCAAGAAGTTTAAGTTTAATTAGTTTATTTTGTGTCTCCTTGGTTTCGTGGATAATTTCTTTGCATTGTTCCTAGCTCGAACGAAGATGTTACTATTTATGATGATAGGATGAGATGTTTAGAAGCAACAGAACCAAGACTTGCCGTGAAAGAAGAGCACCTCTTCGAAAAGTGATGTAAGCTTCCATACCTACCAAAATGACATCAGAAACCCCCTTAGCACGGTCAGATTGGTGGTCGGATCTAAAACAAACGTCTAATCAAGGGAAAGATCGGAAATATTCCATGAGTTCTTCCTATTTAGTAGATCTGTAGTGCCACAGTTTGTGGTCGAAAGAACCCAATGATGGATTTACGGTGACAACCTAAATCTCTGAATTGGTGGCTGAAAGTAGATCAAGAAGACTGGCGCACTGTCTGTCTTAATCAGGGATCCGTGTTGATTCATCGATAAGCTGAGTAAAATCACAACTCTTTAAGAATGATTCACCTTCACGACCGTGTTCGTCGGTCGTATTTGAATAATTAAGTCAGTTGTTGTTGTGGACATAAAAAGACCCTCAGGATGGCAATTTCGGCACTTGGATAATTAATCTCTAAATGATCGATGGTGTCTGCAAGAGGAGCGAAAAGAATTCTAAAGCTAATATCACTTAATGGTTGATAAAGATAGAAAAACCTTGTGATTTCTTGAGTCGTTGTTTTTAATCACATAACATCAAAGTTTCGGGGTTCCAGAGCCTTCTCTCTTTGGCAAGAGAGATCGTTTCTCACAAAAAGACAGATTCTAAATATACTCCTAAACCAGACATAGGGAGGATAACTACAATCTGTTAGTTTAGCGCTAGTCTGGTAAGCGTGGTTTGGCCTGAAATGTCTAAGTTTGAAAAAATATAGTATGTATATATAATTATTGGGAGCCGACCAAACCTTAGGAAATTTGAATCTCTCTCGATATGAATATATCACGCTTATATTACCGTGCCCATGAGGATGCTGGATAGAATGGAGCCTTGGAACGTTTTGCCTATTGTAGAAGGTGACTAAAAGAATAAACCAGATGATGGTTCCCGTCTTTCATAGCTAGTGTGATATCACTGCATTGGTTCAGAGTGCACTGCGTTAGTTGCTCTTACCAGCTAATGGTCCTAAGATCACTGGATTTTTTTTAGAGCAGAATGTCTTTATAAAGCTTCCAAGATAAAAAAAAATCTGGAAGTAAAATATTCTCCCCCTCTTTGTTTAAATACCTGGATGACAGCTGGTTCGGGTGCGCAGATCGATATACTAAAGTAGATTTTTTAAATCAACGAGATTTAAACTTAAAAATAATTTTAGTGCACACCTGCAATTAAATACACTTCAAATACTCGTTGTCGGCTACATTAAGATCGACCAGCATCGTCAACTGTGTCTTTCGTAGAAGCTGTCTTTTTCTCAGAAGCAATCTCTCTTGCCAACGAAAGGAGGTTCTGGAGACTTAGATGTTATGTGGTTAAAAATAAGAACTAAACAAACCGTATTTTTTATTTGCTGCCTCCAATGAATACGAAGGAATGCTAATTTTGGAATACTTTTCGGTGGCTTTGTAGACACATCACTTGTTTACAGATTAATTATCCAAGTGCCGAAATTAACATCAGGAATGACTTTAATGTTCATAACTGATAAATATTTAAATACCACTAACAAACGAGGCAGAGAAGCTGAATCTATCTCAATCAGGTTTGACGTTACTCAGCCTATCTATAAACCAACTTGAACACTTTACGACTGTGGCGGAGAGTTTCCCAGTCTTCTTGATTTGTTTTTAGCCACTAAGTTAGAGACCGTCATCCACCATAAATCCGCCGTATACCGTTTCGACATCGAGTGTTTTACCAACCAGTGAGAAAAAACGCCTTAACTGTATAAGATTTGACAATACATATCTTTTAAAAAGAAAGCACTCATGAAGATTTCGAACAGTCCTTTAGTTAATTCAGATCCAGCGATACATATGACTGCGCTAAAGAGATTTTCGATGTTATTTTGTCTTGCAATGCAGCTTATATCCCTTTTCAGCCTTGGTTTGGTTGAAGATGCAAGAATGCTATTGCTTCTAAACATCTTGTCTCCAGTAATGGCGTAAAAATCCTAACGTCATCAACTATAATACTTTTGTTAATATCTGGAACAGACGAAATCTAAGAGACATATAATCAAAGAATGAAAAACAAACGTCTTACCTGTTCCAAAACTCAATGTATTTTGGTCGATTGCTATGGTCATTAGTCCAAATTTGACCAAATGCACTAAACCACCACTCACACGGCCGGGCAATACTGTTGTAACATCACCTGTTTAGAAAGCCAAATTGTTAGCTGAATTCTTGATTTTCCATTGTACTGTTAATTTTTAGGGAAGAATACCATCCAATATTCCCAATGCACAGTAAAGAAAAAATCGGTCAAGTGCAAGTTGAACTTGCGCAATTAGTGTCCCGTACGTTGACTGCTTTTAAAATAAAAATTTTTGTTACGGAGGTACAAAATGATTAATGACTTCACAAAACACACCCCAAATGAGTTTTCAACAAAGTTTTTTTCCGATTTTTACTGAAAACTGATGACCTTGAATTTATTTTTTCTGTAAATACCAGATAAATTATTAAAGGTAATGCACTTGTGATAATTTTCGTTCAACCTACACCCTGTGGAAAATATTCCAGAATTTTTTCAAAATTTTTTGATCAATTTTTTAAAAATAATACAAAGAAAAGTGTGCGCAAGTATTATATTATATATATTTTTGAACACGCGTTTTTACAAGATTTCATGTGATACCCCACTCGATGATCTGGTAAAAAAAATTTTTTTTCGCTTTTGATTTCACCCCTTAAGTCAAAATTTAACTTTCAAAACTACACAGCTCTGAGGAGGCCATCTATTCCTATATTAGTACCAAATTTCAACTTTCTATGTCAAATAGTTTCGGAGAAAATCGAGTTTGACAGACAGCCGGACGGACAGACACTGAATTGATCTTATAAGTGTTACAGACAGCGTATCATAAAAACATCTTTATGATGCCAGACACCAGAAAAGTTTCCGGCATTGATGAAATACTCAGCATTGCCTTTTGTAGACTTCTTAACTTATCCTATAGAAAAATAAAAGTTTCTACCAGCTGGAGCAAGAAATAGGAAAAATACCTTCCTAAACAACTACCGATTAGTCGCATTGCTTTCAGAAATATCGAAAATACGGAAAAAGCTATCGATAAATATCTTTTAAATTATCTTAATGGATTTAATAATATTTTCTACCATTAATATGACTTTTGTAACTAAATATAAACAGAAGAAATTTTAAATTATATCACATATTTTTGGAACAATGCTGGTAAATATTTTGGAGAATTTCGAGTAGTTTCACTGGATATATCGAAGGCATTAGATCGTGTTTGACATGACGGACTCTTTGCTAAACAACGCTTTAATGGAATATTATAAAAGATTTTGCTCATGGGTCTCGAGTTTAGTCACTTAATAGAGTTCTTTT
>CM032449.1:62597788-62660288 GCA_019049505.1 Pachyrhynchus sulphureomaculatus
ATATATATATATATATATATATATATATATATATATATATATATATATATATATATATATAATATATATATATATATATATATATATATATATATATATATATATATATATATATATAAATATATACAGGGTGATAAGCAAATTGTTTAATATATTGAAACTGGTGAACCCTTATAGAAAACGGGACTGCACATAAGTACTAATAAATTTCTAACGGAAAAATTCGACTCTAATAAAATGATGGAATGAAATGCAATGATCATTTTCACTCTGCCACTGGTAAACGAAACAAGTGGGAATTAAAATATTGCCTTGATGTAACTCCCATAATAAAATTTTATTAAAAAAAAATTAAAAATTATTAACTTTGTAATACAAAAAAAATTGCCAACTTTCCAGAAATCAATTGGACTTAAAATTTTGCGTTTCAAAGCTATAAAAATTCCAAAAAATTTTGTCAAAAAATGAACTGTTTATATAAAATCCACTAGACTAAACTAAAAATATCACATTTTAAAAATAACTATATAATACCATAAACAGTCAGGAGAAAAGGCATTTCCTAAACGAGTAGTGTAAAAAATATTTATGTAAACATCGGCTACTACATATATTATTATAAACATAGTTAGAGTGGTGTTTCGAAATCAACAAAAACTTTTCAAAAATGACACAAGAAAATTGTTTTCCATTTCAGTATTACGATTGGAATTGTTATTAACAGAACGTTTCTTAAATTCTGGTCTCATTTTACCCAAAGATGTAAGGTGGTAGACGTGAAAATGCACACCTTGTCGCGTCTTATCGACGGATGTTTTTGAATCAATAGTTTTGAATGATGATCTTCTTCATTGTACTTAAATATGATTTTTTTCTAGTCAGGCGTATTATTTATTCTTCATTTAATTTATTATTAGATGAATAGTATCTCAAATGTTAAGATTTACAATTATTGAATACCATCGTTTATTTGGCAACGCTGGGGAATATCTATACCTTGTTAAGCATTTTCATTTTTTTTTTGGTTCAATGGTAGCCACTGATCTGAAGTCAGGTGAGGGTTGGCCGGGCGGTAAAATCCAGTTGTGCTTTCTTTTTTATTTTTCAAATATGTTGAAATTAAAAAAAAGGATTGATTGTGTTTCTATACGACCCCGCAAGTGTATATGTATATATATATATATATATATATATATATATATATATATATATATATATATATATATATACTTCTGAAGGGAAAAAGGGGAAAATTAGGGAATGTAAAGATACTGGTATGTATTATGTAAACTAGCTGATCATAGTGCGTAAATTATTTTGGAGTATTTTTGCGTAGTTGCAAATATTAATTAACCCCTGCGAAATGAGCATTTAAAAAAACGACTATCCAACTTTTTAATTTGAATATACTCTATACTTTTACATTTTTTAGTTCTACATTAAACATTGCTTTAATAATGCCAATAAATATCGTATTCATCTCTTAGTTTTTGGAACTAGGACAAGCTATGTTGTACCTGCCAAATTTTAATGATTTAACAGGTTAAATCTTAACTAAAAAATGGCAAAGGGAGTTTAAATGGGCAAGTCTGAGAGTATCTCGAGCGAAAATTAAAATTATGCAACAAAAAATCTGGAAAATTGTCTGGTTAGTTATTAGGCCAGTAAGAAAGGAAAATTTTGTTAATATCTGAAGAATTACTAGATTTGTTTTCTTTTTGAGGAGTGTTATTCTTGTTTTTGATGAAAATTATCCATTCTTATCTGTTTAAAATTGTTTTCAGCCATATTAAACAAGTCAAGTTTCACCCACTAAAAGGTACATTGTTTTGAAATTTGATAACTATAATTATTTTCAGTTTGATCATTTGGTCAATTGGTTGGTTATGACCACTTCAAATATATTGATAATTAACTCAAAAGAATAACTATGCAAAGAATTAGTGGATCCTTCTCAAACGTTCCACATAGTAGATTATTCTAATGTGACTCATTGCTTTAATTACCCTAACTTTCCAGTTTTAAATAGGACATCCTATATATTTTCAGATTAGTTCAGGTTAACGATTAATTTATAATAAAGTAGAAAAATACATTTGTATTCTTATCAGTACCCAATTACTATTTTAAAAGCTTTTAAAATTTAAAAAAAAAAGTTTTGACACTTACTTCATGCTTTAAGATAGGTACCTAAAATAAGATATATAAATTCTTGAAATTTTAAATTCCTCCTTTTACCCTCGAGAGGGTATGTTGACTCTATGCTCAATAAATGGAATGAACTATCATTCTTGGTTCTATGCATGCTCCGAAGCTTCATGCAATGACTCCCGGTTAATTGTTTTACCTGAACTACCCAATGTGAAGGAGATTTACCCCTGCAGCTTCTGTCTGCAAGGTTGCCTTATATGACTAGTGATTTCAGCTCATGTCATTTGCTGAGGTGGCCAAAATACTTCAAGTATGTTGCCTCGTTAGTTCGATATTCTACCTACGATATCCTGAGGATTCGACGATACACCCACATCTCAAATGGAGCAATTTTATTTCTATCAGCTTTCTTTATCCTCCATGTTTCAGATGAATATGTTGCAATCGAAAATATAAGTGTTCTTGGAAGCCTTAACTTATTTTGACTAATTTTGTGATTATAGAGGAAGTAATTGAGAGTTTCCTATATATTTCTGAGCGGAAAAAACCGGTATTGATGATTAGAAGCCCAAGGTATTGATAGGAATTCACGATTTCGTACCCTAGTAGATCTTGAGGTTCAATATCATTCGTTCGGTTAATGTTCACTATTCTTGATTTGTTGTTGTTTACTTCCAATCCGTAGCTTTTACGGATCTTTGTCAGTCTTAACATAATGTCCTCTAACTCACTTTCATTTGCGGTGATAATCAAGGTGTCATCTGCATAGCGCTAGTTCTGTAAGCGTTTTCCTCTAACGGTGATACCACCATTCCAGAAAACTATGTATATATATATATATATATATATATATATATATATATATATATATATATATACATATATATTTATATATATATAAACATATATATATATATATGTATATATATATATATATATATATATATATATATATATATATGTATATATATATATATATATATTATATTATATATATATATATATATATATATATATATATATATATATATATATATATATATATATATATACATATATATTTATATATATAAACATATATATATATATATATATATATATATATATATATATATATATGTATATATATATATATATATATATATATATATATATATATATATATATATATAAGGTGTTATGAAGATCGTTTAACATTTTAAAAGGGGTGACACGTGGGATCGTATAGACATACATCCAATACTTTTTGAAAAATTGAAAAAGAGGACATTTTACCGTCAAAAAAAAACAAAATTGCCTAACAAGATATGGAAATTCTTCAGTGTTGCCAAATACACGATTGTATTTAGTAATTGTAAATTTTCACATTTGCGGAACAATTCATCTAATGATAATGAAATACTACGCATACCTATAAAAAAATAATATTTTATCATAATAACGAAGATTTCTTAACTATTACTTTAAAAGACGTCCCTTGTCACGGTGCAACAAGATGTGCGTTTTCCCGTCTTCTAGGTTATTGCACCTTATCAGCTGACATTGACGTGATAATTCTCCTTACATGTTTGGGTAAAACAGAACCCGAATTTGAGAAATGTTGTTCTAATAACAATTCTAAGAATAATACCGAAATGCAAAACAATTTCTTGTGACAAATCCAAAGTTTTTTAATGAAAGAGAAAAAATATCTCTGATAACCTTAACTCAAGGGATGGAGATAATTTATGACTTACTTTGTTGTGTTCACAAACTAATAATTAAATGATTAGATATTAACAACACATCGATTAGATTTTTTCATTTCATTTTTTAAAGCAACTATTCCATTTAAAATAACACAAAATATACTAATTATAGCAAACATTTTGTTATTTACATACTCTCACTAAATATAAATGTTTGTTTTTTAAAACTAATTGGGGAATCCAATGCAAACATGAGGCTAACGACATCTATGTCAACGAGTTTTCATATTATAGAGGCTATATATAATAAGTTCACTGGTTGACGCTTATATGAGAGAATTTTATTAAATATTCGTAAGAAGAATTTATTTTTCATACCTTGGAATTCAGGGTATAACTATTGATGCTCCATCATCATCATTATCAGCCGTTTATCCCTCGTCGGACGAAGGCCTCCCCAGGCTTCTCCAATGTTGTCTGCCTTGAGCTTGTCTCATCCAATCAGTGCCACCAAATGCACTATCATCTGTCCAACGAGTTTGTGGTCTTCCGCTAGGTCTTCTGTGTCTTCGCGGTTTCCATTCCACAAGCCTCTTGGTCCACCGATATCTGTCATGCAGGCAACATGTCCTGCCCAGTTCCATCTTAATTTGCAAACCTACTCAATTACGTCTGATACTTTGGGTCTGGTTCTTATCTCTTTATTTCTTACGCGATCTCTTAGTTTTAACACCAACATTGGCCTTTCCATAGCCCTTTGTGAAATCTGAAATCTTTCTTTTACGCTGTTATTTATTGCCCACGTTTCTGTACCATATATCAGAATTGGCAGTATTTGCTCATTGGAGATTTTAGCCTTGATGGTGTTAGATAGATGTGAGTTAAATTGTTTTTGCAATTTGCCGAAACTAAACCAAGCTATCGAAATCCTTCTTTTCAAATCTGCTTTTAAATTATTCTTGCCAATTTCAATTTGCTATCCTAGATATACATACGATGTGACATTTTCTATTGTTTGTTGCTCGATTCTCGAATTGGAGTTTAGGTTATTATTTCTTGTAACGTTGATCATATATTTGGTTTTGGCAATGTTAATCCTCATACCAATTAGTTTTGATTTATCGTTTAGTTCGTTCAGCATTTGGTGCAGCTCTTCGGTGGTTTCACTGATCAATAGGATATCATCTGGAAAACGCAGATAGTGTAGCTGTTCTCCGTCTATGTCCCTATTCTTCCAGTCAAGTTGTTGGAACATTTCCTCCAAAATGAATGTAAACAGCTTAGGTGATATTGAGTCGCCTTGTCGCTCTCCTCTTTTTGTTTTAATTGTGTTTGTTTTTTCTTCCAGTGGTACCTGAAATGAGCCGTATGTAATTTTTTATTTTATGTGTAAACTTAGTTTTCTGAGTATCTTACGTCCTCATCAAGGGTTAAAAAAATTCTTAACTTAGTTTCCCAAATACATGTAAAATTTGAATTAAATAGGGATTAAGCATCATCAGTCTGTATCCTTATTATGTGTGGCCTCTATAAAATAGAAAGTCGTTGATATATTCGAATTATTTCGGTTACATCATTCGAACTAACATGAGTCAGATTTCAGTCAGTTAGTCTAGACAGTTGCTAAATATTTATAATTAAAACGTGATTTATTAAAATACCAGTATTAAATTATTACGGGAAAGGTCTGTATTATAAGACCTATTTTTTTTTTGAAAATCCACTGATTTCGAAATATCATTATCATTACATTTACAATAAAAAAATGAAATCTACGATTTGCATGTTGTGGCCGATATTTGCACAGATATTTTTTGTCCTACTTATTTTCGACTGTTTATGATATTATATAGTTATTTTTAAAATTTAAAATTTTTAGTTTAGTGTAAATTTTATGTTAACAGTTCATCTTTTGATAAAACTTTAGAGTTATTATAACCTTAAAACATTAAATTGATTTTTGATTTTTAAAACTTGATACGAAACTTCTAGTCAGACCACAGCAACATTGCAAATTCCATTTGTTTTGTTTATTAGGCATAGCGAAAATGATTTTTTCATTACATCATATCTTTAGGGTAGAATTTCTCTGTTATAAAATAAAACCGCTATTTATTAATATTTTTCTGCAATCCCTTTTTCTATTACATATATATATATATATATATATATATATATATATATATATATATATATATATATATATATATATATATTTATATATATATATATATATATATATATATATATATATATATATATATATATATATATATATATATATATATATATATATATATATATATATATATATATATATATATATAGATATCTATATAGTTGGGGAACTCGGCAAGAAGTGGGCGTGATAAGAGATCACACAATTTTCATTAAGCCAATATTTCGGTCCTGGATTGGGACCTTCTTCAGGGCAGAACTGAAAAGAAGAACAGAGCGTATTCACTGATCGTGTCTGGGACAACTTTAAATTAATGATGTTATCATTAGGTTGTTATAATAAATAAAATTAGTGTAGAACAAGAATAAAATATTAGTCATAATAAGTTAAAAAACTCACATGATAAGTGCAAAGATTTCGTTAGCCTGAATGGCCGTAGGTTATACATACAAAAGTTGTTACATATAAAAGTTGGTTAATCCATAAAATATATAAAAAACACACTAAAACACTGTAGACAAAATTCTAAAAACAAAATTTAAAACATGGATGTAATTGGGAACCTTGGATGTTGAGAACATTGTTAATTATTTCACTTGTGACCACCACATATGGCCACCGCCATTTAGGAAAAATGACAAGGACGACAGGAGACAGTTGCCCGACAGAGATAAGGGGTTTAGTCAAGAAAACTCAATTAACCAGAGTGCGGGGTCGACACCTGGAAGGAACTGATAGAAAGGGAAGTGCAAATATTGGACCCTAAGTGAGAAAGAGATAGCCAATTGAGCGACCAGAGGAACCCGGTATATGGTAGAGGAAGGATAAATCATAACCTAATTATAGGTAAATGGTGAGCGAGGGAGAGAGAGAGAGTGATAATAATGGGAGCAACGAAGAAGAAGATTATCTAATGAAATAATTATTAATTTATTAATTTCTTGTTGGAATCTGATTGGAGGAAGAGAATGTTTGCAAAAACGAATGAAGACTGGAGGTACCAGGAGGTGTTAGAGGGGTGACGCAAGGTACTGTCAATGGAAGAGAGACAGTAATCGCTAGGTGCACAAAATGGCCCAGATAATCCAGGACCGAAATATTGGCTTAATGAAAATTGTGTGATCTCTTATCACGCCCACTTCTTGCCGAGTTCCCCAACTAAGATTGTATTTTTAATAATTTTGGTAGATACGGCAATTTTTTGCTTTCTTTCTTTATTCTATATATATATATATATATATATATATATATATATATATATATATATATATATATACATATACGTACATATATACATATATGTATATACATATATATATATATATATATATATATATATATATATATATATATATACATATATATATATATATATATATATATATATATATATATATATATATATATATATATATATATATATATATATACATATATATATATATATATATATATATATATATATATATATATATATATATATATATATATATATATACATACGTATGTATATATACATGGAGTGCGGCGCCAAAATCCGGACAAATTAAACATTTTTTAGAAACATAATTTTTATTGCAAAAATGGAGAAGTTTATATTTATTTTTTTTATTAAATTGTTTGTTAGGTCATAAAGAACACATTTACTCAATATAACCCCCTTTTGCTGGAATGATCGCCTCCATTCTCGGTCTGAAGCGGTCGCAGGCCCGTTTTAATGAGTCACGGTCCATATCGGCGAATGCCGCTTCAATAGCGGCTTTCAGTGATGCGACGTTTGGATGTCTAAACTTGTTAGTGACCTTTTTCGGATCGACTGCCCGGGATCCTCAAAAATCAGCTCCTAAGCCCGTTGGATGATTTCGGGCATCCTGAAAACGCGCTCCTTCAAGTGAGTTTTCCTTGCCAGTGTTGCAAAACCTTCGTTGGACTTCTCCGACTCGTTATACTTCGAGACAGCATCTTACACAGTCGATCTTAGGTACCCGAAGAATCGAATAATTTCTGTCACTGAGCGCAGAGCGCGAACAGTTTCGATAATCGCGGCTCTTCGATTATACTCGGAACTTGGTTTCACTATTGCGACTATTTCGAGGTTATGAATGTTTAGTACATGCGTCAAGCTATTTAGATACCAATCGCGACCTCTCAAAATGGGGGAACGGCGGGAAATTGAATTTTGTCCGGATTTTGGAGGCGCACCCTGTCTATATATACATATATATATATATATATATATATATATATATATATATATATATATATATATATATATATATATATATATATATATATATATATATATATATATATATATATATATATATATATATATATATATACATATATATATATATTTATATATATATATATATATATATATATATATATATATATATATATATATATATATATATATATATATATATATATACAAACGTATATTACATATATGAATACTTAGTTTATTCTTTATCTGCTCAAATATAAAAATGTTAATATTACCTTAGCTTGCGAAACCACAAAGTCTATTTTCGGTCCTTTTCAAAGTTTATAGTAATATGTAAACACAGATACGTATATTTTATGTATTAGTATTATTAGAATAATTTTCCTTAAATTTGGTAGGTACTACGTAATCCGGACTGTTTATGAATGTTAAAAAATTGTACCAAAACTTGCTTGTTTAATTTAACTATATGAGATTTTATGATGACCTTTCGACCTAAGATTAAAAATGTAAAATTATTAAAATAGAGCAAATACATTTATTGTTGTCATTATTTCGAAAATAAATTACATACATTAAAAAGCAACACTATGCGAATGCGCTGCACGACCGTATTAAATTTTAAGAGCTGTGTGAAACCGTCGATATCACTAACGAAATACCGGTCATGTTATACTATATATTAGTGAAAATAATTTTGCAAGTGTAGTACATAAATTCTTTAAACAAATAACACAAAATTTTATTTAAAATTTTGGGACATTTTTTTTTAAATCTCACTGATTTATCTTCCAAAAAAAAAAAATACTTTAGTGTCCTTATTTTATTTAAAAATAAACATGAAAGATAAATATATACTTCCGGTGTGTAAATCAAGGGCTTCTCTAGACATTGAATTTGAAAATGTGTCGTTAACTCTCAAAGCTAAATTTGGTAAGTAATTAATTTCTTTTTTCTAGTTTCAAAGATTTCCAATAACTAATTTCATGAGTAAAAAAGTGTATTCTCTTTTTTTTAACTTTCTGGGGTGAATTCGATTTTCTTTCAATTATATTATATTTTATTAAAAAAATTTGGGGCTGAAAGGTAATAACCAGCGGGGTTGCTCTGCTAAAGGACTATAAGAGGATGACTACTGTAACTGACTGATGCTTTATTAGAAACTAAAATATTCATCACATCGCTTGTGACTACAGTATAGTCTTAAATAGGGCATATAGTCGGCTACAAAATTAACCTAGTCCTGAAGCAAAATTTTTATGAAGATATCTTCAGCTGTTATTTTGTGATACTGTAATATATGTGTAAAGTATCTACAAGTGGTGGTCTTGACCTTTAGTCAGCCAATAAGTTTTGAAAGCGGTTTTCCAATTTATTTGCCCCATCTCTAAAGTGGTTTTTCCGGAAGACCTTCAAAATACCCATCTTCGGATGCTATCATCTCATGATTTGTTGAAAAATGCTTCCCACGTAGAAATCTTTTGAGGTTTGAGAACAGATGGAAGTCAGACGGAGCCAGATCTGGCGCGTGGATGTTTCAACAATTCGTACTTTAATCCGACCAGTTTTGCCGTTGACAAAGCACCTCTATGGGCAGGTGCATTATAATCATGCAACTGGGCCTTTTCTCACGAATTTTCTCATCCAGCTGGTCCAAAAGGTTGCAATAATATTCTCCTGTGATTATATTACCGCTTTGAAGGTAATTAATTAACAAAATTCCGTTAGCCATAATTTTTCTTGACAACTTTGACCACTCTGGCTGCTTTGTAGCTGAACAACTGGGCTCAGTCCACTGTGAGGTTTATTGTCGCAGTTCACGATCATACTGGTAAACCCAAGTCCCATAGTTATAAATCGACGCACAACATTAGCTTTATTCTTTGTGAAACGAGTCAAATGTTTAGGGCGCTTTTGTTCCAATGTTGGTAAATGCGGCACCCACCTTATGAATAACTGTCCCATACCAAAAACATTAGTGAAGATCTCATGTAATGATTCATGTGAGATGCCTATAGCCTCAGCTAAATTATTTACGGTTAACCGACTGTTTTCTATTACCATATCTTGTACTTACACAACAGTTCTTCAGTTTTTGGATGGTGTGAACGTGGATCATCATTGAAGCTTGTACGACCACGTTTAAACTCTACAATCCATCTGTGAACAGCTGGAAATAAAGGAGCAGACTTCTTTAACACTTTTACTAACTTTGCATGGATTTCAGTTGCCGATAAACCTTTGAAAACAAAGAATTTTATCACAACACGATATTGTATTTTTTCCATTTTTAAAAAAAACTCAACCACTTTAACCAGCCGGTAAACAATGAATGACTTGACAGATCGACTTGAAAATCATGGTGTGTTTATATGACGGATGAAGCTTCAAAATAGTGTTCAATATTTGGTTCCAATCATGCTCCGTAGGTGTCGCTTTCAAAACTTATTCATTGACCGTATATACATTGAGTAACTGACTTTTTTGTAAAAAATAACGGTATATTCATAACGTATCATTTTATACATGTATTGATTTAAGACACTGCAGATACTTTACTTGTTTACTTATATGGGGGTGTGCTATCATATTAGACCATTATTACTTTCCTGGTTAAGGGAAGTCTTATATTCAACGCCCTTCAAGATTTATAGTTTCCGTCAGTTTTCAAAGTTTCCAAATCACGAAAAACATAATGTATATATATATATATATATATATATATATATATATATATATATATATATATATATATATATATATATATGTATATATATATATATATATATATATATATATATATATATATATATATATGTATATATATATATATATATATATATATATATATATATATATATATATATATATATATATATACATATATATATATATATATATATATATATATATATATATATATATATATATATCTATTAACAAATAGACGTACGAGGCTGGTTTGAAAAGTCCATGCAAAAATAAAAACTACTTATGTGTTTGGGGTAAACCTTTTTTATTTTTCGACATAGTCTCCTTTTAGGCTTATACACTTCGTCCAACGATGTTCTAGTTTGTTGATCCCTTCCGAATAATAGGATTTGTCCAAGTCTGCAAAATATCCATCAGTGTCTGCAATCACCTCCTTGTTTGAATAAAATCTTTGTCCCGCCAGCCATTTCTTCAAATTGGGGAACAAATAGTAGTGCGAGGGAGCCAGGTCTGGAGAATAGGGGGGATGTGAAACGAGTTGGAATCCTATTTCCATTAATTTTGCGACCACAACTGCTGAGGTGTGTGCTGGTGCGTTGTCGTGATGGAAAAGGACTTTCTTGTGGGCCAATGGCGGGCGTTTTTCTTGCAGCTCGGTTTTCAAACGGTCCAATAACGATGAATAATATTCACCTGTAATAGTTTTACCCTTTTCCAGATAGTCGATGAGGAGTATCCCTTGCGAATCCCAAAAGACAGTCGCCATAAACCTTTCCGGCCGAAGGAACGGTCTTCGCCTTTTTTGGTGCAGATTCCCCCTTGGTAACCCATTATTTAGATTGTTGTTTGGTCTCAGGAGTATAGTAATATATCCATGTTTCATCCACAGTGACGAAACGACGCTTAAACTCCTCCGGATTCTCCTGGAACAGCTGCAAACCATCCTTGCAACACTTCACACGATTCCGTTTTTGGTCAAGCGTGAGCAATCGCGGCACCCATCTTGCGGTTAGCTTTCTCATGTCCAAATGTTTATGCAAAATATTATGTACCCGTTCAGTCGAGATGCCCACAGCACTAGCAATCTCACGCACCTTAACTCTTCTGTCATCCATCACCATATCATGGATTTGATCAATGATTTCTGGAGTCGTAACCTCCACAGGCCGTCCAGAACGTTCAGCGTTACTTGTGCCCATATGGCCAGTCCGAAAATTTTGGAACCACTTATAAACTGTTCTAATCGAAGGTGCAGAGTCACCATAATGTTTATCAAGCTTCTCTTTAGTCTCCTGAGGCGTTTTGCCTTTCATAAAGTAATGTTTAATCACCACACGAAATTCTTTTTCGTCCATTTCTTGAAAATCACTCGACTTCCTTGATTCACACGAATGCCAAACACAAAGAAATAGACCAATATGGCTGAAACTTGGTGTGCGTTCATTCAAGAGATGCTACTAACTAAACATAACCTCGATACGCGCCGGTGGTGCCATCTCTCGGACTTCGCACGGACTTTTCAAACCAGCCTCGTATGTGCAATGGATAAATCCATATCCAGTGTGGTGGCACAATTGGTAATGGAGGAATTAGAAGAGAATGTCCTTTCCCACGTACCATTTGAAATACCATTTTTCTATAGGTTCGTTGACGATTATATTACTGCCATTCCAAAAAATTATGTACAATATATTTTAAACAAATTTAACAATTACAATAAAAAACTACAATTAACAATAGAAGTAGAAATAGATAAAAAAATAAATTTTCTTGGCCTAATATTACACAACAAAGACCAAAGTATAAAAACAGAGTGGTACACAAAGCAAACAGGGTCATCTAGATATCTAAATTATAACTCAAACCATCCACCAAAATACAAGAAATCAGTCATAATTGGTCTGACGGATCGGGCAATATCCCTAACAGACCCAGAATATCGGAAAGAATTAATAAACAAAGCCAAAAAAACATTGGAATTAAATAACTACCCGGAATATCTTATAAACCAAATATTCAAAAGACGGATAAATAAATTTTATAATTCCACCGAAAACAAAAACTAACATCAAAAAAGTCCAAAAGAAACAAAGCATACATACATACAAAGTTTTACCATACTTAAACGGATTTTCACAAAAAATTGAAAAACTTTTTAAAAAGCATAATATACATATCGCTCATAGAGTCCATAACTTACTGGCAACCAACTTTTCAAAATTAAAAACCAAAACCTCAAAAAATAAAAAGAGCAATATTGTATACCAGATTCCTCGCAATAATTGTGAATGTAGTTATATAGGGCAAACTAGACAATATTTGGAAAATAGGATAAAGGGACACAAGTATGACAAAAATAATAGAACAGCACTAACAAAGCACGAAGAGGAAAAGAATCCCACATTTAATTATGAAGGAATCAAGATTTTAATCACTGAGAACAATAGGAAAAAAAAGAGAAATATTGGAATCTATTATGATACAAAAAATACCAACCGCTATCAACAACAAAAAAGAAACAAATGACTTGAGCCAAATATATATGGCAGTACTATAAATGCAGTCTACATGTTGTGTTCGTCCCAATTTTTAAATTAAAATAAAATAAATGAAAACTAATTAACATATGGTTCGTGTAACGAAAATGAAAAAAAAGAGTATGTTGTGATTCAGTGAAATGGGCAAAGATAAATATTAACATCCACGTCCAAGGTAAGAACACTCATAAAGTTAATTATTTTAGTTTTAATAAATTAATAATATACATTTTCAAATAGAATTTTACGGATAAAATATGTACAATTTTAGCCAAACCCGACAAAAAAAAAATAAATAAAAAATTTTGAGAAAGGCAAACTGTGCCGAAACGTCAATACAAGGAAAAGAACACAATACAATTTAGGAATTCGCCTCCAAACCCAAGAAAATTGAAAAATAAAAATAAAAAAATAATCATACAGGGTAAAAGAAAAATAACAAAATCATACATATATACATATATATAATATATATATATATATATATATATATATATATATATATATATATATATATATATATATATATCATACAATGATAAATTTGTGTTGTTTCAATAATATTGTGAGAACATTTCCTGCTTTTATTTCAAGTATAAAACTGATAATTAGCACAAATATTTTTAGTGAAATATATCAGGTTTTAAGACTGGGGAAGAGGGTTAAAGGGGTTGCTGCTTATACTACTTTGTTCAAAAATAAGGGAACAACTTCTTTAAAAGATATGTGCGCTATTGAGGTATTTATTTTTTACTTTGACAACTCTATTATTAACGTGTGGTAAAAATTTTCACCACATTTGCTTTATTAGGTTAGAAATAAAGGTTTGTTTTGTAATTGTGAAAATCTTTTGATTTTTAAAATGAATGAATTAAACCTTAAACTTAAAAACCAACTACATTAAAATTGTTCGAAAAGTGTCAGAAGACTGATGAGGGATCAAAATTTTTGAAGTGATACAAATCTTTTAAAGACCCTGATTCTATTCGCTGCTATGCATAGCCGGCAATACTGCTGCTTCCGCCATCCCCAGGCTTTACATATGATGGTCAGCGTTCAAATTCACTAAAGCTTTCAGCTTGTGCTTTCAGCTATTTTCTCTAGTTCGTCTGTTATATTGCGTTTCATCGGACAACCTATATATGTATATGACAAACTGGTAGTCTGCGCCGATGCTGATAGGCACGTTTCTCTGTTCAGTTTGACATTATCATTTTCCCTGTTTTACGGGCAATACCTAAAGCCAGCTCCGGTCTCATGAATTCTGAATTTGTATCTTTTTTTGTTAGTCGGTTCGATAATTCATTTCCTCAAGCCCGTATGTTACGAGATCTTGATTAGGTTGTGTTTGTTCACATTGCCTATGTTTACAACTTTGAAACTTGCTTAAAACTTGTTGACACTTCTTCCTATACTCAAGTTTTTTAGTGTTCCATACGGAACACTTATAAGTTCACTTCGGTGTCTGTCGGTCTGTCCGTCCATCTAACCATACACTTGCTGAATAATTGAAATCTACAGCTCTAAATGAGGTAGTGGGGTATTTTTTGGATTTTTCCAGAGAATAAGAACAGCATGTTACATTTTTCAACATGAATTTTGTTATCGAATAAACTTTTTACCCTGCCAACAAAATGAGTTAATCCTTTTGTATTTTTCATCAGTGATCTTTATACTATATATTACTCCACGAATTGAATAGTTGGGTAGAATACTGGACATGACAGGCATTAATTGTTAATGTTATTGTACCAGGCGTGTGCAAATAGCAATTCCAAAATGAGAAGAGGGACATTTTTGCTAAATATCGCAAGAGAATTGGTGTTAAACCTCATTGAGATATGCGCATACAACGAGAGGTTGCCAAGAGAATTGCGCCTGACCGTCAGCCGAGTTTTGGGAAAAGATCTACTCCCTCTACGTCCCAAAACCCCCTCCGTATCAACAGGTGGAAGAAAACCATGTGCCGTATTTGGTCTACTAAACTAAAGTCACAAATAAAGTATATGTTCTGTGATTGCTCAAAACCAATTGGCTTGCATTGTTCCAAGCCCCTTTGTAATATTTAAAGGCTTAGTAACTTTTGATCTTATCATAAGATATTGCTCAAATTTAAAATATATGTTAAGTAATAAGTTAACTTAATTTAAAACCAAAATTCTTTAAAGTTACATTATGTTTTTTTCATACTTAAGAAAATACTTTGATTTTTATTTCAAATATATATCTTTAAATACGTTGTCTATTATGTATTGCTGTATATCAAATAAACACAATAGGTGTTTAGTAAACAATTCCCAAAAATATTCAACATCAAAAAGGTACTCATTAGTCTCCCACGTCAATTGAATTGTTAAAATTACTGCACGTCAGTCGCAGAGTGTTAAACAGGGAGCATCGGCGGAAAACTGTTTTTCTATTTTTTATGATCTCCTTTTTCAGGTAAAAAATGTACATGGGATGCGCAGCACATCTAGCGTCCAAAGTGGGCTGCAGCCATTCATTTATTGTTTTATGGTCAGCAACCGTAAAGCAATAAATTTCTCATACATAAAATCTCAATTAGTTTATGGTCGGTTTTTCTCAGATTTCCTTGCCGATCAAATATCTGGAATCCATATGGAAAACCATAATTTAATGATGGTCGACTCTCAAAAAACTGACGAAATTCCGAGTACTATTAACATTTTCTCTGCTTGCGTCTTGCATTGAACATCTTTATTCCGGATAAAACAATAGTTTTCCAACGTTTCACAGGCAGTTTCATTGCGCGTCCACTGTACGCCACGAGTACCAAAAAAGTAGCTTTACCGCCTCTTCTCGACCGGCCCAATCTCTTTTTAAATTTCCTTGCTCGATCCGTCGATAAGGATCCTGGAACTGGATTAAAGTTGGGAAGTTGAACGTCGTGACGGGTTATACGATAAAAACATTTTCTAACAGATTTAAAATATAAGTGGTCGACCATTGGTGTACATACCCAAGCTATTGATTTCCCTATTATATTAGGTAAACAGTCACAAAGATTATCAGGTAAATTATGAATTATTATTCATTTTTACCTATTAATAAATAACACGATTCAGAATAAGACGTAACTTCTATTATATATATATATATATATATATATATATATATATATATATATATATATATATATATATAATGACAATTAAAATCTACTCGCTCTTATTGACCATATATTCATGCATACCATTGTTTTTTTCCATGTTCTCGTGTATATATATATATATATATATATATATATATATATATATATATATATATATATATATATAAATATATATATATATATGTATATATATATATATATATATATATATATATATATATATATATATATATATGTATATATACTCTGATAGTCGGTGTACCAAGAAATCTTTTAAATTTTGGAAGTCTGACAACACTATACATTTGACTAAATCTTTAGTAGTCGGTATAGTTATCCAATTTTCAGAGTAAAAATTGAGTATTGTACAAGTGTGATTGTGTTCTAATGTAAGTAAGTGGAGCCATGGTAGATCCTCTCACCTCGTTGACTTCGAAATCACGTGCCTATCGATCCTCGAGCTCCTTGAACTTGATGACGTTTTTGTATGTCAATTTTAGATATGCAAATATTTATCTTTAGTAGTCCGTACAGTTATCCAATTTTCAGAGTAAAAATTTAGTACATGTGTGATTGTGTTCTAATGTAAGTAAGTAGATCGTCTCACCCCGTTGACTACGGGGTCACGTGCCATCAATCTTCTGTAAAACTGGGCTTAAATTTATGGTGCTTTATTTCGATTTTTCATGAGCTCCTTGAACCAAATGACGTTTTTGTCAATTTTAGATATGCAATTATTTTTAAAAATCTATTTCTGATCGCTACATTCTGATACTGAGGAAGATATAATCAAGACAATTTTAGTAAATTTAAAAATGCAGTTACTCCCTGTAAACAAACAAAAATATGAAAATATAAACAATGTAAATAAGTGGCTAAAATATGAAGAAAACTTTTCATAAAATTTCACCATTTTGTCAGGAAAGTAGATGATATCTAATTTTGTAGGTAATTCATAATCAGTTTACCGATTACTGATAATGACCATTAGGTACAAGCTACGTTAGAGACCGAAAACAATTTTAATTCCTTCCGATTAGTTAAAAACAAACTATTTTTTATCATTATGGCCGCGGTATTATTTTAATAGCAGGTAGCTTTTCTTTCATCCATGTTTTCAAATAACTATGAAGACTTTCGAGATGTTTTTGATATTTAAAAATACCACCCAAGTTTACAAAATACTGGTCGATCATCAGTTTATTAAATTAAAACTGGCTTCTGTTACAATAGTTTTCTGTGGTCCGTAGCTAGAGTTTGACCCTATTTAATGATTTTAGAAAAATAATAGTTAAAATTATAAACTATTCCCATTTTAAAATTTTGAGATCGACAGTGTGCTCAAATGGTTTGTAAAAAGCTATTTATTCATAACATTTAAGAATGTCTTCCCGAACACTCTTGAAGGAGGGTGATCGTAACAAAAACCAGAGAAAATTCCGGCGATGCTGAGAATGTAAAATTGAAAAATATACAATAATGTGTAGTGCCTGCTCAATTTCCTTGTGACAAAACTGTGTGGTTTAACTGCTTTATTCCACTGCCATATGAAAAATTCTTCTATATACTAAACGTTGTTGATAAAATTTTCGTCTGATATTAATTTTATTAGTATTCCGTACGGAACACTTATAAGATGATAAGATAACTTTGGTGTCCATCTGTCTGTCTGTCTGTCACATCCGATTTTCTCCTAAACTATTTGACATAAAAAGTTGAAATTTGGCACTAATGTAGGAATTGATGGCCTTATCAGAGCTGAGTAGTTTGAAAGTTAATTTTGACTTAAGTTTTGGGGGGTGAAATCGGAAGTGAAAAATTACCAGGTCATCGAGTAGGGTGTCAAATGAAAGCTTGTAAAAAGACAAGTTCAAAAATATATATAATGTAATACTTGCGCACACTTATCTTTATATAATTGCGAAAAATCGCTGGCCTCTCCCTTATCTCGAAAAATACTTATCAAAAAATTTTGAAAAAATTCTGGAATATTCTCTGTAGGGTGTAGATTGAACGAAAATTATCACAAGTGCATTACGTTTAATACTTTATCTGGTATATAAAAAAAAAACAGAAATTTCAAGGTCATCATTTTTCAGTAAAGTTTGGAAAAAAACTTTGCTGAAAACTCATTTGGGATGTGTTTTGTGAAGTCACTGATCATTTTATATTCCTATAACAAAAATTTTTATTTCAAAAGCATTCAACGTACGGAACACTAATTGCGCAAGTCCAACTTGCACTTGATCGGATATTAATTATATAAATTACTTCTTAATCCTTACACTTAACGATAGTGCAAGATATAGAATATCTACCTAGCAGCGAAAAATACGTCATATGAAAATATTGACTGTTAAATGGCTGTCGATGTAATAAGTATTTTGATTAATTTTTGCACAAATTTGTGCGTTTTGCATTTTTTAATATTTCTGTTTTTGCAAAAAATGAGTAAAAGTAATTTGCAGCATCGTATAGCTATAAAGTGCCTCATTAAAACGAAAATGGACCAGAAGATATTAATGAAAGAATTACTTAAGTATACGGTAACATCTTATTTTCAAGTAAAATTTCAGTAAAAATAGTTTGGATAAGGCTAGGAATCAATTTAGGATGACACCAACTAAGGAAAACCGGTTGAGGCAAGAACTATGGAAATCAACAAGCTTGTTTAGGATCTGCTGCTATCAAATCGACGACTGGAGATTCCAATGCTTACTAAGGTAGCTGGAGTATCCAAAATTATAGTTTTTACTATTGCTTCATGATCTCTTTTACATTAAGAACGTTAGCCACTTAAAGAATAATGAGACTTATTTCTCTCAAGTTGTTACAGGCAATGAGGCGTGGGTATTCTATTGCGATCTTCCTACAAAGTGTATGTAATGAGTTCATAAGAGTTCTTCACTTTTAAAGGGGGCACACACGCAGACCTCCTGATCGCGACTTTGAAATCGCAAAATAATTTTGGGAATCGACTATATGGAAAAAGGGTCTACAGTTAGTGGAGAAGTTTACGGAAGGATGATCCACAACCTGAAGAAGTTCATTAGAGAGAAACGTTTATGGAGAACTAAAGCTGTACTATTCCATGGGAACTGCCGAATCGGAAAACCGTGGATTCCCCAAGTTACCTGTTCCGGATAGCCCTGATTTAGCGCGATCCAACTTTTTTTGTTTGAGCACCTGTACTGTCCTTTCTTTGACAGTTGGTATATTTTTTTAAGGTCAGCGAGTTTTTCTTGTATAACCTAAAGACGCTAAGAAAGTCGTCTTTTTATAAGAAAAATAAATTGAGACAAATATAGCACATTAGTCTCGAAGCGGTTAAACTAATATGGAACAACAATCAGAACCAATAGTTTTTAAAAATTCTACTTTGTTAATCTTTAAAAAAATAATATTCTTTTACTACTAATTCATTTTTCTTAAATTAAAATTAAATAATTAATAACAATAGCTCTTTCTTCATATGGTGCAGCCTCTTTGGCTGAACCATTGTGGGAATGAAGGGAAGGGGACCATGAGTAAGGCATCTTCGAATATATTATATTAGTAATTTTCAGAGTTTTTAAAAACCTCAGCTATTTGTGTTTTTTGTGTTCCGTGCTGAACACTTATAAGATCACTTATAGTAGGTGTCTGCCCGTCTGTCACACCCGATTTTCCCCGAAACTATTTGACATAGAAAGTTGTAATTGGGCGCTAATATGGGAATTGATGGCCCCACCAGAGCCGTGTGGTTTTGAAAGTTAAATTTTGGCTTAGAGGGTTAGTTTTGGGGGGTGAAATCGGAAGTGAATAAAAGTTACCAAGTCATCGAGTGGGGCGTCAAATGAAAGCTTGTGAAAACACGAGTTAAAAAGATATATAATGTAATATTTGCGCACACTTTTCCTTGTATTGTTTTAAAAAATTTCCAAAAATCGCTGTCCCCCTTCTTATCTCGAAAAGTACTAATCAAAAAATTTTGAAAAAATTCTAGAATATTCTCCACAGGGTGTAGATTGAACTAAAATTATCATGAGTGCATTACGTTTAATAATTTATCTGGTATATAAAAAAAAACAAAAAATTCAAGATCGAAAAAAAACTTTGTTGAAAATTCATTTGGGCTGTGTTTTGTGAAATCATTGATGATTTTATACCTTCGTAAAAAATTTTTTATTTTAAAAGCAATCAACGTACAGAACACTAATTGCACAAGTCCGACTTGCACTTGGCCGATTATTCCATTTACCCAGGACACACATCCTTCGTCATCCCTTATCAAATATGTCCAGTCGCGGCATGCCGATAACCATACTAATAAAGTCTGGTTTCCTTAATAAACTCTTTTTAAAGAAAAATCAGTGGGGTCTAATAACTCTTAGTTATATTAAGGAAAACTAAATACATGATAATATCAAAAAGGGAGATTGGTAGTAAATAACCAGCAGATAGAAAAAAACACAAACATTTACATATCTGGGGAGCAAAGTAAACGAGGCAGAGATCAAAAATCGAATAGAAAGGTCAAAAGTCGCATTCCTAAGAATGGCTAAATTATTTAGATACCATGACTTTATTACAGCTAAAGAGTCGGTTACTAAGACGCTATTTTTGCACCGTATTGTTATATAGGGTGGAGTAGTAGACGTTGAAGGAGGCGTCATGTAAGAAGAACGAGGCTTTTGAGATGTGGATTTACCGGAAACTTTTGAAAATACCTTGGCCCAATCACGGCACCAATAAGGAGGTTCTAAGAAGAATGAGAAAGGATAAGGAGATGAGAATAAAAATAACGAAGTTAAAATATGTCATGTCAAAATACGGCTTGCTGCAGTAAACACTGCAAGGGAAGGTAGAAGGAAGGAGAGGGTCTGAGAGTCTTGGGTAAAGAACCTAAGAATGTTACACAATAAGTTCACAACAAGTTTGTTTTGAACAGCTGTAAACAAAATATAGATTGCCAGATTGATCGACTAGATCGGGAACAGATAGGCACTACAAGAAGAAGAAGATTGTAAGGAAATTGGCTAGGGTTAGTTTTAACAGTATGCTACGATTTGCAAATTTATTAACAGGCCACAACTTCTTTATGGCACCGTCACATGACAATCTCGTTTTTAAGGTATATATAAATAATAAACAAGAAAATAATATTTTTGAT
Source organism: Pachyrhynchus sulphureomaculatus (assembly GCA_019049505.1). Lineage (NCBI taxonomy): Eukaryota > Metazoa > Arthropoda > Insecta > Coleoptera > Curculionidae > Pachyrhynchus > Pachyrhynchus sulphureomaculatus. The sequence continues at coordinate 62,619,571 of CM032449.1, forward strand.
CATTTGGTTAATTTTTTATTATCTATCCTAGTTTGTCCAAAAAGATTATCATGTTATGGTCAGTTACGTGACCAGGTTCAATGTGTCATGGGGGGTATATGGATACAAAGTTTTTTTTTGAGAAATTAAAAGAGAATACTAAAGGCAGAGATGGTTATAGGGGCGAGCTCTAATCAGAAAAGGCCGGAGTGCCTGACGACAATCGGGGGGCGAAGCTCTTTGCATTGGAACGCTAACAGCTTAGACCCTTCTCGACACAACAAACTAAAACTCGATGGAGAGGTTTTTCACAAAAAAAAACCCTTTTCGTGGTAGAACCTTGAAAACTTACACCTTGTTTCAAAATTATTAAGGGGGATAGTTTTTTTCCAAAAATGACCCCTTTCTGAAAAGTTAAAAACGTACCCCCAGTTTAAATATTGATGATGGGGGAGGGGGAAAGATTTTGCACAAGAAGAACTCTTTTATGCAATGAAAGTGCAAAAACTTAAAGTCGATTTATTAATCGAAGACCAAAGAATGAGAATATTGATATTTCATGTAATAAAACATTAAAAGATTCCCCTAACATAACAAGATCTGTTTCTAAGGATGCGATATTTTTCATATCAATAGGGGCGGAGGGACATATGCTCCCTGGTCTTCCTTTGGCTACGCCACAGGTTATGGTGTAATGTAGAAGTTACAATATACTGAAGTATTTCAATTTTTGTGTTGTAAAACTCTCAGCTGTAAAATAATCACTTAATCCACATGTTACTACTCAATGTTTTAAATGATAGGTATTTGGTGGTGAAATATTATACGTAAATAAGTATAAGAGAGATAATTACAACTAAAACTTCACGTTTCATTCTACATGTTTTTTTTTAACGTTGAAAATATTCAAAAACAGACAGACTACCAGATAGACATAACTATCTTTTACGTGATCTAGGGAGGGGAAAAAATGAAGAAATCTCCAAGGGTGATATTTTTTAACGACTTACAGTACTCGTACTGCTCTCTATCGAGGAAAGTAAAAATGTCAGGCCAACACTCTTAACAGGTTGTCATCCAAGCATGTCAGATCGCTGCTCAAACCTAACAAGGTAAATATTAGGCTCAGTGGCACAGCTAGATTCAAGTGGCGAGAGATAGTATATACAAGAAGTTATTGGAGAGAAATTCTTACGAACATTTTTTGTCAATGTAAGTACCCAGATATTTTGTATTAGAACAGTGGTTCCCAACCTTTTTTAATCGTGACCCTTTTTAGATTTTTTAAAAATGTTCGCGACCCCCTTTTCCATCCGCGATATTGGATCAATAAAACAAGAAATAAAGGTTTGAAAAAATATATTTTAGGACTTAAGAGAGATAATTTTATAAGGTATTCATTATGATTAATGTGATTATTGAGTTTGCATCTGCTTAAGAAGTGTTATAATTCTTGATCGAGTTTTTGTCAAGGCCAATCTCATGTCACCTTCAACATCCGTTTATTCCTGGCTTTTGTCTTAATCTGCAGAAAAGTTGAAAATCCACTCTTGCAGAGGTAAGTAGAAGCAAATGGCACTAATATTCGAAAAAAAGCATGGAAACTTTAGGGTACAAATGACGCATAGCACACCAAAACTGGGGTAACGGTTTTTTCCTGAAAAAAATCATGCGCTGAGAAGTCATTTTGCAGCTCCAAAAATTCATCTTGCGCTTCATCGAGAATGTTGAATACATCTAAAGATACATAAAATGTGTTTCATACTAACGCAGCTTCTTGTTCAGAGAACTCTGGAAAATAAGGTTGTATTTCAGATTTAAAGGCTTGAATGCAGTTATTAATTTCCTCTCTTAGATTATCTACAATTTCCGTTTTCGATTCTTCAGTCTTGGTGCAAAGGTGTTCAAACATGGTAAAGTTTCCAAGATTTACTTTACGGCGTCAGTTTTGCAAATTTAATACGAAAGCCTGGATATTATCTTTAAAGTGAGTATGGGTTTCCTTACCCTGCAGTTTCAAATTTAGCTTGTTTAGCTGCTTTAAAGTAAATAAACTACTATTTGGATGCAGGTCTGATCATTAAAGTGTGTCATAAACTCATGTTTTTCTTTCATTCCTAGGAACTGTTTTATTGCGTTTTTTCAATTCAAAGACTCGGCCTACAACATGTCCTTTTGATAATCAATGAACAGCAGTGTAGAAAAGAAGAACTTCCTGATAAGAGTTTAAGTTTTTGCATAGTTTCTTGAACAGATGTGTATTACGAGCTCTAGATTTTATACAATTGACAATTGTCACCAAAGAGTGCACTTCTTGCAAAGGCCTTGGTAGCAAGGGCGGAGAATCAAGCAGTGCAGTCCCTTTGCTTGAGATGCAAGCTCTTTAACTTTTGACTGAAAACCCGACCTCGATGGTTGGTGCTCCATCGGCACATACTCCACACAAGTTTTTCTTTTATAAGTCATTACTTTCAAACTTATCATCTTCATGACGTCTTCACCTTTCATAGTAGTTTTTAGTGCTTTATAAAACAGAAACTCTTGATGTCCTCCAAGTGAATATATCTCAGATGCCTTTATTTCACATAAAATTTGTAACAACACGTCTAAAGACATGTCCGAAATGCGTCTCTAAATTGTGTTGTTGGCCAAGGATATATTAAGTATTTTAATCTCACTCCCTTCTTTAAGAATTAGCTTAACTGACTTTATTAATCAGGGTTTCTGCAATTGTATGTTTTTTTTTTTTAATTTTGTTCAGTTTCCAGAGCTTTCATTTGAAGCCTGAACTAGAGCTTGGCTTTGTCGTTGAAACGTCCCAGTAAAATTCAACTTTTGTTTTTTCAAGGTAGCCTCAAGACGTTTAAAAAAGTCTTTTGTAATAAGTTTGGAATGCTTTGTTTCTAAGTGATATTTGAGTTTTGAGAGTTTCACAGACTCAGCACTAAGAACAACATTGCATGCCGCTATTAATAACAGTTGAAAATCCAAAATTTTAAATTCTCCAAATATTTTCTTTTTTTCCCCATGATGTTGATGTCTGGAAAATGAAATACTACAAAATAATTTAAAATTTTGAATTAACATTATTTCATGTTTTTTGCTTACAAAAATGCTAAATAATAGAAGAGCCTGTTTCTAGACGTACCTATCGAAGACGAATTGTGACGGGCTATAGTAGGATTGTATCGTTTTTCGGATCAAACAAGACACTAACTAACGACGAACTATTCATATACAAACGACAAAAAGAACACTGTAGTGAGTTAACACTAGGTAACAAGTTTACTGAGCGCGACAATTTATCTGTACACTTATATTTAAAGGGCGTCCCAAAATTCACGCAAAACTTGAATTTGGCGCCATTTGTATGGTAAAGTGTTGAAAACAAAACAAAAAACACAGCTGACAGTTCAGGGTTATTAAAAATGGAGAACTACACGAAAGAACAACGTGTTTTCATTGTTGAGCAATATTTTAAAAATAATGAAAGTTTGGCAGCTACCCTTCGGAATTTTCGTACAAAATATGGTCGGAATAGCGATTTAATCTCATCAACTGTGAAGAGATTAATTGAAAAATTCAGGGAGACTGGATCAATTAGTCATCTTAAAGGTTCTGGCGGTCCTTCAACAAGTCGTTTGACACAAAACATTGAAGCAGTTCGTGAGAGTGTTGCTGAGACTACAGGAACATCAATTCGGCACCGTGGTCAAGAATTGGATATTTCGAGAAGCTCTTTATAGCGTATTTTCACGAAAGACTTGCATCTTTATGCTTACAAAGTTCAATTGACTCAAGAACTGAAGCCTACCGACCACGCACAGCGAAAAGAGTTCGTTAAATGGATTATGGAACAACAAGTGGATACTGATTTTTCGAAAAAAAATCATCTTCAGCGATGAGGCTCATTTCCATCTTGATTGCTTCGTTAATCGACAAAATTGTCGCATTTGGGGTTCAGACAATCCACACGTGACTGTTGCGAAACAAATGCATCTACAACGTGTTAATGCCTGGTGCAGATTTTGGGCTGGAGGCATCATCGGACCATTCTTCTTCGAAAATGCGGTTGGCCAGGCAACAACAGTTAATGGTGATCATTACTGCGGTATGATAATCCAATTTTTTGTGACTAAATTGCAAGATATGGATGTGGGCGACATGTGGTTTCAAAAAGCCGGTGCCACATGCCATACAGCCCGAGAAACAATTCAATTACTGCATGAGTAATTTTCTGGTCTTGTAATATCCCGTTTTGGTGATCAGAATTGGCCGCCCAGATGATGCGATTTAACGCCATTGGACTTTTTTCTCTGGGGTTTTTTAAGGTCTAAGGTTTATGCCAACAAGCCCACGACCACCCACGACTTGAAAGAGGAAATTACGAGTTGTATCAACGAAATTCAGCCACATTTATGCAAAACGGTCATGGAAAATTTCGACAAAAAAGTGCGTATGTGCCAGCAAAACCGTGGAGGCCATTTACCCGATATGTTATTCCATACATAACCCTATACTGTATACTTTATGAATCAATAAAAAAAAATTACAATTTTTAATTAAAAACCTGTATTTTCTATCAAAATTACTTCTTGCGTGAATTTTGGGACACCCTTATATTCGAACGTTTAAACTCACGGCTGAATAACTGAAGATTGCCCTCTACGGCTCTGCTCGTTGCTTATATATTGTTGGGAGCACTTTCCCGATTATTCTCAGCGTGTGGGTACTGTGGGTCCGACCCACCGTTTGGGAACCAACGTACCAGTAGGTATTTATCCTATTCCAGGATAGCGGTGAATAAAGTCAGAATAGCACTGATGATATCCAACCTCCGATAGGAGAGGAACCACAAGAAGAAGAAGATATTTATTGACATGTAGAGTAAAGGCTTCCGGAAGTTGAAAAATCTAAATAGACGGTCTTCTCTTGATTTAAAATTTAATTAAAGCTGTTAACTATCTAACAATCTTTGTAAAATAAAGGGTAGATTACATAAAACAAAATAAATCGGTAAGTATTTTTATATAAATCTATACTCAGTGTTACAAATTCACAAGTTTCAGTCGGACCACTGAAACTCCGTAATTAATAATACAAAATATATTTATTTGTAGATATTTTCGCCAAAATTTCTTTAACGTCATATCGGTTAGAAGCTTTAATTAATCTGGTATTGCGAGGAGGCGTTTTACTTTTCCAAAATTATTTATTTGCAATGAATATTTCTAAAATGTAAAATTCAAAGATTCAAATAAAATATAAATTTTTCTTTCTACGTTATATACTCGAAAACTGAATAGAATAATATAAGAATAAGATAAATATACTTGATATATTATTGTATTGCCGTTCCACAGTAGCCAACCTTGCAATCGTCCATGGCAGCCCAAAGGAGGCGGGAGTAGTTGAACTATAACAACTTACACCTAATTTAAAAATTGATAACCAGGGGGGAAAGACATTTTTCATTAAGAAGTGAAACACTAAAAACTTATATCTTAATTTAAAAATCGATTCCTGGGTGCTGAACTCTTTTTACAAAAGAAAACCGCCCATTAAAATATGTTTCGTTTCTAAGGGGAATTTTTTTCCAACCATAAGAGCGAGGGAGGGGCATATGCGCGCTCTATTCCCCCTTTGCTACGTCACTGATTAGGATTGTGATCATTTTTCAGTTAGCGATTAATTCAGTTAAGAAGACGTTTGGAATGTATGAATTTAAAAAAAAGCAGTTTGCATTGACAAATACGATTTTCAGCGATCATCTAATTCGAACAACCGGTTGAAAGCTTTTAAAATTCACAGATATTCTGAAGAAGTCCGCGTGCTTTGCGAGATTAATTATTTTGATAGTTCATTGCCGAATATTTACAATTTAAAATAGTGAATTTTTTTAGATACGTTTGAATTCAATTAAATTCGGATTTTACCCGAATATGTGTGGCAATATGGAAAATAAGCCGCCCATATTTCCTTTCGATAGGGTATTAAAAGGTTGGAACATTATCTTTGAAAATATATCGTTCGTTGTTAAGGCTCAAGATGGTGAGTTTTTTTTTAATTCTTCTTATATTATTTGAGTCGTAATTACTTTTGTTATCTGTGATACTGATTTTATTTTGCGTAGTTTATGTCTATAAGGCCGACTTTGAAATTTCCTCCTTTTTGTTTTTGACGAATGTACTGAATCTATGTAAGTGTTTACTGTAGTTACTGGATTATTGATTATATATTTAAATAATATTTATCATATGCATTTATTTATATATATATATATATATATATATATATATATATATATATATATATATATACATATATATATATATATATATATATATATATATATATATATATATATATATATATATATGTATATATATACCGGGTGTCCCAGAAACCAACGTATTCCCTTCAAGGGCTGATAGGCCAGCTCATAAGTCACCAGAATATGTAAACATGACCTTAGTGAAAAGACGTTAGATTTCGCGATATTGACACTGTCGTCTATGGAGAAAAACATTTCTGCAAATATCATCAGTAAAAACATTTTAATTAGGTAACTCTGACTCTTCATATTCTAAAAAAGTGTACCTGCTAATCTGGTCAATTATTTAAAAAAAATTATAAAAAAAATAAAAAAATATATTTTTCAAGAAAGCTCATATTTACATATTCTGATGAGTTATGAGTTCTCCTATCAACCCTCGAAGAGAATACGTTGATTTTTTGGTACACCCTGATATATATATATATATATATATATATATATATATATATATATATATATATATATATATATATATATATATATATATATAAAAATATATTATATAAATATATATAATATATATATTATATATATATATATATATATATATATATATATATATATATATATATATATATATATATGGAATGTAATACATTAAAATTCCGGGTTTCAATCCGTTCGTCTAACAATGAATTTGCACGACGTTTCGCCAAAATCTCATTTGGCATTTTCAAGTGCTCCCGCTGCTATATATATATATATATATATATATATATATATATATATATATATATATATATATATATATATATATATTCACTGGTGAGCAAAAAAAATCCATTCAAATGATTTTGGTTCATTTAACACCGATCCTTGAATTTAATTTTCAAACAGTGGTATTATTTTTGGTATCATTAGAATGCTGATTTTCTACTCTTTCCAATAATATCAAAAAAAATTTCGATTTCCAAAAAGTTTTACTGATTAAAACGGTTTTACTCAATAGAACCGTTATTGCTCGCTCAGCAACGTACTCGTTATTATAAAAACACATGCAACTGCATTTTCCTATCATTTCCTTATCGGAACTTGAACCGTCAACATCTCTGCTATACGTGCTAAGTAATTACGTCATCGGAAAATGGATATCATCCCGGAATAAACGGTACAAGTCATTGCTCTATTGCAAGAAAGGCATAGCCAATGTGTAGTCGCTGCACCTGAACCAGTCAGCTGTCTTCAAAGTCTATAGACTTTACCAAGTGACTGGCATCTTTACACGGATACCAGGAAGAAGAAGGTGTACTTCGGAGCGAGATGACTCTTTCATTGTCAACACAACTCTAAGGAATCGTCACTTGACTGATGTTGAGGTCCAGTAGGAGCTCCGACAAGTTCGTGGTCGGGCTGTCAGTCACTGAACAGTCAGAAGAAGAGTTAAAGAAGCTAACTCAACTCCGAAGAGACCAGCTAAGGGACCCAAATTGACAGCAGCCCATCGACAAGCGCGACTCAGATTTGCCCGAGAACATGTCGACTGGATCTTAGAGTAATGGCGCTCCGTTTTATTCTCCGACAAGTCCCGAATGTACCTACACGGCAATTATGAAAGAAGATGAGACTATAGGAAGTATGGAGGGCGCTATGCGCAGTCTCGCATTACTAAAATGGTCGCCGATGAATTTATATATGGAGAGAGCGTGCTAGCATGCATGCAATTGAGTTTAACTGATTTATATATTAGCCAGACTGCTGGTATGCAACTTAAAATAAATGTTTTTATTATAAATATGTAAAAGGTTCTGTCATGGTGTGGGGAGGCATCTCATTGGAGGCGATAACCGATTTGGTTTTGTATGTATATATATATATATATATATATATATATATATATATATATATATATATATACATATTTGGAAGTAGTCGTGACTGACTCGTGAGAAAGAAAAAAGTAATTTAGTGAAGATGCAATTAAAAACTGTTGGCCATTGAAACTCTTTGTTTAATTGTTAAACTTTCAGATTTATTTAACCATCTTCAGAACATAAACGTGAGATTATCCTGTGAAAGCTGACATAATTCTAGGAAAATGAATCGTGACATTTTATAAAGACTTACGGGGAAAATACATTTTCCGGTGATATTTTTTCGGGACATAGAACAACGTGGTTTTAATTTGTACGTTAGTAGAGAACACTAAGAGTAATTAAATTAAATATTATTATTTACTAATAGTCGTGGGACTATCCTGCAAAACAATATAAATTGTTTTCTTTATATGAACTAATCTCAGAATTTCCCTCCAAACTAAAAAATATTTTTTACTATACAGTTTAAAGTTCTATTAAATATTAAAAATATATATATTTTTTGGTTTTATTATACTTTTAATTAACAAGTTTTTTATTTTTAATCAGAGAAAATCATGGATCTACTTTTGGTCTACTAAAATATTCCAAATCGTCTTAACTATAACTTTAGACAAAATTATTTTTGTTATTATGAAAGTTCATTTTACAGAAAGGTTAAAAAATAATAAGTCTCTTAAATTATATGAATTTTTCAACTGATTTTTGGAAAAAGTATTTCAAGTATTCTAAAAAAAGACTCTCAAATCACCAAGACTTACAAGACCCTATTTTCTACCCAGTAATTGGACTTTGTACCTTTTTAAAAACCTTGGTCTTTAAGCCTTTTAAAACACTATATCAATTACTAATTATTTAACACTTGAGCAGAGTTGCCAATCTGAATTAGAACAATAAAAATGACCCTGAAATATAGTGCTTTATTTTCAAGTAATGAAGCAATGTATAATTTTGCAAAGAATTTATTCGAAAGAAAAATATTAATATTTGAAAAGATACTTCTATTAGTTTTATAGAAATAAGGTTTAATAAAAAAAAAAGAGTTAAGGAAGGCTTTTAGAGATATTTACAACTGAAACTTAACATTTTCCGGTAGATACTATTTTTGTTAAAATTAAAAATAATGAAAAAATACCACAATCTTTAGATTTCTCGACTACAAGAATCCTGAAAAGTACACATAACATGGGATACATGAAGCTACACCTTCATTAAGCTCCTATATGTGAGATTATAAATAATTTTTCCTAAAACTTGTTTGTTATCTTAACCGAAAAATTGATCAAATTCCATCCATTTCCCCTTAAGCAGAATTGCCTAAAAACTATGGGTTCCGCTTGTACTTTAAAGAATTTGTGTATCAAATTTGAACTCGATATTTCATTTGGTGCCAGAGTTATCGTACCAAACTAACTTATTATTTTTGAAACATCTTGTCCAGTATTTTTAACGACTGATTTTTACACCGAGTTTACACTCCTCGAATTTCCCGACTTCGTCAGTTCTAGTGGGAGAGTGCTGATTACATTCCCACAGTCGAGAAACTTCGTGCGTAGTCGTTAGACCACTTACGACAAAAATTCGCACGTCGTTTATTCTAGTGTGACACCAGCCTGAAGCTTCCTATTGTTTCTTAAATATTAATTTTTATACTAATAAGAGCCATGAATGAAACTAAAGTTTTTTAATAGTCCGTTGAACATTGGTTTACCCCATATATTATTAACATTTTGACACAAATCAAGGACGAAAAAATTCAACTGTTCACCTCGATTGTTATTTTCTTAACTCTTAAATATCCTTTGAGGTTAATGTTTTATGAACATTTTTTATTTGATTTTTTTATAGTTGGTAAAAGATATTTACTTTTTGATTTTCAATTTTAGTGTTTAAAGGTCACCTAAAAAACTGTCATGTCAGTTGTCGCCATAATTAAACAATTTTAGGAAAGGAAATAAAATTTGATACCATAGTAACTCACTACTATTATTACGTTCCTATATAGAAAAAAGTCCTTTGTATTTATAAGAATTTTAAAAAGTGAATTTTAACGACATATTGTCTTTCTCACGAAACAATAGTACATTTATAAAAAATATGCTAAAAACAACTTGATTATAGGTTTGGTATGGTTAATATTTATCTTAGAGATTTATTTGAAGATTGGTTTAAAAAAAAAAATAGTTAGATAACGTTAAATTGACTAGATTCTATAGTGACATTGTCAACTTTCCATATTTAACTGCTTTAATACAATAGTTACTCAAGTTTTCAATTTGGAAAATATAAAACTTGAAAATAGCTTTTAATACGTTGTTTTCTTTATTAGATATAATGTAATAAAACAAGATCAAAATATTGATGAGATAGGCCCAGTTTAGATACAGCAATATTATGATTTTATCCTATCTGGGGTATCATCAGGAATATTGTCCTGAGTTTTGAACCTCGAAAAACTTGTGCTCTTTTGTTATAATCAATTTAAGTTTTCAAAGCTTTTGAGCTTCAAATGTGAATAACTCTGGTTACATAAGTCGGATCAAGTGCGTACATATCTGCAAAATTGAAAAAGCAGGCAAAAAACTTTTTTTTTTTTCATATTATTGTCCAGGTCGACTAAGTGAACCGTTCGGTTTAAATTTTTAGAAAATATGCCTTTTGTAATAGCAAAAACACCTTGAAATTTTTGTACAAAAATATTGAACCCAGTGAGCACAATTGAATTTCTTATTTAAAATTTGAATTGCCCGCTATTTTATGCCATTTGGTCTAAAATGGATCTTTTTTTTTTTTAAAATTTAGGCCTCGACTCCATGCTATTAAAGTCACTCTGTCAATTTAAACCGTTTTTTTTTTTAATGTGTTTATTAATCAAATAACAACATATGTGTTTTTTCGGTTAACGTTATTGTCTCGCAATTCTCTAATAGATATAATAAAAATATTTTAATTTTTTTTTCAAAATGACCGAAAAAACGCATTTGTTGTTCATTGATTAATAAGCAAATGTAAAAAGAATCGGTTAAAATCACTTCAAAATTTTTTTTTAATAGCATTGGAAAGCTGGTGTCGAGACCTAAATTTAACAAAAAAGATCCATTTTGGACCAATGGCGCAAAATGGCGGGCAATTCAAATTTTAAATAACAAATTCAATTGTGTCCACTTGATTCAATATTTTTGTACTAAAATTTCGGGGTACTTTTGCTATAACAAAAGGCATATTTTCTGGGATCGGTTTACTTAGTCGACCTGTACAATAAAATGAGAAAAAACACTTTGTTGCCTGTTTTTTCAATTTTGTAGGTTATTTATGCACTTGAGTAGCTTAAAACCAACGAGGATTTGTTGGAAATGTTATTACGAAAAGTTTGTTTTTTTTTTGTCCAGATCCCACTTATATAACCGGAGTTATTCACATTTTAATCTCAAAAAAAAAACGCGTTTTGAAAACTTAAGTTGTTTATAAACAAAAGAGCACAAGTTTTTTGAGGTCCAAAACTCAGGACAATACTCCTGGTGATACCCTAGAGAGAATAAAATAATAATTTTGCTGTATCTAAACTGTGCAATTTGAAATGCTTTTTTACTGCACTAATAGAATATTAGAACTATAACTAGAAACAGTAGTTTTTTTTAAACTATCCTAAAGGAGTTATTACCTCAGAAAAATAAAAAGGAATTCCGGATATTTTGCTTAAAATATAAAAAGCATTACTCAGTATATATCACCACTACACTAAACATTTATTTTTGCACTTGACGCGCGTTCCGCTATCCATGTTAGCTTCATCAGGAGCGATGATTCACTAAAGCTAAACTGCAAATCTACCCTATTTATACTTAGCCTAACCCTTGAACTAATGGAATAGGCGAGGCCATCAGTTCCGGTTAAGTAGTAGTAGAGGAGATTATAAGGAATAGGCCCTCTGTCTTTATTTAAACTATTGTTACATTTTATAATTTCCATACTTTTGCTATAACAAATGCGTTCAACAATCTCCTATCAGATACATTTTTAATTAATCTTAAATTATTTAGTGTTACGGTATGATCAGCTTCAAGGGCATGGGCGGCAATGCTAGACTTCTCTGTTCTACTGTATTTTAAGTGTGCTAAATGTTCTCTAAATCGTGTCTTAATTGACCTTTTAGTTTAGAAATCCCAAAGATAAGACTCCTAATTGAGAGAAAAGTGAAATTTATGAAATGTAAAAAGAACATGTTACTTCTGACATAAAAAAAAACTTCTCATCTGAAATGGCAGCGAACCAGAGAAATTTATTTAGTTGAATGGAAATGAATGTTTGCTTATGCTTTTATTATAAGAACCATATATGTAATACTCCTATATAGCTAGATTGAGAGAGATGTGTGTTGCCGTTAGTAGACTATAGACGATCTTTTCTCGTACCGTAGCTCGAAACTTCTCACGAATTGCGCATGTGTTATATAAGAACATATTAATTTTGTGCGAGTTCCCGGCAATTTTATATTGTATATAAAAGGGCGCGTATGCGCGTTAACAATCTTCTTTCTTCTTGCTTCTCTCCTTAATGGCACTCGCTTCGCTTACAGGTGAAGATAGAGCGTTAGCTATATAGGAGTATTATATATATGATAAGAAATGATAATCTTGAAGCTTCTCCATTTACGTTGAAATATGACGTCTAACCTCTCCTGAAAACTGGCTGATTGGATCGACTGCTAACGAATCGGCCAAATCTATAGCGTTGTCAGACTTCCAAAATTTGAAAAATACCTTGATTCGCTGGCTTTCTCAACATTTTAGTTAATAGAAAAGCAGGTAAATAACATCATTATAAGAAATACCTGAATATTTTCTAAATTTGCATTTTTATAAATTCGTGTATCCACATAGTAGTCGACCGAATTACGTTGGGGTTACGTTAGTAGTATTTGGATCCCTTAGGTAGCAATATATCGAATTTCAACCCTTCCTTTTACATTAGGGCATTTTGAAAAATTATATAATTGTTTTTCTGTCAAATAATTAAACAAATAATGTACGGAGGTAACAGAACCAGTTGTCGCCCCGGTAGTCGACCACATGCTGAATAATTGAAATGTACAGCTCTAAATGAGGTAGTGGGGTATTTCTTCGATTTTTCCAGAGAATAAGAACAGCATGTTACTTTTCCCAACACAAATTTTGTTATCGAATACACTTTTTACCATGCCATTAAAAAAAGTTTATTTTCACCTTTTGTATTTTTCATAAGTAATCTTTATATCTTAGATTACAATAATCATAGCCGTGAATTAAAGGATTTCGAGTTTTAAATTGTACAATAACGATATTGAAAATACTTAGAATCAAAAATATAAAACTACATTTTCTTCGGGCGTCGCACAGTGGGAAAAAATCAGATATTTAATGTTCAAAAATCGTTACAGGTTTCACTTTTTATCGAATCAGGTTAATTTTTTTTTTAAAATACTCGTAACACAATTGTAAAGAGATCTCTGATGACCGATTTCTGAAATATACCTCAAAACTGTCCAAAAGAGGATGAAAATAGAGGTTGGAGGGGGTTAAAAATTCCATACTCAGGTGAATTAAGGTTCACGCATTAAAAACTGGTTTCCCGGAGGTTTTTAAGATCGTTGATTCCAGTATGATCATACAACCCTTTTTAGGGGATGAAATAGGGGTTATTACCATTATTTGATCATCTGCGTCTGTTTTTGGGTTTATCAACAATCAAACCGATCCTTCTTTTGAATTCATCACACACCTATTTTTTAATTCCCTACTTCCTCTTTTTGATCTGCCATTTTAGCTGCAGTTGTCGTAATATATAAACGAAGAAAATATGAAGAATACACTCCATGCTACGTATCCAGGCTTGCAAAGTTGATAATCTGTACTCATTTTTGTTAGCTCTCATTTTTACTCTATCTAAGTTTTTAATTTGATTTGGTTGAACACCGCATACATAACAAGTAGCAGATGGAGTTTACATACTTTATAGTCAAGCATGGTCAATTTCATGTCAACTTTTACTTGGTAAACATCATCATTGATTTTTACGAGGCTGGTTTGAAAAGTCCGTGCAAAGTCCGAGAGATGGCACCACCGGAGCGTATCGAGGTCATGTTTAGTTAGTAGCATCTCTTGAATGAACGCACACCAAGTTTCAGCCATATTGGTCTATTTCTTTGGGTTTGGCATTCGTGTGAATCAAGGAAGTCGAGTGAGTTTCAAGAAATGGACGAAAAAGAATTTCGTGTGGTGATCAAACATTACTTTATGAAAGGCAAAACGCCTCAGGAGACTAAAGAGAAGCTTGATAAACATTATGGTGACTCTGCACCTTCGATTAGAACAGTTTATAAGTGGTTTCAAAATTTTCGGACTGACCATATGGGCACGAGTGACGCTGAACGTTCTGGACGGCCTGTGGAGGTTACGACTCCAGAAATCATTGATCAAATCCATGATATGGTGATGGATGACAGAAGAGTTAAGGTGCGTGAGATTGCTAGTGCTGTGGGCATCTCGACTGAACGGGTACATAATATTTTGCATAAACATTTGGACATGAGAAAGCTATCCGCAAGATGGGTGTCGCGATTGCTCACGCTTGACCAAAAACGGAATCGTGTGAAGTGTTGCAAGGATGGTTTGCAGCTGTTCCAGAAGAATCCGGAGGACTTTAAGCGTCGTTTCGTCACTGTGGATGAAACATGGATACATTACTATACTCCTGAGACCAAACAACAATCTAAACAATGGGTTACCAAGGGGGAATCTGCACCAAAAAAGGCGAAGACCGTTCCTTCGGCCGGAAAGGTTATGGCGACTGTCTTCTGGGATTCGCAAGGGATAATCCTCATCGACTATCTGGAAAAGGGTAAAACTATTACAGGTGAATATTATTCATCGTTATTGGACCGTTTGAAAACCGAGCTGCAAGAAAAACGCCCGCGATTGGCCCACAAGAAAGTCCGTTTCCATCACGACAACGCACCAACACACACCTCAGCAGTTGTGGTCGCAAAATTAATGGAAATAGGATTCCAACTCGTTTCATATCCCCCCTATTCTCCAGACTTGGCTCCCTCGGACTACTATTTGTTCCCCAATTTGAAGAAATGGCTGGCGGGACAAAGATTTTATTCAAACGAGGAGGTGATTGCAGACACTAATGGGTATTTTGCAGACTTGGACAAATCCTATTATTCGGAAGGGATCAACAAACTAGAACATCGTTGGACGAAGTGTATAAGCCTAAAAGGAGACTATGTCGAAAAATAAAAAAGGTTTACCCCCAAACACATAAGTAGTTTTTATTTTTGCACGGACTTTTCAAACCAGCCTCGTATTTTAACAGGTAGCAAATTTTGTATTTTATTCTTTATCTGAGTAATCTCGAATGGAGTCTTTTCCTTCATTTCCTTGGTGAATTCAAATTTTATAAGCCTAAGATGTGTGAGAATTTTGTCAGAAATTTTCATTAGTCGAAATATTTATTAGACATATCGGTACCACTGATATACTAACAGGTCAAGTACAAGTTGAGCAATAAGTATTCCGTACCTTGATTGGTTTTAAAATAAAAAAATTGTTACGGAGGTATAAAATGATCAGTGACTTCACAAAACACACCCCAAATGAGTTTTCAAGAAAGTTTGTTTCCAATCTGAAATTTTTATTTTTTTTTTATACATCAGATAAAGTATTAAAAGTGATAATTTTCGTTCAATTTACACCCCGTAGTGAGTATTCCAGAATTTTTTCAAAATTTTTTGATCAGTACTTTTCGATATAAAGGGAGGAGCAGAGATTTTTCGCGATGTTTTAAAAATAATACAATGAAAAGTGTGCGCAACTATTACATTATATATATATATATATATATATATATATATATATATATATATATATATATATATATATATATATATATATATATATATATATATATATAATTACTCGTGTTTTCACAAGCTTTCATTTGACACTACACTTGATGACCTAGTAAAAAAAAAATTTTCACTTCCGATTTCACCCCCCAAAACTAAACCCTTAAGTCAAAATTTAACTTTCAAAACTACACGGCCCGATGAGGCCACCAAATCTCAACTTTCTATGACAAATAGTTTCGGAGAAAATCGGGTGTGACAGACGGACAGACACAAAAGTGATCTTATACACTAAAAATCGTGGCATCACTTGCTTCAGAAACTTGAAATTTCTGTTTATAGCAACTTTGATAAGGTGATCCATCAGCTCCCCATTTGTGAACTAATTTCAGCTGGTATTTTCTATCAGTGCCAGTGATTGGCGGCAGCACGATATTAGGATCCTCAATTAATTTGCTAACAGTGTGATTTATGAACGATTAAAGATCAACTGATGCTTCAATTTCTTCACTTTTATAGAATCTGGGTAACAGTTCTTCCGTGCAGTACTTAAATCTGTATATAGTGGATAGATTTTTCCATTCTCCCTTGTAGCTGCCATACAAATGTGTTCCTACTAATATTTTTGTAATTTTGCGTCTTCTATTAGAGCAATTGTGTCAGGGTCTGGCTCGTCTTATGAACGAATTAACCTGAATATAGTATTTGCCAACTTTCTCCTGCTACTTGTTCGTAATTTACGTAAAAAAAACTTCTTCAATTTCTGATTCAGAAATTTTTTTCCATTTCAATCATTCTTCTGCGTTTGGATAAAACTGAAGACCTTAGGAAATCGCTGCAAGCTGGTCTTCTTCTTTTTACTGCATATTGATCAACCCTTGATTCGAAAACAGAAACCAACCATATTTTGTTCTTTTTAGAAAACACCAATTTATCATATCTAGCTTTCTTTAACTTGGCTTTGAAAATTTTTATGTAAAAACTAAATTAAACTAAATTCAGTTGCAGAATCCATTAAATTTTGTAAATTAAAAATACTCCTTAACACATGGGCTGAAAAGTCCCGGGCCTAACAAAGAAAACACGGTTTTTTTGGTTCAAAATTAGCTTTATTCATCAACGTAATCTCCATCAAGAGCAACGCAATCATTCCAGCGCCGCTCTAACATTTCAATACCACTTTTGTAGAACGATTTATCTTTTGCCTCAAAATAGGCCTCAGTTTCAGCGATAACCTCTTCATTCGTGCGAAATTTCTTACCGGTGAGCATTTTTTTCAGGTCTGCGAACAGCCAGTAGTCGCTGGGAGCCAAATCTGGCGAATACGGTGGATGTGGGAGCAATTCGAAGTTCAATTCATGTAGTTTTGCTATTGTTTTGATTGACTTGTGACACGGTGCGTTGTCTTGATGAAACAAAATTTTTGTCTTTGCCATATGCGGTCGTTTCTTTGCAATTTCGGCCTTCAAACGCTCCAATAACGCTATATAATATTCACTGTTGATGGTATTTCCTTTCTCAAGATAGTCGATGAATATTACACCACGCACATCCCAAAATACCGAGGCCATAACCTTTCCAGCCGATTGTTGTGCTTTCGGGCGCTTTGGACGAGGTTCACCAGTTGCTGTCCACTCAGATGACGATCGTTTTGATTCCGGAGTGAAGTGATGGATCCATGTTTCATCCATTGTCACATATCGACGCAAAAATTCCGGTTTGTTACGTTTAAACATGGCCAAACACTGCTCAGAATGATCAACACGTTCTTGTTTTTGATCAACAGTGAGCAAACGCGGCACCCACTTTGAACAGAGTTTTCTCATAGTCAAATGCTCATGCAATATAAAGCCAACACGTTCTTTTGATATCTTTACGATGTCAGCTAACTCACGCAACTTCACTTTTCGATCATTCAAAAACGATTTTATGGATTTTTTTTGATGTTTTCTGGTGTTACCGCCTCATTTGGACGTCCACTGCGTTCTGCATCATCGGTGTCTCTACGACCACGTTTGAAGTCAGCAAACCAACGTTTTATTGTTGTTTCTGATGGAGCGGAGTCCCCATAACACTTTTCAAGCCATTGCTTCGCTTGAACGGTATTTTTTCCCATCAAGAAGCAGTGTAAAATTAAAACACGAAATTGTTTTTGATCCATTGTTTTGAAAATAACAAAAGTAGCGTTACTCTTAGCACAATAACTCACAAACTAATGAATAGAATATCATGAAATTTTAACAGCTGTCTTTTGAAGGTTAGTATTAACTGAAAAAAAGGTGACTGCAAAAAAACTAGCGCCATCTATGTGTTAGGCCCGGGACTTTTCAGCCCATGTGTTATATATTTAAGTAAGTCATTTTCATTAGCGTTCTTATTATCGAGTAAGAATTCACATAATACTTTGTGAAATACTGTAAAAGTAGGCATAATGAAGAAATTGTACCCGTTTGAAATAAAGAAGTACAAATCAGTAGAACCTCGTTAATTCAGAAATAATTACCTTACAAATGTGAAGATTATACAAAGATGAAAATATCGAATAAATCTAGCACATTCATATTCATAACCTATCAATATCAAAGTAGATATGCATGGAACATACATTTGTTAAAAATTTGTAATGAAATCAGGTGAAAAGAATACAGGAAGGATATATTCAATATTCAATGATATTGAAAAAGTTGGATCAGTCTTGATTAATGAAGCATAGGATACAGGAAACTGATTTTATTCAGCAAGAATTCAGAAAGAATTTTAAGAATTTAAATGTCTGAACACATTTAAATTTCCGTGACCAAAATTTGTAGGGTACATTAAGCTATGTTAGGTTTGAAGTTGTTAGGTTTGGGTACATTGGGTTATGTTAGGTATAAAGTTGTTAGATTTGGGGAATATTAGGAGATGTTAGGTTTAAAGTTCTTATGTTTGGGGTACATTAGGCTATGTTAGGTTAGGTTTAAAGTTGTTTGGTTTAAAATACATTAGGTTATGTTGGGTTTAAAGTTAAGTGAATTTCGAAATTTCACCCTCTCCAATCCCTATTTTCGTTCCCTAAAAGGGGTCATGTGATCATACTGACCCAAAATATGGAATCAGTGACCCTAATTCACATGAGTATAGAAATTCTAGCCCCCTCCAACCTCTATTTTCATCCTCTTTTGGACAATTTTGAGGTATATTTCAGAAATCGGCCATCCGAGAGCCCTTTACAATTGCTTTAAGAGTATTTAAAGAAAAATAATAACCCGACTCGATAAAAAATGAAGCCTGTAGCAATTTTTGAACAGTAAATATCTGATTTTCCCCACTGTGCGTCGGTCAGTGAGGCGAAGGCAGTTGCGCAGGGCGCTTATGAAAGTTTTGGTCAAGAAGAATCTGACTTATTTGGGCACACTAAAGAAGAATAAAGCTGAGATTCCTCCATGCTTCTTACCGAACAAGAACAGAGTAGTTAAGAGTTCGTTGTACGGTTTTACCAAGGACTTTACATTGTTGTCTTATGTTCTACAGAAAAATAAACCGGTCCTGTTAGTTTCCTCCCCACATCACCCTCGAGATACTGATACTAAGTCAGCAAAAACCAATAATAATTGCAAATTACAATCACACCAAAGGAGGTATTGACGCGATCGACAAAGATTCTCAGTGTATTCGTGTAGCCGCAAAACTCGTCGATGGCTAATGGCAATATTATACTGGACATGACAGGCATCAATGGTTTCGTACTGTACCAGGTGTGTGCAAATAGTGATTCCAAAATGAGAAGAGGCACATTTTGTTAGACCACATGCAGACACGCACATACAACGAGAGGTTACCAAGAGAATTGCGCCTGACCATAAATCGAGTTTGGGGAAAAGATTTGCTCCCTCCACGTCCGAAAACCCGCTCTGTGGCAAACAAGTGAAAGAAAACTGTGCCATATTTGTCCTACTAAACTAAAGCCACAAAGAAAGTACATGTGCTGTGATTGCCCAAAACCAATTTGCTTGCAATGTTCCAAGCCCCTTTGTAATATTTTGAGGCATTGTAACTTTTGATATTATCAAAAGATAATGCTCAAATTTAAAATATATGTTAAGTACTAAATGTTAATTTAATTTAAAACCAAAATTCTTAAAGGTTATGTTATGTTTATGTTTTTTTTTTATACTTAAGGAAATACTTTAATTTTTGATGTTCAAAATGCAGTTTAATAAAGAGTATAATTTTATATAATTGACTTCTATTTCACATATATATTTTTAAATACGTTGTCTATTATGTATTGCCGTATATCAAATAAACACAATAGGTATTTAGTAAACAATTCCCAACAATACCTAACATTAAAAAGGTATAAACTAATCTACCACGTCAATTGAATTTTTAAAATTACTGCATGTTAGTCACAGAAGGTTAAATAAGAAACATCGGCGAAAAACTATCCTTTCCTATTTTTTATGATCATAAAGCAATAAATTTCCTATACATAAAATCTTAATTAGTTTATGGTGGGTTTTTTCCCAGATTTCCTCGCTGATCGAATATCTGGAATCAACATGGAACACCTGGAAATACATAATTTTATGATGGTCGACACCAGACGTCCAGTAGTAGACCGGCCTATGACGACTACTAGAATTACTCACAAAATCGACACCAGTAGTAGATCGCTCACAAAATTCTGAGTTCTTTTAACATTTTCTGTGCTTGCGTCTTGCCTTGAGCACCTTAATTCGGGGTAAAACAATAGATTTCCAACGTTTCACAGGCAGTTTCATTGAACATCCCAAGCGTAATAATTTTACCGCCTCTTCTCGATCGGCCCAATCTCTCTTTAAATTTCCTTCCTCGATCCGTCAATAAGGATCCTGGAACTGATTCTGATTTAAAGTTAGGAAGTTCATCTATTACTTGAATACGACGTCGTCATGGGTGCTGGTCGACCACTGGTGCACAGCTATTAAAATTGATAAGTACGAGGCTGGTTTGAAAAGTCCGTGCAAAAATAAAAACTACTTATGACATAGTCTCCTTTTAGGCTTATACACTTCGTCCAACGATGTTCTAGTTTGTTGATCCCTTCCGAATAATAGGATTTGTCCAAGTCTGCAAAATATCCATTAGTGTCTGCAATCACCTCCTCGTTTGAATAAAATCTTTGTCCCGCCAGCCATTTCTTCAAATTGGGGAACAAATAGTAGTCCGAGGGAGCCAAGTCTGGAGAATAGGGGGGATGTGAAACGAGTTGGAATCCTATTTCCATTAATTTTGCGACCACAGCTGCTGAGGGGTGTGTGCTGGTGCGTTGTCGTGATGGAAAAGGACTTTCTTGTGGGCCAATCGCAGGCGTTGTTCTTGCAGCTCGGTTTTCACACGGTCCAATAACGATGAATAATATTCACCTGTAATAATTTTACCCTTTTCCAGATAGTCGATGAGGATTATCCCTTGCGAATTCCAAAAGACAGTCGCCATAACCTTTCCGGCCGAAGGAACGGTCTTCGCCTTTTTTGGTGCAGATTTCCCCTTGGTAACCCATTGTTTAGATTGTTGTTTGGTCTCAGGAGTATAGTAATGTATCCATGTTTCATCCACAGTGACGAAACGACGCTTAAAGTCCTCAGGATTCTTCTGGAACAGCTGCAAACCATCCTTGCAACACTTCACACGATTCCGTTTTTGGTCAAGCGTGAGCAATCGCGGCACCCATCTTGCGGATAGCTTTCTCATGTCCAAATGTTTATGCAAAATATTATGTACCCGTTCAGTCGAGATGCCCACAGCACTAGCAATCTCACGCACCTTAACTCTTCTGTCATCCATCACCATATTATGGATTTGATCAATGATTTCTGGAGTCGTAACCTCCACAGGCCGTCCAGAACGTTCAGTGTCACTTGTGCCCATATCGCCAGTCCGAAAATTTTGAAACCACTTGTAAACTGTTCTAATCGAAGGTGCAGAGTCACCATAATGTTTATCAAGCTTCTCTTTAGTCTTCTGAGGCGTTTTGCCTTTGATAAAGTAATGTTTAATCACCACACAAAATTCTTTTTCTTCCATTTCTTGAAAATCACTCGACTTCCTTGATTCACACGAATGCCAAACACAAAGAAATAGACCAATATAGCTGAAACTTGGTGTGCGTTCATTCAAGAGATGCTACTAACTAAACATGACCTCGATACGCGCCGGTGGTGCCATCTCTCGGACTTTGCAAGGACTTTTCAAACCAGCCTCGTATGTCAACCTCGGTATGCATCCAAGGCAGGTTTTACTGCACGACAACAGACGACCATTCATTTCTTAGGCCGGAAATCGTAGTCGTTCCTTAAATAGCTTCTAGACCTTCAATTCACCTTGAGTGGTGTTTTCCGTTTCTTAGTCGAAGAATTGTTTTGAATTCAACTTGCGAGTTAGTTATCGTTTACAGACACGCTTAAAGGCGGTCCATTTATCTCAAGGGATGTTTTTCCGTTTCATAGAAATTTTCACCTTGAAATTCTCTCAAGAGTTCGGAAGTTCGAGAGCTCACTTCGGAGGTATTTTTAGGTAACGTTTTTAATTTTTCAGGTTGAAATTTTTGTTTGGACATTTTGTAAAATTTAGTTTTTTAGACACACAAAAGGGATAAAAAGTAAAATCATGTAATTATATAACAATATATGGGATGCTAAAACAACTTTTAAAAAGATATATTTCACGGTTAAGTTAAAATTGAATAATATTGCAGTTACATTTCCTTATGCGTCTTATTCAGCATCAACAGAAGTTTATACGTTGGTTCTAATAGAATTTCAGTATTAAATTCCACACTTTACTTTCAGCGTTGCAATGTGAGAAGGTTCCAAAGCTTTGAGTTTAGAGTGGGAACTTTTAGAATGGAAAGTTTAATTATAACTAGGAAATAACTTTTAACTTGCTTAAACGTCATCTTTCATAGGAAGTGCTGCAAGAACTAATCAAATAAAATTTAAGCTTATAATAGGGGATGTAAAACAAATTACAGGACGGGAATTTCTTGATAGGTACTGCATGCACAAGAAGCCCAAAATTTTCCCTTTGTTAATAGTTATCACTGTACGAAAAAGCCCCAAGTCTGATTGTGCTCCATATGAGGTTAATCTAAGATAAAATTAGTAATAATTTGGAATGGGATGGTATTCACTTTACTTTAAACAACTTTATTTTTAATTAGAAAGTGAGATACTGGAGTTAAAATGTAGTAAATTAATAATAAGTAGGGACAATAATTCTGTTGTTAATTCAGTTATAACTAAATCGGTTAATAATTAATGTTGCTCTTCATTAAGAAACTATATTTTAGAATCATAAATCCTTTAAAAAACACAATCCTTATATTGTTGTATAATATATATATATATATATATATATATATATATATATATATATATATATATATATATATATATTTATATATATGTATATATACAGGGTTACAGAGAGAGTCGTCCTAGATAATTAAGGGCGTTATAGTTTAGGTCGTTTGTGACCGATTTGACTCTATGACATGATGTCCTAAACTTAACCGTTTTCGAGATATTGAAGTTTAAAGATTTTCTAAAAAAAACATGTTTTTTTTTTGCTTTTATATCGATTTTTTTTATTAGAGGTTCTCGAGTGCGATTTTTTGGTTATTTTTAGTTAGTCTGTATGTCAAGTATCAAAAAACATCAAAAAAATTTGAACTAGTTACTAATAGTTTCAAATGGCGGCTTGTTAATGTTTCTAAATTACGAATTTTTACCAAGTGTTTCCTACTTTAAATCAATAAAGAGAAAAAAAAATGTATGGAAGTTATTCTGTAAATTATTTTAAAAACTTTTAGGTCGTCTTTTTAGCTATCAAAAAAGGTATAATACTAGGAGTTTAATAGGAAAACTGTACACAGAATGACACCTAAAGCGGGCTCGGGTAGCAAAAGGTAAATTTTTAGTTCTAGGTGAAAATACGAAAAATACACAAATAAAACAAAAAAAAACCTTGCAATTTAATATTTTTTATTAATTATAACTCATGTTCTATATGGTTGCCCCTATTTCTAACACAAATTCTCATTCTTTTTCTTAAATTACTTTTCTCAAGGCTGGTTGTGAGGTGCCGCCTCATTTCGTCGGCCGCATCAATTATTTTTTGTCTTAGGACATCCACGTTTTCGATAGGAGTCATCTGGTCGTATACGAGACTTTTCATGTGACCCCACATATAAAAATCCATCGGTGTTAGGTCTGGGCTTCTCGCCGGCCCAATCCCTTTGTTGGGATAATTGTCATTGAGCCATGCACTTCCTCTGTAGTGAGCTGGGCAGCCATCGTGTTGAAAGTACATGTTTTGTCTCAAACCAATAGGTAGGTCTTCCATCAAATTAGGTAAATCGTTCCGCAAAAAATTGTCGTATTTCTCGCCATTCAAATTATCTGGCAGGAAGAATGGCCCAACCAAATAATTTGAAATTATACCCATCCACACATTTAAGCTGAATCTTGTTTGTGATCCTTTCGTTCTTTTTTTTGTTTGGGTTGCCTTCCTCTTTAAAAGCCCAATAGTGGGCATCGTGGTAGTTTGTAAAACCGTCTTTGTCGAATTTCGACTCGTCAGTCCATAGTATTTTCTTAAAAGAAGATGCATCTTCGACATCGGTATTGAGCATAAATCTACAGAATTCTAATCGTCGCAACGGATCCCCTTCTTCAATGACTTGCACGGGCGTATAGTGGTAAGGGTGTTGCCCAACAGTATGCATTACAAACCATACCTTCCACTGCGAAATACCAAGCTGTTGTGTGACAACATTTGTAGATGTGGTTGGGTCCACCTCAAAGAGACGTCGTATTTCGTTTTCTTCGTCTTCGTCAAAGATACGTGGTCGTCCCATGTCAGTCCGCCGTCTTTGTACGGAACCAGTTTCTCGTAGTCTTCGATAAGTTCCATCAAATACGCTAACATCAGGTACACGACGAGTAGGATATCGCAGTATATATTCATCACGTGCACGCGACGACACTCCTTCGCAAAATCCGTAACACATTAGGATGTCAGCATATTCCTCGTTGGTATACGTTGCCATATTCACAAGCAGAGATCAAAATCTAGTTACAAGCCAATTCACACAGTCAGAAGATGAAACACAGATATTTTTGAAAAGCACGGTATAGCACATCTACCACGGACGAATCGCATGAGCAGACTAAAAATCATTCAATAATGTTTAGTGAACAGAAAATGTCACTCGCACAGAGAGTACCCCGACCGAAAAAAAATGCTTACCCAACCCTTTTTATTGTTTGAAGGTGCAGGTAGTAAACCGGTAATTGGTAGTATCTAAATTCTATTATTATGTTACTCTACATTTGGGCCTATTGAAATCTCATTTTCTTAGAATTTTCAATAGATCCAGTAGATATTATACCGGTTTAGATAGCTAAAAAGACGTAAAAGTTTTTAAAATAATTTGCAGAATAACTTCCATACATTTTTTTTTCTCTTTATTGATTTAAAGTAGGAAACACTTGGTAAAAATTCGTAATTTAGAAACATTAATAAGCCGCCATTTGAAACTGTTAGTAACTAGTTCAAATTTTTTTGCTGATTTTTGATACTTGACATACAGACTAACTAAAAATAACCAAAAAATCGCACTCGAGAACCTCTAATAAAAAAAAATCGATATAAAAGCAAAAAAAAAAACATGTTTTTTTTAGAAAATCTTTAAACTTCAATATCTCGAAAACGGTTAAGTTTTAGGACATCATGTCATAGAGTCAAATCGGTCAAAAATGATCTAAACTATAACGTCTTTAATTATCTAGGACGACTTTCCCTGTAACCCTGTATAAATATATATATATATATATATATATATATATATATATATATATATATATATATATATATATAATAAATATATATATATATATATATATATATATATATATATATATATATATATATATATATATATATATATATATATATATATATATATATCTTATAATGGCGATCTGAAATAGATTAATCGAAGAATCGATTTTTTGGGTCAAAAAAATCGATTTTTGAATCGATCTTGAGCAGTGCATCGATCCTGTGAATCGATCTCCCGAACCCTCGACACCCGAAAATCGAAATTCGATTATGTTTCGCACTTAATTAATAAAAATTCACTATATATTAAGAAAATTTAAAGAACGCAACGCAATTTTGGCGTGTCTGCTCTAACAGAATCTCACGACGCTGACTATTTAAGTTAGGTAATACGTCAGGTTTACGGCAAAAATAAACATTTGCCATGCTTTATGCATACATTGACTTTAGTGGCATCAAAACCATTTGACGACAAAAATGGATTTGAGGAAGCTAAGATTTTGCTGACGATAGAGAAAGATATAACATCGTATTTTGGCTTACAGAAACATATAACAAAATAAAAACTCAAACGGAATTCGGTGCTAAAATAAAAATTTTAATTATCGAAGAATTAAAAAAGAGATTTGGAACTGTAGAGCAAGTCTATTTGTTAGCAGCGATAAAAATTTTGGATCCTAGATTTAAAAAAATTCACTTCTCTGACAAATTAGCCTATGCCAGAGTAATAGATAGAGTAAATTCATTAATTTTAAGTACAAAGGCACAACAATTAATTCAAAACGAAACTGTGGATGAGGAAGAAACAGGAACAAGTAACAAAGAAAAAGGCATTTGGGATTTCCACAACTTACTACTACTACTACTTACAATTCTGCAAATAATTTACATGTACAGGAAGGCGATGGTTTAAATGAAGAATTTAAGCACTATTTATCCCAGGCTGTTGTGCACTTGAAGTGTGACCCAATATCTTTCTGGTAGGAACAAAATACCTCTATTTACCATTCCATTCGCTCAACAGCCATTAAATACATGTATTGTGGGAACATCGCAAATGAAGAACGAAATCGGTTGGATCCCAGTAGATTAAGCAGACTTTTATTCCTCAAAAGCTTAGATATTAAATACGGGGAATTGTAAATTATATATGATTGATAACAGTTTGCATTCTTTATTTTTTCAATAAATAAAAAAATATAATAAAACGATGTTTCATTGAAAATAACTTTTTTCGTACTTATTAATAGTTAATTTTTTTAAAACTGTAGCTGAGTAAATACAATTAAAATAAAAACGATAGAAGATTTTAGGATTTTCCATGTTTCCGTAAAGAAGGTCCAAAAAGATCGATCTTTTGGGTCTTGATTTTTTTGTGAATCGATTTTTCAGGCTTTGATTCGAATCAATCGATCGATTCAAAAATCAATCTTTTTTTAAAGAATCGCCATCCCTCTCTTATAATATATTCCCATATCTTTTTCCAAATAATAAAAAGTTAGGTTAAGTGTTCACAGTTTTAAAAATTTTGTAAAAAATTTAAGGTGAATAATAATAACAATTTTTGGCGTCTATAAAATAAAATATGAATATAGAGAGAGCCAGTTAAAAAAATTACTAATTCAGGTAAAAAACAAAAACATCTCTAATATTTGGCAGAAAATGCAATATTACCGTTTACTCCGGTCACATTAGACTTCCTTACTTAAGGATGACGATAAACCTGACTATGAAATAAAGTTGTGACGTCATATGATGAAAAATCCATGGTAAGCAAGGGGGATTTTAGAAACGAAAAACATCTTTAATGTTACTAGTAATTGGAAATAATTTATTTAACATACATTTAAAACAAAATAGAGTTGCCTCAAATTGAATTATTATATAAAAAAGTTCATATATTAAATAGTTTAAAACTAGAACAGCCTTCTAATCGAATTTCAAAGTAATTGATGTTAGATTTTTTTTGCTGGATTCTTTCATTTTTTGTGGGATACTTTTCAATAAAACTGAAATTGATAGCTTGAGTACTATAATTCTAAGTTTTTATTTATTTTTATAGGCCATTAATATAAAACTTGATAAAAAGTAAGTCAAGAACCGGCAAAGTTGATGTTTCATTTCTAAAACTGCTGTCTTAAACATTATTAGAAGTTTGTATGTTTCTCTACTACAGTTACAATATTGCATATTCGTAAGGAGTTTAAAGAGCTTACAAAGCATTGAATTTGAAACAAGAATTTTATTTAGATTTATAAATTTTCCGTAAAGCTCTCATCGACAATCGATACTAATTATAGGAACTAATTACTTAGTCTATGCTAATATATCAATCAGAATGTCTATAGATT
The DNA here is from genome assembly GCA_019049505.1 of Pachyrhynchus sulphureomaculatus. NCBI lineage: Eukaryota > Metazoa > Arthropoda > Insecta > Coleoptera > Curculionidae > Pachyrhynchus > Pachyrhynchus sulphureomaculatus. The sequence continues at coordinate 62,647,810 of CM032449.1, forward strand.
TTTTGGTATGTGCATTGGTGAATTTGTTCTAAAATTCCGTACAAACGGCTTAACGAATCATTATGAAATATATCGCACAGGTACTCTAGGACTGCCTAACGTACGCTCTACTTTTTTGACATTTAATAGTGGCAAAATAGAAATACATATCTACTTGATTAAAGTAACAATTTCAATAAGATTTGGGCGTTCCATGTAAAATTACTTTAAAAAAGTTTGTTGACATTGGCAGCTGTCCAGACTCCAATTCTTATATCTCCCTTATTTGTGGACCGGTTTTGGTCAATTTGATCGATAGGTCTAAAATTAGTTGAAATAGGTTTTTTGAGATTGACATCTGCCAAAATTAGAATATTTCTACTGTATTTCGACCGGCAGAAATAAATTTCGTTAAAATTGCTTGTGACATTTAATGTCATCGTTATTAAAATATGTACGTTACATTTACGTACTGTTAAATTTAAGAAGTAATATTGGCAAAAATTGATATTGATTACAAAGGAGAACAAATATCTGTAAGTCTGTAATGAGACTTTGACAAATTGTTTTGGCTGTGAAATTACATTTACCATAAAAAGCTGTAAGTAAATGCTAATAAAATATAATACACTATTTTTTTTTGAATTACCGTTGTGTGTGTGAATATGTGTGAATTGTTATGAGGATTTCTGGTCAATATTTTCTATAAAGTACAAATGAAGCACCGAATATAAACTGGTTATAAAATGGGTGCTACGGTTTGAGAAAACTGGTTTGTCCTTAAGTTAGCCTGAGGATCAAACATGTCAAGAAGTAATTTTCTGAGAATCCAGACCCCCTCAGTACAGAAACGACGAAGTGTATCTAGGATTTCGTTAGAACGAACTGATGAGCAAAAAAATCGTCTCAAACGATTTTGCTTCATTTAACCTTGAATGTAATTCAAATAGTGGTATTATTTTTGTTTTCATTAGAATGCTAATTTTCTGCTCTTTCCAATAGTACCAACAACATTTGGATTTCCAAAAAGTTTTACTAAAATGGTTTTACTCAATAGAACCTTTTTTGCTCGCTCAGCAACGTACTCGTTGCGCGCTATTCATCCCTATAAAAACACATGGAACTGCATTTTCCTATCATTTCCTTATCGGAACTTAAACGGTCAACATCTCTGCTATATCTGCTCACTGCCCTATTGTAAGAAGGGCATAGCCAAGTTGTAGTCGCTGCGCAACTGCACCCGAGCCAATCCGCTGTCTCCAGAGTCTACAGACATTACCAAGAGACTAGCGCCTTTACACTTAGACCAGGATCAGGAAGAAGAAGGTATACCTCGGAGTGAGACGACCGCTTCATTGTCAACATACCTCTAAAAAATTGTCACTCGACCGGCGTTGAGGTCCAGAAGGAGCTCCGACAAGTTCGTGGTCAGGCTGTCAGTCATTGGAGAGTCAGAAAAAGACTTAAAGAAGCTTAGCTAACTCTGAAGAGACCAGCTCATGGACCCAAATTGACAGCAGGTCATCGACAAGTCCGACTCAGATTTGCCTGAGAAAATATCGACTTGACCTTAGAACAATAGCGCTCTGTTTTATTCTCCGACGAGTCCCGCATGTGCCTACATGGCAATGATGAAAGAAGGCGAGACTATGCGCAGTTCTGCATTACTGAAATAGTCGCCTACGGAGGAGGTTCTATCATTAGGTGTGGATGCGAAAACCAATTTGGTTTTTGTAAATGATGAAACTCGTAGCGGTGGATGTAAATGTTCACCGGTATACCGAGGAGTTTGTTGGCGATATCTTCGTGCTAATGCACGACAATGCGAGGCCATATGCTGCTGCATCGGCGTGGGACTCCTGACGTCAATCTAATCGAGCACATGTGGGATGAGCTCAAAAGAAGAGTTCAGCCCCTGCATCGCTCAGAGACTTAAAGGCTGCGATCGCGGACGATTGGGGAAGAATCCCACAGACAGTGATGAAAAAGCTTACCCGCTCCATGATAAACCAGCTGGAAGCAATAATAAAGGCAAAGGGGGTAATACAAAATATTGATTTTAGTTTTTATTAATAAATCTAATTGTTAAACTTTCTCCTACCCCTCTTACCCCTTTTTTCAGTTCTTGTTTTACTTGTTCCCCCTTTTAATCAGTAAAAAGCATGAAGTATGCTATGGAATTTGGTATCAGAAGGAGAACAGAATGGGCTTTCAAATGATACCAAAAGTCACAAAAATATATGAACATTAAATACTAGGATCTGTGTTAAATGAACAATAAAACTACTTAATTACTTTCTTAACTCACTAAATATATTTGTAAAGATTTTACAATTGCGTTATTGCGATTTCGTAGTACAACTATATTGTCAAAGATGTGGTTTTATTATGTACTAAAACAGTTTGAACAGAACAGCATTTGCTACGTCTAACTGACTATTTAGTAAATTTATACTATGGTCCTTTGAATGTTTGTAAATTTCTATGGATTCTAAGAAATTGAGTTGTGGCCATTTGTGCCCTATGGAGTATTTGTGAACAATTGATATTGGGAAAAGTATGGCCTGTTTCTAAGAAACGATAACTAACGATAGCGTCCATTCAGTCTAAAATAAAAGGGAATAACTTAATAATAACCACAGCAGACAAAGGCAACTCCATCTCTTGATAAAAACCAGTACATTCAAAAAGTAAATGATTTTTTAGAAAAAGAAAATCCAATAAAACTAAAAAAAGATCCAACTGATAAAATTCAAAAATAACTCAGGACCCCGTTAAATGAAAGCCTGAGCATTGTGGATGAAAGAGAAAAGTTTAAAATAATAAACTAAAATCCTACGTCACCAAAACTTTACGGCCTGATAAGCCTGAGTGGGTCGTGGCAAGGAAACTTTTCTTAGATCTTAATCTGGTTTTTTCTGTGGCTTGTCTCTATATTGGATGCCACATATCATTGTTTTGTTTTCCTCTTTCTACTTCATCTGCCATTTCTCTCCTGATCATAGAAAGTGGAATTCCTGGGAGTACAGCTTCTCCGTTGCAGTTAGGTTCAGGAAGCCGATCATTATCCTATTAGTAACGTTCACAGCCACATTGACTAGTTTGGCGTAGATAGAGTTCCGCCATACTGGAACTGAGTGTTCTGCTGCTGATAGGCAGAGAGCCATGGTTGATGTTCGTAGAGTCTCTGGCTGAGCATCCCACTTAGTGTTTGTTAATTTCCTAAGGATCCTCCTTGCCATAATTGTTCTTTGTAGCTTAGAGTTCGGTCTAATTTCACACATAAGTATTTTGAGTTATTATAGTGTTGTAGTTGATTGCCTCTTCAGCTGATGGAGAGAATTCTTTTTGCATCGCTATTTCTCAGATGGAACACGCACGTCTGGGTTTTCGCCGAATTTGGTTTTATGTGATTTTCTTCATAGTAGAGGGAGAGGTTTTCTAATGCTCGTTGAAGTTTGTTCTGGACTTTCTAGAATTTGCTGCCCTGGGCTTCTACGGCTATATTGTCTGCATATATGATAGAATTTGTACAGTTGCGTAACAAGATGTCGTTTGTGTATATATTATACGAGACCGGCGGAAAGATGCGATCCTGAAGTAGTCCAGTGTTTTGATCTCTCTTTTGATCTCTCCATCGGTTGAGCTTATCCTGCAGGGTCATGTAAAGACAACTATTTTGTAGCATACATTCGTCGAACTTAGCTAGCTTGTCATCTTTTCTGGTATCTTAGACCTTTTTGATAAGTTTCCATTGTGTGGAGGCTGTTGTCAGGTCATTGAAAGCTGCTCCAATTATTTGTTTCCTTTGGAAACTATCTTCATTGTGTTAGGTTAGGTTCAGAATTTATGAGCAGGAGGATTTCGTGGCCTAAAGTCAGCTTATTTCTTTATCATTACTTTGGTGTTGATAGTGCAGGTGTTAGAAAGAAATTCGTCGACTGTAACTCGTAAAGAACGTTCTCTGAGAAAACACGAGAGCCATAAACAGAACTTTTCAGACATATTATAAGAGCGTAGCTTCGCCATTAATCCATCGTTCCAAATATGGTCGAATGTCTTGGATACATCAAGTGCAACCGCATGAGAATCCCCAAAGTATTCAATTGCGTTGTTCCAATTATGTGTTAAACAAGTTAGAAGATCTCCTGTTGATTTTTCCTTACGAGAGCCATATTAATGGTCGCTAATAATATTCAATCCTTCAAGATATTTTAGAAGATGCTGATTAATAGATTAATAAAAGGTCTTTTTGCATTTTTTTGGTATCAGCTGAATTGTAGCGCAGTGCCAGCAGGAAGAAAATATTCCCTTTCCACAGGATAGATTGAAATGTTTACAGAAAACTGGTGTTAGTTTTTTCACGCATTTTTTGAGTACCATGGTAGATATTCCGTCAGTGCCAGAAGGTCTTTTGGTGTCTAGCTTCATTAAAATACGTTTTATGGTAGACTGTCTGACGACAATATCAGTCATCCTTGACTGTCCTATGGGAATAGTTGGGGGTATTTTTTCTTGGAAATCGAGATAGAATGTGAAGCAAAAAATTCAGCTAACCGTTAGGTTTCTCAACTGATGTTATTGCAATAGTATTATCTAGCCGTGCGAGTAGTGATGTAGCGGATTTAGTGAAATTTTGACTAACGGCCTTAGCGACTAAGGAAAAAGAATCTAGAACAGAAAAGAAGTTTGTTTTTAAGTCTTTGATTCTGTGACTCCTTGGTTTCGTCCATAATTTCTTGGTATCTGTCCTGAAAACAGACACCACACACCATTGTCGTTAGGCAAGATGGTTAGAAGCAACAACTTTTTTGCATTTTCGGGCTAACCAGGGCTTGCTGTTAAAAGGGAATTACTTCGAAAAAGAGATGTAGGCTTACATACCAGCCGAAATGACATCGGAAACCTCCTTAACGTAGTCAGATGGATCGTCTGATCTAAAACAGACGTCTAACCAAGGGAAATTTCGAAAGTATTCCATTAGTTCTTCCCATTTAGCAGATTCGTAGTACCAAATCTTGTACTTTTTCCTTTACAATAATGTCTTTCACTCTACTTCAGTTCTTTAATGACCTGTTTTACAGCTTTACTTTTCTTTTCGTACTTTGCCACTTTACCGGCACCTCTTTTGTCTTTTGGTATTTGGCCAGTTTTAATGTGCCAATTTGCAATTCTTTGTACTCTGCCTTTAAAATATTTAGGAATGCTTTTTGGCAAATCTAAAGTGTAAAACTGTTTGTCCTCCTCATTTTTACAAAATAATTTATTGCCATCCCTTTCCTTAAAGAATTAGTCATTTTGTACGTCTTTTTTTAATCATGAATAAAAGGAAGCGTGGAAATCGTCCACATGATGGAAAAGCCGGGGGACTTTTAGAAGAATACCTTAAAAGTAAAGAAAATGTCTCGTAGTCCTAACAAACATAATTACCTATTAAGACAATTCAAAAGTTTGTTTAAAAGAATACTGTTATTAGGAGTATGGCTTTTTGAGGTTAAAAATCCTCTTTCTTCCCTGTCAACCAGGAGATAGCCTCATAAGTTCATCCATTAAATTGTTTTATATTAATCAATATACTCGTAATATTAAATTTAATTTTTAATTTTAAGAATAAAAGTATAAAAAAGACAATGATCCACCTGAACTCTTCACAAGAAACTCGGTTATCAGTAACAGACTTATCAGACCACGTCACCTGGTCAAAATACATGCCTCTGATTGGCCAGATGTATTTGGCACATTTGGAAACGATAGCCCTAGTTGATGAGACTCACTTTGGAATAATAGACATATTTTAAACTTCTTTTTACTGGGATGAGGATCGATTTGGAATGCTAAGTAGTATATTAAACTGCGCAGGGCAATGCCATTTAGTGAGCACGACATTCACTTCATTATGAAGGTTAAAGTAAATAAGACGCATTTTGGAATGACTCGTCTCATATATACTTTAAGGAATATTTTTTATAAATAAAATTATTTTAATAGAAATTTTCAATCAATTTCAAACTGATACTGCTTTTTTTACGTGTACAGTAAGTGATTATTCTTCATGGAATATTTGTAGTGTTCCGTGCGAAACACCTATAAGTCAAAATTCGGTGTCCATCTGTCTGTCCGTCTGTCTGTCTGTCACATCCGAGTTTCTCCGAAACTGTTTCAGATAGGAAGTTAAAATTTTTCAGTAATATAAAAAATTGATGGCCTTATCAGAGCCGTGTAGTTTTTAAAAGTTAAATTTTGGGTTAAGGGGTTAGTTTTGGGGGATGAAATCGGAAGTAATTTTTTTTTTACCAAGTTAACGAGTGGAGTGTCAAATGAAAGCTTGTAAAAAGACGAGTTCAAATATATATATATATATATATATATATATATATATATATATATATATATATATATATAATGTGATACTTGCGCACAATTCTCTTTTTATTATTTTTAAAAAAGTCAGAAAAATCGCTGTCCCCACATTATCTCGAAAAGTACCGATCAAAAGATTTTGAAAAAATTTTGAAATATTCTCTACAGGATGTAGATTGAACGAAAATTATCATGAGTAAATTATCTTGAAAAATTGGAAAAAAAAAAATTAATATTGTTGAAAAATCATTTGGAATGTGTTTTGTGAAGTCACTGATCCTTTTATACTTCCGTACCGAAAATTTTTATTTTAAAAGCAATCAACGTACGGAACACTAATTTCGCAAGTCCAATTTGCACTCGACCAGTTATTTTTTAAAATTAAATTGATTATCGCGCACTCACCTAACTGTTATCTTGAAATATGTGTATGTACTTTAATATTTAGTTTCAAAGGAATCACTTTTTCTAGACCTCTTATGTTCCTAAATTTAATCAAAAATATTATATATATATATATATATATATATATATATATATATATATATATATATATATATATATATATATATATATATATAAGTATGTATATAATACATTAAAATTCCGAGTTTCAATCCGTTCGTCAATGAATTTGCACGACGTTTCGCCAAAATTTCATTTGGCATTTTCAAGTGTTCTTACTGGTGCTGCCGCTCGAAGCTAACTCTAACTAACTAACTAACTGAGTTAGCTTCGAGTGGCAGCAAGATCATAGTATCAAGTAGCAGCAAGATCATAGTATCAAGTAGCAGCAGCAGCAAGAGCACTTGAAAATGCCAAATGAGATTTTGGCGAAACGACGCGATTGTTAGACGAACGGAAGAAAGGCTGTAAAACGGGTCATTGAAGAACGGAAGTAGAGTGAAAGTCATTATTGTAAAGGAGAAAGTACAAAATTTGGTACTACAAATCTGCTAAATGGGTAGAACTAATGGAATATTTTCGAACTTTCCCTTGGTTAGACGTTTGTTTTAGATCAGTCGACCCATCTGACTGCGCTAAGGAGATTTTCGATGTAATTTCGGCTGATATGGATGCTTATGTTTCTTTTTCGAAGCAATTACCTTTTAACAGCAAGCCCTGGTTCGCCTGAAATTCAAAGAAGTTGTTGCTTTTAACCATCTTCCCTACCGACAACGGTGTGAAATTCCTAACGTCATAAATCAAGACATCTTTGTTCATTTCTTCTTTGCATTTGTTTTCTGGATAGATGCCAAGAAATTATGGACGAAACCAAGCAGTCACAGAATCAAAGACTTAAAACAAACTTCGTTCCTACCCCAACAGTTCCAGGTCCTTTTGGTTAGTTGTGAAGGCCATTAGTCAAAATTTCACTAAATTTATTACATTACCACACTCACGGCTAGATAATACTATTGCAATAACACCAGTTGAGAAACCTAATTGGTTAGCTGAATTTTCTGCTTCACACTCTACTGTCGATTTCTAAGAAAAACCACAACTGACTATTCCCATAGGGCAGTCAAGGATGACTGATATTGTCTTCAGACAGCCTATCATAAAACATATTTTAATGAAGCTAGATACCAAAAAACCTTCTGGCGCTGACGGAATACTTACGATGGTACTCAAAAAATGCGTGAGGGAACTAACGCCAATTTTCTGTAAACTTTTCAATCTATCCGACGGAAAAGGAATATTTTCTTCCTGCTGGAACTGCGCTACAATTCAGCTGATACCCAAAAAAGGCATCTGAAGTAGAAAGAGGAATATAAAACAATGATATGTGACATAAAATGTACAGACAAGCCCCAGAAAGAACCAATTTAAGATTTAAGAAAAGTTTCCTTTCCACGACCTACTTAGCCTGGCTAACCTCCAAGCAGTGCCCGACTGAATAGATGGACAAGTACAACACCACTAAACTTCATAGAGCCTACAGAAAAAATAAGCGCTCGGTATGACTTAGCCTATCCTGTATGGAGAACACTAAATAGGCTTTCGACAGATGTAAGTAGATGCAAGGAAACCCTCAGAAAATGGAGATACATCAACGAGGAAACATTATCAACTCCATTGCCCAATTATCGGAACTACTTGCACATCGGAGGATTTTTCCTGGACTATGAGAATGCTATTCATATAGCCCAATACCGGAGAGGGAAAATATAATGGTGGCTGTCTGCCTCCTACTCTCTTTCTCATTTACATTAACGATTTACTAGAAATGATCAGAAATCCAATCTACAACTTTGCAGATGACAATAAGCTTATTTTTTCATTCGCTTTAAACCAGAGGTGTCAAACTCAATTTTGCAGAGGGCCATATATTAAATTTAGAATGTGTAGGCGGGCCAGATTCAAATAAAAAAAATGTACTGAATTATTATAACATTTTATTTATTTAATTATATAGTCTATAATATACGGTTGTTAAAAATCATGATTCTTCATTGCGATCGCGGGCCTTATTGATACGTCCCGGGGGCCGGATGCGGCCCGCGGACCGTATCTTTGACATCCCTGCTTTAAACACTTGAACTTCAGTTTTTCATGTAAATATCCACACAAAACAGGAAATCGTTTAACTTAACAAAGACCTGAAAGAAACTTTATCTTGAGGCGATAGTAACCAAGTAGAATTTAACGCTATAAAAACTAAGGCGGTTCTTTCTAAAAAAGTTAACCTCGCTGAACCTGACATAATTATGCAGGAGCACTCTATTCTTCTAGCATCGTCACTCAGTTTGCTGGGCGTTAATATGAAAGCTAATATGTCTTGGCATGAACATGTTGCAAGTAAAGATAATTTCTGGAAAGCTGACAATATTATTTCGAACTAGAAAGCTCTACATTCAACCATTGTTAATTCAGCGCAAAGCTCCAATTCGAACAACGATGGAATATTGATCCCATGTTTGAGGCGCTGCTCCTAAACATAAGCTGTATTTGTTGAATTCTATTCAGAAGAGAGCTAAAACTGACCAGCAACCTTGATATCTTGGATCATCGAAGAATGGTTGTCGACGTGAGTCTATTATACAAGTATTTTCATGCAAACTGTCCGATGGATGTAGTCCATTTAATTCTTTCCAAAAAAGCAGTGCATTCTAGGAATACAGCCGCGCTAATACTTTACGCTTGTACGAAGTTCAGTTTTTACTTGTGACTTTTCAAGCAGTATTTTATATGGAGAACCTCACCCCTTTGGAATAATTTGCACAGGACTACTTTAAGACCAACCTGTATTACTTTTTCACACACCTGTGGCTCCTGTAGCGCTTTAGAGATTTCTCTGCAACATGAGTGCCATGCCCAAAAAAGAAAAGACAATTCGACATATATATATATATATATATATATATATATATATATATATATATATATATATATATATATATATATATAAACATGGTTAATGAAGCAGTTTTAAATATTAATAATTTTTACTGAATTTGGTTAGCAGTGATTTTTATACTATGATAGTGATGATAAACCCCTATGAGATTCAATTCTTGGGCCAACACTTAGTGGGATTGGCTAAGGATGAAAGAGAGCTTTCAAAAAAAGGAGCCCTCTTTTATCGTCTCACGATGACCATAGAGAAGGGCTTTATCAAAAAAGATATCATCTGAAAGAACATCTCTATGATAATAAAACTTTATCACACTTAAAAATTTATGACCGATAAAGAAAACTAAAAAAACATTCTTATAAAAAACAAATACATACATACAAATACATATTATAAGAATCGGTTTTCACTTTTTCTACCAAGTTTCAAATTAGACGCGATAGAAGTAGTCTAAAATTGAGATCGTCAGCTTTCGATTTCGTTCTATAAAAAAATGCAGTGTTGTTAAAATCGCAGCTACAAACCAAATAAAAATAAGTCACCCTCTACATACGCAGTCTACCTGAAAGTTCAATTAGACTTTTTTCTTGCCTTTGTTTCGTCGTTTGGGTTTCCATCAGTCCCTGGCATAAAATTAAACATAAAAAACTTTTTAATTCAGGTACAATTGTCCCCTATTTCTAATTAGTACATGTTTTAAGGCAAACACGTATTATGTTTGATGATAAGATAGTAGTTTTTTATTCAAAATTGGTCTCATAAAAAAGATTAATTACAAAAAATTACAGTCCTTGGAAATTTATTTCTAAAAAACAATGAAATCTAACAGCGTTATGGCTTCATTTAACATGAATCCTAGAATTTAGTGTTCATATATTTTTGTGGATTTTAGTATCATTTGAAAGCTCATTCTATTCTCTTTCTAATGATATCAAATTCCATAGAATACCTTATGCTTTTTACTGATTAAAATGATTGAAAGGGTAAATAAGTAGAACAAGGATTGAAAATAGGGGTAAGAGAATGGAAAAATTAAACAAAATTTAAGTTTAATAATTAAATTTTTTGTTAAAAACCAAAATCAATATTTTGTATTACCCCCCTAACCCTTATTACCGCTTCCAGCCGGTTTTTCATGAAGCGGATGAGCTTTTTCACAACTGTCTGTAGGATATTTCTCCATCGCAACCTTTAAGTCTCTCAGCGATGTAGGGGTTGGATTTCTGGCTCGAACCATTCTTTTGAGCTGATTCTACATGTTTTCGATCGGATTGAGGTTAGGACTCTGCGCAGGCCTATCTAATGTGGGTATTCCCACTTCCGCCAGGTATTGCCGAACCGATGCAGCAGCATGTGGCCTCGCATTGTCGTGCATTAGCACAAAGCTATCACCAACAAACCCAGCGTAAGGAACGATGTGTTCCTGAAGGATCTCCTGGACGTACCGATGAACAGTTAATCCACCGTTACGAGTCCCACCAGTCACGAAAACCAAAACCGTTTTAGTAATGCAGCACTGCGCATAGCGCTCTCCAGGCCTCCTAGAGACTCGTCCTTTTCCATCATTGCCATGCACGCATATTCGGGATTCGTCGGAAAATAAAACGAATCGCCATTGCTCTAAGGTCCAGTCGATATGTTCTCGGGCAAACCTGATCTTGGCGATGGGCTGCTGTCCGTTAGCTGGTCTCTTCGGAGTTAGGTTAACTTCTTTAAGTCTTTTTCTGACCGTCCAATGACTGACAGTTCGACTACGAAGTTGTCGGAGCTCCTGCTGGACCTCAACGTCGGTCAAGTGACGATTGTGTTGACAATGAAGCGGTCGTCTCGCTCCGAGGTACACCTTCTTCTTCCTGATCCTGGACTCCGTGTAAAGGTGTCAGTCTTTTGGTAATGTTTGTACAGTCTGGAGACAGCGGACTGGCTCATGTGCAGTTGCTTGCAATAGGGCAATAACTTGTGCCGTTTTTCCGGAGTGCTATTCATTTTCCGATGACGTAATTAGTGAGCAGGTATAGCAGAGATGTTGATGGTTTAAGTTCCGATAAAGGAATGACAGGAAAATGGAATTGCGTGGTGTTTTTATAGGGATGAACAGCGCGAAACGAGTACGTTGCTGAGCGAGCAAAAACGGTTGTATTGAGTAAAACCATTTTAATCAGTAAAACTTTTTGGAAATTCAAATGTTTTTGGTATTATTGGAAAGAGTGGAAAATTAGAATTCTAATGACACCAAAAATATTATCACTGTCTGAAAATTAAATTCAAGAATCGGTGTTAAATAAAGCAAAATTGTTTGAGTTGATTTTTTTGCTCACCATATATATATATATATATATATATATATATATATATATATATATATATATATATATATATATTTGTACAATTATTTTACTATTACAATAGAAAAAATACACGTATTGTTTATCAAATTAGCTCACACTTCACTAAAACAAATTTAAAATTTTATCATTGTTATCTATTTGCAAAATTATGATTTTTTATTACGTTATAACTTCTGTATTAGACTACGACATATTCAGTTTTTTATAATAAGACAGAGACAAAAACTAAACAAAAGCGGGAATAATATATATATATATATATATATATATATATATATATATATATATATATATATATATATATATATATATTTATTCTAAAAAAACATATTAAATTCGGAAGAATGTTAAACAGTGCTTTATTCAAAGTATGCTCCATCGCTTGTTATACATTTTTCCCATCTTTCGGGCAATTTGTGAATACCACGCTAGTA
>CM032449.1:62662788-62665372 GCA_019049505.1 Pachyrhynchus sulphureomaculatus
TGGAAAGGAAACCAAAACCATTTTCTGATCGGGAGCTGAAATCTGTGACCATTACCTTTGAAAATTTGTCGTTAAAATTGAAAAATAAATCTGGTGAGTTTTTAGTTTTTCTTTTCTTAATTCATTAAGTATGGTATGTATGATAGGTAATCCAAATCACGAAAATTAGCCGAGTTCAGGTAGAAGTTTAAATTACCACACATTTGCCCCCTTCGTCCGCTAAGAGTAATGTTTTATTCTTGAAAAATCACCCTTCGGAAATTTTGCATTTCTTCGCGTTTTAAATCACAAGAAACATAAAAGGGGGTATTCAATTATGATCACTCTGTCGATCTGTGAGTCTATCTGACTGTTCACACAATAACTTTTCAAACGAAATGAGATATCGATTTAAAAATTTCATGCCCATATAACACTTGAGTCAAGAAATAAATCTATAGTAGTTCAGCGATTTTGTTTAAGTGAGGTATGTGACAATAATGGGGATCATAAATTAAAATATGTTATGAAAATTTTTTCCCCGGTTGTTGTTTGGAATATTAAGGAAATTACACTTGTCTAAAATTGAGAAAATTACAGCTTTTCTTTGTAAATGTTTTTTTAATAAAACAAATGTGTGACAACTATTAGTCTTGTGATTCTCCTTGATTAGGTATTTTTTTTCACAAAGCCAAAGTTAATTCAATTTCAACAAAAGCTCGAAATAAAAATTGTGCCAGATCACGCATCCATTTCAAAGAGGCCGTGTATGTATACAAAATAAGCTTTAATGGTGAGCTCAATATGTTGTAAAGCTTGTAAATTATTTAATGAGGAGGTGAGTTTTTAAAAATTATAGACACTTACCAAAATTTTATATTTTCGTGTTTTCATTAAGAAGTGAGAATAGTAATTACTCGTAATTTTGTATTTACGCAAATCGAAATAAACGTTATTGACCTGTTAATGCCAATTCGGCGAAATTCTGTATTTTTAATTTTAATGATTATATGTGTAGAACTTATATATAGAAATCTGGCAAAACATAACAAACTGAAGAGGGAAGAAATGCATTAAGAATTTAAGTTCGTTAAATAAAAATGAATGACTTATAACTTTAAAATAAAACAAATTTATTTTAAATGTATATAAAAAAATGGTTATGCTGTATTAAACAAAATTATTTAGTGTTACAAAATAACTAGCCTTTTAATTAGAACTTGACCGGGCAAACAAAGTCTAGGTCACAACAATATTGTAGATATCGTCACTCTTACTGACGTTTCAATTAACAGATGTTTTCTCTCAGTAATGTAATTTACAGTTGTAATCTAAATCAAAAATAATAGGGTGTTTTTTAAGTCACCTATCTAGCCATGAAAATGACATATAGAAAAAAATCCGTGGTTGTCAAATTGCTGTCGCTGTTCTAAGTACTTTGATGAAATTTTGAAGTAATTCGTTACGTTCTGCAGTTTTTACGACTTTTCGTTTTCCGAACAATGGGTGAAAATAAAATTTTATCGTTGCGCCAGTGATAGAGTTTCCCACCTAAAAAGGGCCAATTCAGGTGTAAGGATAATAATGGCCGATCCTATTTCCAAGTAAAAAATTTTGGTATTATCAAAACAGTTTCGATGGACCGAACCTCAATTTCAGAAATAATCAAGCTAAAGTTATCTGAAACCGTAGTTTTCAGTATTGTAGATAAAGATTTAAGAATGAAAATAGTTTTTGCATCATGAATTTCCAAACAGAATCTAAAGAATAGTCGCAACGGACGAGACATTGGTGTTTTATTAACTAACTTACTCGTCTTCTGGAAAGTTGACGGAGACAGTGTTTTGGGAGTGCGAAGGAAGGTGCATAATTAATGGAAGAGTTTACGAAAGGACGACTCAAAACCTGAAGCAAAAAAAGGAGAAAGAAAAACGTGCTGGCTGATGGAGAATCAAAACTTTGCTGTTGTCACGACAACTGTAGGGTCTAACAAAACCAGCACAGTTTCAAGCCATTACCGAAAGCTGTCTAATGAAATACACTGTACAAAAAGACGCGGATTAAGAGTGGACTTAGTGTAGACGGTAAGATAATACCATTTTTTAAAGATCTTTTTCTTTACTAGGTAGAGGGAATTATAAAAAAAACCACTGTTTTCGCTATTATGCGCAATCAGCGTTATTGAATTGTGTCTTTCTAAATCAGTTATAAGATATAATTTCAACATGTTAGTTTTAATAATAATGAGAAATTTACTATAAAACTATAATACTGGAGTTTTTGTCTTCTGTCACGTGGTTCCTTTAGCTGATTTCTACAGGAAAACCATGATGAAATAGACCTTTGTTGATATTGTTATTACTAGCAACAAAAAACGGGGAAATAGTTATTAAAATTATGGCATCTCAGGCTGCCAAACTAACGTTTCTTTAAACTTATTCATCGCTAGTCATTCCATTTTTGTGCATTTCATGGGTTTTACAGGTTCTAGCTGACAAATGTTTTTATAATGTTAATTTGCTAAGAGGCTTTAGGTAGGCATACCAGATATAAGATATCTTGTTTTATTTTTTCGTTTGGCCAAGAAAATCTTAACTTTGTTAGG
>CM032449.1:62665472-62714828 GCA_019049505.1 Pachyrhynchus sulphureomaculatus
AAATGTAAATAGTGAATCAAAGATGACTCCCAAATCTTTAATAGAGTTAACTAACTTCAAAAATCTGTCTTCAGTTTGATACGCTCTTTCAACTTGTTTGTGTCATCTACACGTCATTAATAACTCTCAATTTACAAAATGATGATAGGTTGTACTGTAATATGTAAGTCATTGATACACATCACCACTCTAAATGGTTTTCGGTTATCAGCAAAAAGTAAAAAATTGTAGTCAGAAAAGTCAGTCAGAAAATTAGCAATGTCACTCAAACAGAATTAGAGCACAATGACCCTCTTGAGGTGCACCAGATGTTGCATTAATCTGATTGGATTCAAAATGACCAATCTTCACGTTTTGTCTACGATTCTTGAGCATACTTCCAAACTATTTTTCAGATCGCTAATCAAATCGTAATGATTGCGGCTTAGTGATAAGTCATAATTTACCCTGTCGAATGTCACTCTCTCTTACCTGACTTAAAGATAGGAATAACATCCCTCCTTCCAAATCTCTGGAAACTCACCTTCATTTATATATATATATATATATATATATATATATATATATATATATATATATATATATATATACATATATATATATATATATATATATATATATATATATATATACATATATATATATATATATATATATATATATATATATATATATATATATATGTATATATATATATATATATATATATATATATATATATATATATATACCTATATATATATATATATATATATATATATATATATATATATATATATATATATATATAACTTTGTTTTAAACAATAGACGGACATTTTTATATTATAAAAACTATTAAATAATTCGCCTGATTACATAAAAAAACATTAAAAACAAAAATATGACATCATAATTAAAATCACCAAGGGATAAACTGTCTCCTAAGGGTATTGGGTCTCCAGAAGGATCTATGTTTAAATGAACGTTTAAATATGCTAAGAACCTTGAGAGCAGGTTATGTATTCCGTAATTTGTCCCATGAAATGGGATAGACAATAGATTATGATTTCTGGGCGACCTAGTAATTTGTACTTGATTGAGAGAACAAGGAAAATCAAGTCTACTATTATTTAATTTGTAAATAAAGGCTGTATCGAAGAAGCTGTAAATTTCAAAAGTGTGTCCACCTGCTTAACCTTATCGTTCATACTAAGCCTGTAGGTACAATATCTGATATCCTTTTTTGAATATTTCCTAGTTGGGTGTTACACATATTATATGGAGACCAAACAATAGAGGCATACTCTAGATGAGATCTTAGGAGAGAGCAGAATACTCATCTCAATAGACAGGTCAGCACACGATCTCAAAACAAAGCCCAATATTTACATTCCTTTCTCTGAGATGTACATATAGTGTTCTTTAAATGTAAATAGTGAATCAAAGATGACTCCCAAATCTTTAATAGAGTTAACTAACTTCAAAAATCTGTCTTCAGTTTGATACGCTCTTTCAACTTGTTTGTGTCATCTACACGTCATTAATAACTCTCAATTTACAAAATGATGATAGGTTGTACTGTAATATGTAAGTCATTGATACACATCACCACTCTAAATGGTTTTCGGTTATCAGCAAAAAGTAAAAAATTGTAGTCAGAAAAGTCAGTCAGAAAATTAGCAATGTCACTCAAACAGAATTAGAGCACAATGACCCTCTTGAGGTGCACCAGATGTTGCATTAATCTGATTGGATTCAAAATGACCAATCTTCACGTTTTGTCTACGATTCTTGAGCATACTTCCAAACTATTTTTCAGATCGCTAATCAAATCGTAATGATTGCGGCTTAGTGATAAGTCATAATTTACCCTGTCGAATGTCACTCTCTCTTACCTGACTTAAAGATAGGAATAACATCCCTCCTTCCAAATCTCTGGAAACTCACCTTCATTTATATATATATATATATATATATATATATATATATATATATATATATATATATACATATATATATATATATATATATATATATATATATATATATATGTATATATATATATATATATATATATATATATATATATATATATATATATATATATATATATATGTATATATATATACATATATATATATATATATATATATATATATATATATATATGTATATATATATATATATATATATATATATATATATATATATATATATATATATATATATATATATATATGTATATATATATATATATATATATATATATATATATATGTATATATATATATATATATATATATATATATATATATATATATATATATATATATATATATATATATATGTATATATATATATATATATATATATATATATATATATATATATATATATAAATATATATATATATATATATATATATATATATATATATATATATATATATATATATGTATATATATATATATATATATATATATATATATATATATATATATATATATATATATATATATATATATATATTTATAGACGTTTGGTCGAAGTATCATTCGTCATTATCGATGTTTACTAGTCTACTAGTCAGTGACTGACTATTAAACTGTGAGGTTGAGAGTTGTACGTATTACTTATATCCTCTCGGAGTTACAGGGTGTAGCGCTGTGTGGTCGACGCTACCCTCTCTAAGGTGACTTATATATATATATATATATATATATATATATATATATATATATATATATATATATATATATATATAGATAGATATATATATAATACATGCCAATTTTGGGTTTCAATCCGTTCGTTTAACAATGAATTTGCACGACGTTTTGCTAAAATCTCATTGGCATTTTGGCGAAACGTCGTACCAATTCATTGTTAGACGAACAGATTGAAACTCGGAATTTTAATGTATTACATTCCACCATCCGAGAAATCCTCTATTGTATACATATATATATATATATATATATATATATATATATATATATATATATATATATATATATATATATATGTATATATATATATATATATATATATATATATATATATATATATATATATATATATATATATGTATATATATATATATATATATATATATTATATATATATATATATATATATATATATATATATATATATATATATATATAGATATATGGGTATTAAGAATTACAGAGAAATTTCTAAGAGTTAGCATGGCTTTGTATCTTGGTAAAGTATGAGACCTTACTGTTGAATGCCTTGAAACAGGGCTAGCATGTAAATTTAATCTACACCGACTTCTCCAAAGGTGACAGGGTAAATCATGATATACTTATCGTTAAGCAGCGATCATCACAATTTGATTACCGATCTGTAAGGTAGTTTGGAAGTATGCTCAAGGGCTGTAGATAGAACGAGAAGTTTGGTCATTTTGAATCTAACCAGATTAATGCAACATCTGGTGCATCCCAAGAGGGTCATTGTGCTCCAATTCTATTTGAATGAGTGACATTGTTGATATAATTTTTTACTTTTTGCTGATGAACTAAAACTATTTAGACTGGTGAAGTGTATCAGTGACTGATATATTACAGTATAGCCTATCATCATTTTGTAAATGGCCAGTTATATGTATCGTTGACAAAAACAAGTCAAATTGAAGACAGGTTTCTGAAGCCAGTTAACTCTATTAAAGATTTGAAAGTTATCTTCGATTCATAACTTATTTTTAAAAAACACTATATGTACATCTCAGAAAAAGCAATATAAATGTTGGGCTTTGTTTTAAGATCATGTGATGATCTGTCTATTAAGATTAGTATACCTCTATTGTTTGGTCTCCATATAATAAATATATATATATATATATATATATATATATATATATATATATATATATATAATATATATATATATATATATATATATATATATATATATATATATATGTATATATACATATATATATATATATATATATATATATATATATATATATATATATATATATATATATATACATATATATATATATATATATATATATATATATATATATATATATATAAGACCCAACTAGGGAATGTTCAAAAAAAATTATCATATATTGTACTTATACTGCTTAGTATGACTGAAGAGGTTTAGCAGGTGGCCACACTTTTAAAATTTACAGCCACTAGAACTAGAAATTAGAAGGCGCTTCTTCGATATAGGTACAATTTACTAGATCGCTCAGAAATCATAATCTATTCTCTATCCATGTCTTGGAACAAATTACGGAATATATAATCCACTCTCAGGGCTCCTAGCATATAAAAATATTCATCCAAACATATATCCTTTTGGAGACCCAATACTCTTAGGAGACAGTTTTGTTATTCATTGCGATTTATCCCTTTGTGATTTTAATTATCTTATTATATTTTGTTTTTAATGTTATTTTTTTATGTAATAAGGCAAATTATTTAATAATTTTTATGTTATAAAAATGAGACTTCCCGTCTATTGTTTACAATAAAGCAATACATATATGTTATATATATATATATATATATATATATATATATATATATATATATATATATATATATGTATATATATATATACATATGAAATATTTAATTATGAAAATATATGTCTGCAATTCGGCACATTTCTGTCAATTAAATAAATTTACAGACCCTGACCGATATTATTATAGATTTTTTGTGCAAATATTTGTTAAAACAGAAAATAGAAATCGGTACTCTTACATATCGTAGCAACTCTTATATAATGTATTAATATCACATCAGATATTAATTTTAACACTCTATTTAAACTTGACATTGAATATTAATTTGCATTTAAAATTATATTAAACTGTGCAGTCTGAATCTTGATCTTAAAATTTAGGAAAAGAGCGGAAATGGAAGAAACTTCCAATTACAAATTTATGAGAAATTAATTATTTGTTAACCTTTCCTCTATCAGTGTGCATAACTAATGTTCGCCTTGATTTTAAAATAACGACAATAAATAACTTTCTTTTTTAAAGGAAGATATTACAGGTTTTTGCATTTTTTCACGTTTTAAGGTCCTGACATCATCAAAAACATAGTCCCCATATCCGTCAGCCTCTTCGTGTCTCGGTGTGTATGTATCTGGGTTGGTACGATAACTATTGAACGAAATAAGACATCGATTTTTAATCTATATATATATATATATATATATATATATATATATATATATATATATATACATATATATATATATATATATATATATATATATATATATATATATATATATATATATATATATATATCCTGAGGTTGCAGATGATATAGTCCTAATAAGTGATGATTTAAATGAGCTAAACACTATAATTAAAGAACTTCATGATGCCTCTCTGACAACCGGTCTCGAGATGAACATAAGTAAATCAAAAATAATGAGTCCATCCCACAGAAATTTGATAATAGACAACAAGTTTATCGAGGCTGTGGATGAGTATATTTATCTGGGACACAAAATAAAATTGGGAAAAGAAAATCAGACTGCAGAAATACCCAGAAGGATTGGACTGGGCTGGGCGTCGTTCGGAAAATTGGATTTTATCTTAAAAAGAGACTATAAACTATATAAACCTGAAAAGGAAAGTCTACGATACATGTATTCTCCCTGTTACGACAAACGGACTGGAAACTATAACATTAACAGCCAACACCACGCATAAATTAAAATGTGCACAACGGTCTATGGAAAGACAAATGCTGGACATATGTCTGAGGAACAAAGTACCAAATGCAGAATGCAGACGCCGAACAAAAGTCGTCGACGTGGTAGACCGTATTGCCAAATTGAAGTGGCAATGGTGTGAAATAAGATATCGATTTTAAATCTGGTATAAATACTCGAATATTACTTGACCAACTACTTTAGGCTGATATAATTACTATATATATATATATATATATATATATATATATATATATATATATATATATATATATATATATATATATATGTATGTATGTATATAACATAGGATTTGTCAGTATATGAAAATAGTGACAACATTTTTAATTAGCAGTTAAACTGTAGCTAGACGGTAAACTACTTATTTTTAATAAAATATCCTATATATTAGAAGAGCAGTTTTCTTTAACATTTTACTCGATGTAAATTTTCCTCAACATAATAAACGTTAATAAACCCATTGTTAATGATTTTAACAATTTAATAAATCACCTATCAATACAATTTTTGACTCAGATTGTTTAAACCTGTAAATTTTGCAGCTAGCAAAGGAGTCGTTCGTTTCGCTGTTTTTGCTGTAGGATAATTAAGTTGCATGGCTTGCGGCGTACGCTGCTCTTGCATAGCTAGAAATGAATCCTTAGGTAAGATCTCATCTCACCAGCCTTATTCTTCGGTCCATTTCTGGACATAGGCCTCCATCATTCCTTGCCATTTGTTTCGATCTTGCGCCTCTCGAATCCACATCAGTCCAGCAGATCTTTTTAGATCGTCCGTCCCTCGCAATGGGAGATGTCTACTATATCTCTTTCCTAAGTAGGGCCTCGATATCAGAATTGCGTTGGTCCATCTTTCATCCTTATATCTTGCCACATGGCCGGCGTAATTCCACTTCAGTTCCGCTACTGCTTCGGACATCTTTTATTTTTGTTACGCCTCTTATCCAGGAGTTTGTTCCGTGGTCTTTAAGTGTTGTGCTCAACGTTTGGCGCACCATTGCTCTCTGTGTCACTCTTAGTTTGTTCATTGATTGTTTTGTGAGAGTCCACGACTGAGCTCCGTATGTCAAAACTGGCAAGACACATTGGTCAAATAGTCTAGAACGTAGATGCATCGGTATATTTTTATTTTTCAGCGTCTTACTTAATTTCGCAAGGGCAACTCAGGCCAGTCTTCTTCTTCTGTAAATTTCTATTTTTTAATTTTCACTTCCAAGCGTTATCATATGTTCTAAATAAACATAATTGGCCACTTCTTCTAGTCCTTGGTTTTTAATTTTCATTTTCTGTTCTACGGATCTACTACACATAACTTTTGTTTTTGTTAGATTCATGTTTAGACAGATTTCACTTGATACTTTGTCCAGCTCCGTTAACATAATTTGGAGTTGTTCAGGGGTTTCTGCGATGAGAACGATATCATTAACAAATCTGAGGTTGTTGAGTCTTTTTCCATTTATTAGGATGCCCTTATTGTCTTGCCAATTTAGTTGTTTGAAAACATCTTCTAAAGCATTCGTAAATAATTTTGGCGAGAGAGTATCTCCTTGTCTTACACCTCTTTTCATACTAATTGGCTTGGTGTTTTCGTGCAGATGTATCGTGTATGTAGCTTTCTTATATATGTTTTCAAGTATCAAGTCTTATATAACGATGGTCTATTCTAGCGTTTTTTAAAGACTTCATAACTGCCCAGTGTTCTACCGTGTCGATGGCTTTTTGAAAGTCGACAAATGCTAGGTTTAGTTCAAAGTTGTACTGAACTGATTTTTCGATTAGCATTTTCATTGTTATTAAGTGTTCACCTGTACTATAGTCTCTTCTAAAACCGGCTTGTTCGAATGGTTGTTATTCTTCAAATTTTTTATTTACGCGATTTGTAATAACTTTAGTGAATGTTTTATATAATTGTGATAAAAGGCTTATCGGTCTATAATTCTCGCGTTTGGTCTGATCACCCTTCTTATGTAATAATATCATGCTTACGTTATTCCAGTTCTTGGGAATTTTTCCTTTTGCTAGGCATATGTTGAAAAGATCACGTATTTTTATTAAAATTTCTTCTTCTCCTTCTTTTGTCATTTCAATCACTAGTCCATCTTCGCCTGGCGTTCTATTGTTCTCCATTGGTTCCAATGCATATCTTAGTTCTTCCGGCATTTCTTCTGAACCTACATTGATTATCTTTCTTTTATTGATTGTACTGTTGTATTGTTGTTGAGTTTTTGTGTCGTATAGGTTTGTATAGAATCTTTCTGTTTCTTTTATAATCTCCTCCAAGTTTCTTATCTCTCTTCCGTTTTCGTCTGTTAGTGTTATAATGTGTCTTTTTCGTTTCGTCTAAGATATTTTAATGCCCTGTTTTCCTTTATTAATTTTTCTACTTTAAATTCGTAATAGTTTTGTAGATCTTTTCTTATCATCCTTCTAGCTTCCTTTGCCATTTGTCTAAATTCTTCATATTTACCTTCTCTGAATAATTGCCTTTTTTCTTCTATTTTAATTTTAGTATCTTGGCTTAGTTTTTCTATCTTGGAGTTTTCACTTTAGCAACCTTTTTACCAGCTTGCTTCATTGCATTTGTAATTATATCGTTCATTTTATTTATATCATTGGACCTCCACTTCTTCTTTTTCAATTGCTTGTTGAGATCCTTTTCATATTCTAAGGCATTTCGTTTCAGTTTCTCTGTTTCAGTCTTTGTTGTTATTTTATATTTTTTTGTCCACGGCCTTCTTTTCTTTTCTGTGTCTATTGAAATTTTTGTTCTTAATAGCTTCTGGTCACTATTTATATTGAACGGATTTAGGGTTGTTATATTTTGTTTTTCGCTTGACAAGATATAGTTTATCTCATTTTTATTCTTTAGATCTGGATTGATCAATTATTGTTGTTTTTTGGAGAAAAAAATAGTTCATTTCATATAGACGGTGTTTTGTTAAAAACTCCAGAAGCATATTTCCTCCCTCATTTCTTTCGTCATAGCTGAAGTTGCCTATATATTCTTCATTTTCTTCTTGTCTTTTCCTCACTTTTGAATTAGTCTCCGATTACTACTGTGTGCGTAGTATTGTCTTTTTTTATGTTGTCTGGTATTTCATCATAGAAGGTTGTAAGATACAGTCCTATAAAAATATTGGCAGAGTTGTCAGAAATCGCACAGCACCATAAATAAATTATCAGCAGATAATCGAATTAATTTGATTACATCCTGAAATGCTCACTTCTGAAGGAATAATCATCACGTTTAAAAGTTTTTCAGTTTTTTCTCACCTCAACTATGTATTTGGCAATTGATGTTGTAACAGGTTCCTTTTACAGAAAACTTCTCTGTGCTAAATGGCCGCTGTTAGGTCGTAGAGAATGAGTTCTAGCTGCAAAGACGTTACTAAATACGCTTTTATTTTTTTTTTTTGGGCACCACCAATTTTCATTCAGCTACTGTGTTTGCCTATCATAAAAACAGGAAATGTTATATTCTATAAATGTTGAAATAAACAGAATTGTGGTGTCACTATAGTAGACAAAACAACAACAAAGAAATTAAGATAAAATAAAACATAAATTTATTTCTACATATTTACTTATTGGACCTAGGACCAGTATAGTACTAAAAAAAATAATATATATATATATATATATATATATATATATATATATATATATATATATATATATATATATATATATATATATATATATATATATTTATATATTTAATCCGTTCGTCTAACAATGATTTGCACGACGTTTCGCCAAAATTTCATTTAGCATTTTCAAGTGCGCTTGTAGCAGCAAGAGCACTTCAAAATGCCAAATGAGATTCTGGCAAAACATCGTACAAATTCATTGTTAGACGAACGGATTGAAACTCGGAATTTTAATGTATTATATTCCACTATCCGCCAAAACTTTTACTGTAACATATATATATATATATATATATATATATATATATATATATATATATATATATATATATATATATATATGTATATATATATATGTATATATATATATATATATATATATATATATATATATGTATATATATATATATATATATATATATATATATATATATATATATATATATATATATATATATATATATATATATATATATATATATATATATATATATATATGTATATATATATATATATATATATATATATATATATATATATATATATATATATATATATATATATATATATATATATATATATATATAATCAGTCAGCTCTCTGCGTCCCCTGCTGGACATAGGCCTCCTTATAGAATTCCATATGAATATCCTACGCAGTCTGCAACTAGTTGTTAGCGGCCCTTTTAATATCATCTGATAAACGTGTCGGTGGTCCTCCTCTGTTGCGCTCATGTGCCCTTACTCTGCATTCTAATATGCTCTCATCTCTCTAAGTCTGTCTACGTGTCCTGCCTATTTCAATTTTAAAGTAGCTACGCGCGTATTAACATTTGTGAATACAGTGGGTCTTAGTTGCGTATTATATCATTAAGAGTCGCACTAAGCATTGACTTCTCCATGTGCAGTCCTCAGTTTAGATGCGATAGTAAGTGCACACTTCTCAGTTCCCACACATTGCTTGAATGCTTTCCTCCTCAGAATTAATTGGAATATCGTTCTTAAATACTCGTATATCCTTTAGAGGTCCCCTAAGCCAGACCTTCTAATTATTAGACCTCTAATCATATATATATATATATATATATATATATATATATATATATATATATATATATATATATATATATATATATATATATATATATTTACACTACTATTTGTGTCTTATTAAAAAAAGTTTTTTAATTTGATGCTGAATATATTTGGCGTTCGCTTAATTTAGTAAGCACTACAACTTAATAAACAAAAGCTCCGACATAAAGAATATGTCGTATATCCTTATGTTAGAGTTTAAAAAAGAAAAGGAATATTTCTTAATTTACTAGACAATTTTAAAATAAACATGTTTATTTAGAAAAACCGGAAAAACATGAGTAAACAGCAAGAACAGATCATGAAAATCAGTTGAATAAAAGCCATTACCTATAACAATATACGAGAATGGTGTTGCGGTTACTTGTTTATTACTTTTATTTACCTACTTCAATGACTAAATAACATAATCATGCAACAAATTATTTCTCATGGTCAGTGTTTATGAAGCTAAGTGCCTATAAGTTCCGGCAACGATACGTGGAATTTAATGTAAACAACACCCCAAACAGCAATGTTTTCTTAAAAGTGAATATAACAAAATTTGATATAATTACGTCAGAACGGTCTTGCTTATTAGCATTATCACTCCACTTGCTAGGCATTAACTTCGGAGAAAATATGTTTTTTCATAATCACGTTGCTTGTACAGCAAAGAAAATTTCTCAAAAATTCGGAATATTATTTCGTTCCAAAAAACTATATTCTACAGAAGCTATTTATTCTATCATCACTTCAGCCATGTAGTCCATTGTCGGACCTAAGCCTTCCCTAGGTACGTTCCGTTGGTAGTTGTATCCTGCTAGTCTTTTGATATCATCAGACCATCGGTTTTGTGGGCGTCATCTACTTCTTTTTTCACTCTAGGGCTTACGGATGATTATTTTATGTTTCCATCGATTATTAGAGTATCTAGCGATGTGGCCTACCCAGGTCCACTTCAATCTGCTCACCCTCTCAGCTACATCAGTTATCGTGGACCTTCTTCGAATTTCTTCATTAGTCAGACTATCCCTCAATGATACAATAAACAACCTCCTTTCCACCGCTACTACGTAAGCGATTAAAATTTCTCGATTATTTGAAAGAACCTCTGCCCTTAATTGGAGGCAGCTACGATCACAAGTCGATTTACACATGAAGAGGAATGGTCAATGATTTTACATTGAATCACATTCATGAGGTATATCCTTTGTCGAATCACGCTGCCTGCTGGCAATTTGCTGATCATCCCTCTGTCGGACTGTGGCCGTAGACGGCCTATGATTAAGGGCATGTATAATACCATGACATATGTATATATATATATATATATATATATATATATATATATATATATATATATATATATATATATATATATATATATATATATATATATATATATATATATATATATATATATATACATATACATATATATATATATATATATATATATATATATATATATATATATATATATATATATATATATATATATATATATATATCAGATCGGTCTTCTGCAGATTGAAGAAGTGTTAGAGCCGCACAGATTTTTATAGCGGCAAAATTGTTTAATAAGCTTCCACAACAGGTCAAGAGACTGAACTTGAATAAATTTAAAAATTGCATAAAAAAATATCTGCTTCGGCTCGCGCCATACAGCACATCTGAAGTTCTGACTGTTCCTGTTTGTTTTTTAAACTTTAATGTTGAGGAGAATTAAGACTTATGTGTTTATATATAAGTGTGATTATAAGTCATTTTAAGCTGTTCTTATTTTATTTTATTAGACTGTAAGGATTTTATCTTTAAATGACCGGCTGTAGTGTGTATTATATAGATATTTCGACATGTGTACATAATTATTATTATCTGCCATGAATAAATTTATTTATATATATATATATATATATATATATATATATATATATATATATATACATATATATATATATATATATATATATATATATATATATATATATATATATATATATATATATATATACATATATATATATATATATATATATATATATATATATATATATATATACATATATATATACAAACCAAAAATATATTTTTTTGATTTTCTTTGGTACTACCCCTGCAAAATGTTCAATTATATGAAAAATTGAGGCTCTTAAATTTTTAGAAAAAAATATTAATATTTAGAGGTCGACTCTGAGTCCCAAAATTGAAAATTTAAATGAAAACCCAATACTTTTAATACATATTTGAATTCAGTGAGAATTTTACGGATAAAATAGAATAGTTTGCATCTACCCAGGGCGAACGAGATTTCCGCGGTTTCTTAATTGCCATCTTTTTCTTTTGCGATATCCTTTCGTTATATGAAGTTGTTGACAAAATGTTCGGTCATCCCAGTGAGGTTTCTTCGACTTTCCCTCGCTTTCGCATAGACAGAACATTGCGTACTATTCTCATTGCATATATCATTAATTTCAAACAGTTCGTATAATTTGTCTATAAAATTAGTTCTTTGCTCAATTACAAAAATAGAATGAACATTCTTCTGTTTCTTAGGAGATAAATATTCCGAATAAATTTTTTCAGTCGTCGCGATAATATTTCTTTTATCTTTGATAGGTAGTCCAAAATATGTCCAAATTTTTGCAGTTTATATAGATACAATGGCAGCACTTTCTCTAATTGTACGCTTCAATGATTATGAAGAAACAATTTTAAAATATGATTATTCGACGGCAAGGTATTTGCAGAAACGCACTCGGAAAAATCCTCCAAACATGATTCCACCAACTAAAAATCAGTAATCTTTTCCTTGGCAACGTGACGGCTTTTATGATTTCTACATGCCATTTTTAATCACGGTACCAAAGTATACTTAAACACCGATAATTATTATGTTTTCAAAATGCGTCTGAAACGACGCGAAATATTGGCTTATCACTCGATTTTTTAACTTAGTTATTAGCTTTTAACACGGATTTAATTATTTTTAAATGCCTCATGTTATTGCAGTTCCAATGAGGCTTAATCAAAATTCAATGTTTATTCGGACGTAAAATTCTCGCTGAATTCAAATATATATTAAAGGTATTCGGTTTTCATTTATATTTTTAATTTTGGGACTCCTAGAGTCTCAACAGAATGTTGGGCTCAAAATCTAATAAGCCCATTCAATTCCCAGGAAAAAATGTTAAAACTATTGTCTAAAACAGTTTTTCTGAAGTTGCCTACCTGTCCAGTTTTCTTAAGTGTGTCAAACTTTTTTCCAACAAAGCGCTTCGTTTTCGCTGTCTTTGTCCAATATTACTCACGGGCCATGACACTTTCTCAAAGATCTGTACAATATCTATGATTTTGCATCACAAAACTTGATCTACAATGCTTCCTGTAAATTTTGCTGAATTTTTTTGGAAGAAAAACACATTATTTCATCCTTAATGCGCACTTAACATGAGCATTGCGGAAAACTGAAGGATTTTAGAGGGAAACGGCCCTTGGGAACGGATTCAGCATTAAAAAATGTAGAAGGAAACACCTTCATAATCCTTATTTCATTCAAATCAGAAGTCAAACGGGAGGCTGTTGAAGGGGAAAAAACGTTTGAGAATAAAAAGATGTTCTCAATTGATGGATGCGACCTCTATATATTATATTTATTGCTAATAAGTTTCCGTATTGCGCACTACTTTTTATTCTTCTTAATACTGGAAGAACCAGATTTTAATTATTTTTAAGTAAAAGTCATAAAACGAAATAAAAAGCTAACATGTAAATAATATTATATAACTGAGTGGAATATGCATAGCAGAACGGTTTAAGTTTACACTAGTCATACGATTGAGCTGGATTGGTTTCGATCAGTAAAATGTTACCTTCGGTGTTTGAATTATATAGATGTATGTAACCATTATATTGCTAATGCCATAATACAGACTTCAACTCGTTAGGGAGCTTGGTTTGAGCTGTTCAGTGTGCACATCTGATACACACACACACACACACAATCGAAGTGTATCATAAAAAAAAAACTTTTTAGTGTTTCGTACCAAAACTGAAAAATGGAACATTTATGGAATTGGTGTCTGTCTGTCTATCACAGTCGATTTCGTCCGAAACTACTTGATATAGAAAGTTGAAATTTATCAAAAATATGGGAACTGGTAGCCCAATCATAACCGTGTAGTATCGAAAGTAAACTTTTGACATGAGGGGTTGTTTTGGGTGGTGAAATCGGAAGTGGAAACAATTTCAAGATGAAATGAAAGCTTGTGAAAACATGAGTTGAAAAATATTTATGATGTAATACTCGCGGAAACTTTTCTTTATATTTTTTTAAAAAAATATTGCCGAAATTCTTCATAAGGTGTAGATTGAACAAAAATGATCACGAGTGCATTATCTTTGATAATTTATCTGGTATATAAAAAAAATTAGAATATGTTAATAATAGTCTATACACCTATTTTACATAGCATTGGGCTTATACAAGTCATAAAAGATACCAGTTCTATTAGAGACGGAACCTTGATAGACAATGGGTTTCCAATTTTCCTCAATATAGAAATTTTTTTTAGCTATAACAAACAATTTTGTGTCCGAATCCTAGATACTGATTTTTGAAAACTCATTTGGAGTGTGCTTTGTAAAATCAGTTTATATATGTTATCTTTTTATACTTTCGTAACAAACATTTTTATTATAAACGCAATAACAGTATGGAACACTAATTGCTTAAGTTTGACTTGCACTTGGCAGGTTTTTAGTGGGAACACTTATAAGATGACTTCGGTGTCTGTCTGTCACACCCGATTTTCTCCGAAACTATTTGTAAGAGAAAGTTAAATTTTGACTTAAGGGTTTAGCTTTGGGGGGGTGAAATCGGAAGTGAAAAAAAAAATTTTACTGGGTCATCGAGTGTGGTGTCAAATGAAAGCTTGTGAAAATATGAGTAATATATATATATATATATATATATATATATATATATATATATATATATATATATATATATATATATATATATATATGTATATATATATATATACATATATATATATATATATATATATATATATATATATATATATATATATATATATATAATGTAATACTTCCGCACACTTTTCTTTGTATTCTTTTTAAAAAATCGCTGTTCTCCCCACTTATCTCTAAAAGTAGTGATCAAAAAATTTTGAAAAAATTCTGGAATATTCTCCACGGGGTGTAGATTGAACGAAAATTATCACGAGTGCATTACCTTTAACAATTTAGGTGTAGATTGAACGAAAATTATCACGAGTGCATTACCTTTAACAATTTATCTGGTATATAAAAAAAAACAAAAATTTCAAGGCCATCAGTTTGCAGTAAAGATTGGAAACAAACTTTGTTGAAAGCTCATTTAGGGTGTGTTTTGTGAAGTCACTGATCATTTTATACCTCCGTAACAAAATTTTTTATTTTAAAAACAATCAACGTACGGAACACTAATTGCGCAAGTTCAACTTGCACTTGACCGGTTATTTTTTTATATTCTGATCACACGATATAGATATAGATAGATATTCTTTATTCATTCCAACCAAAAGCAGTACAAGCTCAATGGGCATGGAACATGTCAATAAAACACATTTGTAAAGAAACTTATTCTAGCAGCCCTTAAGTAAACTTTAAACAATTTGCATTTAGAGTTAAAAACATAACAAACACGATATTTAATACGCACCTATTTTAAATTTATATCACAAACATAAAACTCTTCTAAGGAATAAAAATGCTTTCCTGCAGAGAAAAGGCCTTAAAACCTTTCCAAGTTAAATTTTTGGAAGACTTCTTACATTCTCAGGTATACAATTAAAGATTTTTGTTATTGAATACACAACATTTTTTTGAAGGTTAGAAGTCCTATAAATGTCGGTTAGAAAGTTGGTTTGTATTGTTCCGTTAGGAATTTATTTCGCTTGTTTACACATATTACATGTATTTATCCTGGAAAACAAGAGAATCCGATTAACGATTTTACGTTTTAATTAGATTATTGTATTGTCATGATGATGTATTGATCCATAAGATTGTGTTTTGTGTTGAACTAATTCGTTTACAAGTAAATAATAATAATAAATAAACAAATAAATTTAAAATGAAATTAGGAACTAACAACTAGTTGACATTTCCATAGATCAGCTATTACCGATAACATTCAAATATATAGTTCACCAACTACCCTACGAAAGGTGACCTTAAACTACACCTGCTATTTACGACCATTGATGTATTCCCTATATATTTGGTACCAAAATAAATATTTTGTAATGTCGATAGTTATTGTCAAAAGTAAATAGTGCATAATGTTTAACAACGTTTTAAGTTGCCCAAAAAAAAGCATACTTATATACTTAGAAAAATTCTTATTAGAAAAATCATAGCTTGTCTGCATAGATAGGTTCAAGAAGGTATTTGCTTCAATTTTTAAGAGTATATTACATTTTCTTTTTTATTTTGAAAGAACCAAAATCAAATATAAGGATGGGCACCTCAATTTTTGGAATATAAAAATATCCCTACAAATACCAAATAAAACGGAAAGACCTTTTCAATTATCTTTCGCAGCACTTTTAACTGATATCATTGTCGAAAATAAGGAAGGAAAAATGCTTTTTCTAAATTTATCGTAGTCGCAATCAAAACTAATACCATCAAATGTGAATATGTAATAGCCCGTATTTCTGTCATTATGATAGGAGCAGCGGAGTAACTGTTAATTCAAAGCGATAGGTGGCGATAACTAAAAAACCATTAAAATCCTTATTAAATACTTTACTACGTTACCAGAGTTTTTAGTCAAATTTACTTAATCATTCAGAAAAACTCAAAAATGATTATTTTATATTTAAATATTCGTTCTGCCACAATTACGGTTTCACTTTTTGGATCAAACAAACTAGTCTTCCAGTCTTGTCTGTGGCCCTGAATATCCGCAGATATTGAGTTATCCACCCTAATCAGTCATACGACAAAATGTTAATAATCTATATTAAATTTAGTTTATAATTTTGCAGCGTATTTTTTAAAGGTTATACTGAACAATAACCAAAGCTCTCCGGAAGTCCAGTAGGACAACATTACTTGGCGGGATTCATACGGTACCATTGTAATATCGTGACTTAATGCTGGTAGAGGTGATTCAAGCAAATGTCTAGGACTAATGCTGGAGACTAAACAAAAATTATTTTTCTTTTAGAAGATTTCGTGCATACTAGTTTAAGGTTTCTCTTAGACACTTATGCCAAATAGCCATTGTAACACCTAGAAACATTTAAAATAAATATGTAAAACAATATTTCACCTTAAAAAAAATTACATGAAGCTTTTTAATACACGTGACTTTTGTTTTGTTATGTTTTGTTAACAGCAGAAATTCCCATAAAGTCGTCCAGTATACCATTTTTTTTAACAATGTTTTATATTAACTGAACTCAACGAATACATGATTTTTCTACATAGTATAAAAATTCTTAAATAATTTAATTATGTTTTTTAGCCAACATAAAATATTATTTTTAATCGAGTCTAGCTTGGGCCATTAGTATTAATGATGTAATTTTATACCATGAGATGAAATAAGCAGCAATTAAAAAAATAATGAAATTTCATTTTTTTTTTACGTGACAAATTTATTAACTATAACCTATGTTCGACATGTTACGCCTTAATTATGGGATAAATGGTGATCTTTGTTTCCTGAGATAATGAATATTTATTATAAAATTGGTAATTATAACATGGAACGGAAGTTTTTACAGTCTTGGTTAAATAAAAAACCGTGGTTCTTCAGATTAGACGGCGTCAGTTTGGAGTAACTTGGCGACGTTTCTACGATTAGATTAATCATCTTTACAACGCTGAATGAGCTCGAAGGAACACAAGTCAAATATTTGAACCTGACAAGCATTCACCGAAACGTGACCCAGTGCAATGATCGTTTTCCACGCATGATGTAGAGTGTAAATTTCCGTTTCTAGAAATTGAAAACATAAACTAGAAGTTTGGTTTATATTACACTGATGGTACGACCTGTGGTGTGTTAATGTTCAGCTACAGCTGATTGTACATTGTTTTTTTGAAATACGTTTTATGTTCCTCAATGCTAGTTGCTAATAATCTTTCAGTTTCTCTTACATACACCGTAACACGGGCGGGGAATTTTATAGAAATATTCTGTTTATAAACGTCTTTTTGGAATCTCAAACATTGTTCGATTTGTTTATAAGTATTAAGGATTGTGCTAATGTTGGATCTTTTAAGTAATTTGACAATTGTGTCTGTAGTACCGTGTATATAAGATAGAAGTGCAGTAGCTATTGGTAGATTCTTATTATCATCTTGTTTGAGACTTGGAGAATCTATTGCACTGACGATTGGGCAGAGTAGAGAAAGACCTCATGAATTTTTGGAAGT
The DNA here is from genome assembly GCA_019049505.1 of Pachyrhynchus sulphureomaculatus. NCBI lineage: Eukaryota > Metazoa > Arthropoda > Insecta > Coleoptera > Curculionidae > Pachyrhynchus > Pachyrhynchus sulphureomaculatus. The sequence goes on from CM032449.1 coordinate 62,684,378, forward strand.
CAAAATATCAAAGCATCTTCAACTTGCACAGCTTAAGAGATTTAGAAGTTTAGCTAAAGGTGTTAATTAAAGTTTTATATATATATATATATATATATATATATATATATATATATATATATATATATATATATATATATATAAATAAATATCGTCTTTATTAAGATGTTAATTACATGTGATGTGAGTACATATTACCCACACACATCGTGTAGTAGAAGAGGCAAGATTTAACCATCGGTTACTCTTACATTTAACCTCTTCAACACACAACGCGCTTACAAACAAAAATGAAACAACAATTACATACTCACATAGTAATATCAATAATCGAGAAGATACATCAAAAATACAAATCTGCTTATTTAACAGCTCTTCCCTATATAATCGACGAAGTCGGCCAATAGTGCACGTTTTCAGTTCTGGGTTCATGGTATTGTATATATTTACTGCATTATATATAAAACTGCGCTGAAACAAAGCAGTGCGATGCTGAGGCATAGTCAAGCCATCAGGCCGTCTAATATACCTATCATGGACCAAATTTCGGGATACTAGCCTTTCCCTTAAATAAATCGGGACTGAAGTTCCTAAGAGCCTCATTAAGAATATTACAAAGTGCAGTTGCACAGTATTAGCAAAATTTAACTATTTTAATTCATTTATTTTTAAAGATATATGATCATATTTTCTCAAATGGAATATAAACCTACAGCAGACGTTCTGTACATACTGCAATCGTCTCCTTGAAAGCGCATCCAAGCAAGGATAGTACACAATACTACAATAATGAAATGAAGACAAGACCAAAGACTCACACAATTTTTTTCTCATCTTAAAATTCAGAATAAAATGATTTGCATATAAAACCTTCATTTTTGCATAACTTTTTTGTAGAAGCACCCTAACATGTTCCCTGAATCTGAGATGTGTATCAATGCACAGACCCAAATTCTTGGCACAATCAGAAAACAGCAAATCCTAATCAGCCAGCCTCAGTCTTAAAGCCATGCTCAAGGTCGCTGATTTTCCTTGCAAAACAATAAAACTTGCGTCTTGTCTGGATTTAGCCTCAAATTATGTTCATCCGAGTAAACTGACAAAGCCATGAGATCCTGATTTAAATTTTCTGCTGCAGACTCAGGACCCGATGGTTCAAAGAAATGAAGCGACTGTGTGTCATCAGCAGACGACTGAACCGATGAATATGCAGCAGTTTGGAATATATCAAAAGTATATATAAGAAACAGAAGAGGCCCCAGTATTGAACCCTGGGGCACTCCCGAGATAATTTTACCAGCAGTCGAACAAACATTATTCATTCGCACCCTCTGCCGTTTACCCGACAAATAGCTATAGAAAAATTATACGGAGTAATCAGCGATGCTTAGATAGTGCAGTTTAGCACAAAGTAGGTTATGATCCACCACATCAAAGGCTTTCGAATAATCCAACAAGACTGATATAACAGCCATATTTTTATCAATAGCTCTGATTATGCTATCGGTTGAATTCAATAAAGCCGTTGATGTGCTATATATATATATATATATATATATATATATATATATATATATATATATATATATATGTTACAATAGAGGTTTTCATGGATGGTGGAATGTGATATATTAAAATTCCGGGTTTCAATCTGTTCGTCTAACAATAAACTTGCACGACGTTTCGCCAAAATCTCATTTGACATTTTCAAGTACTCCCGCTGCTGCTGCTACTCAATACTGTAATCTTGCTGCTGCTGCCGCTGGAAGCTAACTGAGAAACCGACGGATAGGTCGGCGTCTACTCAGATTGTAGGTGGGGGGTCGGAAACGTTCGTCCGAGCATCGGTGTTTGTCGGCTGGGTGGTAATTACAGGTTCCGGCGCTATGTTGACTGTTGCCTTCTCGATGTTTTGGTTATTCCTTGGTTTAGCTAATAGACCCTTCCATGTAGTGGAGATATTCAGGGCATCATCTCGCTGATTTAGCTGTCCATTCTTTTGGATTTCCAAGGCTTCTCTGACTATGCGTCTTTTATAATGTGAAATTCAGACTATTCGTTTAGATCCCTCAAAATTGATGTCGCGACTAGTATCATGACGGTGCTGAAAAAAGAGCTGATGTTGTTTATTTGTTTTTGATACTTATTTTATGTTCTTGGATCTGGGTGGAGATTCTTCTGTTTGTTTGTCCCATGTACAATTTGTGGCAGTCTTCGCCTGGGATGCTGTAAACTCCATGGTTTACCAGTTTTCTCTTGTTCTTGGGGTTACCCAGGATGTCTGCCAGAGTGTTTTGTGGTTCGTATGCTGCTTCTATTTTGTGTTTTCTTAGGACTCTTCCAATCCTATCTGTAACTCCTTTCACATACGGTAATAGGACTCTGCTTTGGTTGACGTCCCGTTCTTCTGTCCTTGTCTGTGGATGGTGCTGCCTTTCTAATGTTCTCCGTATGGACTGGTCTTTATATTCGTATATATATATATGTATATATATATATATATATATATATATATATATATATATATATATATATATATATATTGATATCCGCCTGGTCAGGTGGTCTCCTAATTGCCGCCAATGCTGGAGATTATTTCTATAAATTGAATATTCTTAGGAAAACCATATTCGTATATATATATATATATATATATATATATATATATATATATATATATATACATACATATACACATATAAATTGAATGTTCTTAGGAAAAACATCGAAGTTTTGGCCTTCAAATAAAATAAATATTTAGGATTGAGTTATTTGTGGATAGTTTGATCTACAGGTTTCTTTTGCTCCAGCAACGTTGCTACCTTCCTTTTTTCTTAGTACAGTAGTGGCGAATATCTCTTTGAAAAAAGTGCGTTGAGCTCACTTCCTCTAAAACCAAAATTTTGGAGTAGATATGTTCTTCACTTTCCACATTTTTTATCTGGCCACATGACGAAGAAAACCTTAACACCTGTTTGAATTACATCATTCAACAACAACTAAATATAAAATTAACACTGGAAACTAAATCACGTAGTAACCTTCCTTTTGTAGTTGCACCGATACAAAGAAAAAGTAACGACATCTTGAAGCGTTTAGTTTACAGGAAGTCAGATGTTAATATATAATTGAATGATAATTCACACCATCATCTTCTTGAAGTGCTATATTCGATACAGAGGTAGGTGACCCAACCGCTTTTGTTTATAGTTGGTGCCCTTTTAAGTGTTCCACAGACAAAGAGGACTTACAAATTAAGTAAAGTTATTTTTTTGAAAAGTAATTATTTTCCAAGCGAAGATTCGATTTGATGTAGAAAGCAATGGATATTGCATTGACGATGTTCATTTGTTTAACCACTTTAAAAACTCGACACCCAAATAAGAAAGTAATAAGGATCCACGAGAAGATTATACAGTTTTACACCAAAAGCAATAATTCGTTTACAACTAGAGTTCTTGCTTCTCTTTCCAGTTTCTATAAACCGAGTTTAGGGAATTAATCGAAATTTACATCCAAACCAAATTATTAGAGACTTGAATAAAGGTCATCATAGGTCTGCAAAACTGGAAAATGGTCAAGTATCAGTGAAACTCTGTCATGTATAATACTTAGCTCATGCTTCATCGAGCTTCTTCAGTGAATTAATCTCGAAAAGTAATGATTTCCAAACATCCTCCTCCTTCCTTTAACCCAACCCATGTTTGACAATAAACGGTTGCTTACAGTTTGTTCATTATCTTGCGCAATATCAGGAGCAATTCTCACGACTCCAGTAAAAATATTAAACATTTATCGACTCCTAACCCTTTTCCTTGAAGGTACATCGTTGAAAAAATTACAAGTTGTATATCTGTTTTAAGTATTATCTCTGAACCAAATTTGAAATCGATATCTTATTTGGTTCGAAAGTTATCGGTACAACCGATAGATAGAAAGACCTTTAGACAGGCCGATAGATAACTGGAGATCATGTTCTTCGTAACATTGCAAAATAGCGATTTTTGCAACTTTTTAAAAATAATACAAAGAAAAATGTGCGTAAGTATTACATTTATATATATTTTTGAACTCGTGTTTTTACAAGCCCACCCCATTCGATGACCTGGTAATTTTTTTTTTTCACTTCCGATTTCACCCTCCCAAACCAACCTGTTAAGTCAAAATTTTACTTTAAAAACTACACAGCTCTGATGAGACCATCAATTCCTGTATTAGTGCCAAATTTCAACTTTCTATGTCAAATAGGTTCGGAGAAAATCGGGTGTGACAGACTGGTAGACAGAAAGACGGTAGACAGATGGACAGACACCGAACTGATTTTATAAGTGTTCCGTATGGAACATTAAAAAATTCAATAAAAGCTGCTGATTAAGAAAACGTATTTAATAAGCAGTGTAAAAATATGTAATTAAAATACAACAATAAAGATTACTTCAAATGTTATTGTTATAAAATCATTCATATGTTTTTAAAGTCAGGTGTATTATTGTCTTATGGAAATTCCAAACCTATATATTATACAATGTTTGGCACGCAAAACTTGTAAAAAAAATTTTTTTGGTGCCCTAAGGTTTTCTGTTTTTGTTCTACAAGTTAGAAAAAACAAATGACAGAAGTACAAAGAGAAATTAAAATACCCATTAAAAAATTTAATTTTAAAATATTTATAATAAATTTATATAAAAAAAAATATTTTATGAATCTGAATATAGACCTTAGAAAATGATTTTCTAAAAAAAATGTCGTTTAAATGTAAGCCGTTACTTTCCCAGCACTCAAGTAAGCGCTGAAATTACTGACCACTGCTCACGTCGTTTTCGTGATCGCTACCATTTACCTAACAGGAAAATTCTTTTAAAGAGCGAGAATTGTTACTGTAATTTTAGTTTTGAGATATCGTCCTACACAAAAAAAAGACATTCGTCCTCAGATTAGGCGTATGACCAATTTTTGCCATCTCTTTTAAAAATCCGTTTATTTGGGAAAATGATTCTTGCTCATACTGGGTGGTGTGGCAAGAAGCCTCAAATTTGGCACGATGGTTGCGAGGAACTTTATAATCAAGATTGAAGTTAGCCAAAAACGCGCTTATTTGTTAAAACTTTAAAAAGTTAGAATTGTTCAAAATTTTGGCGTTCGATTCAAACATTTTATTTTTGTTTTTTGACTTTCGCGAAATTTATATAAAAAAAAGAGAGAGCAGTGCGATATTAAATGAACTATTTTTGTGGGCAGCCTCATCACTTAAACGTTCAAAAATATTTTTTCAACGACTAAAAAAAATTATGCTTTATCTTACGCATTTCTTGCAAAGATGACGAAGTGAATAAATTATGAGAAAAATTAAACCAAATTCACTTTTTCAACCTTAAAATAGTGTTAAACTAAGAATAAATTAAAATAGCATCACTTCGATTTAGGTGTATACTGAAAACTAAGGAATTCATAAATTTATCTTTGCAATCTTATCCTACTTTAAAGTGTGTGTAAATAATATATATTATGATTATGTGAGAGTGGGGTTACTAACCTTTGCGATTTATTTGGTAAATTAAATAAATATTGATTATAACTAGTATTAACTGAATATGAAAGTTTATTTATATAAATAAAACTACAAATATTAATTTTTTTTAATAAATAATTATTTAAAAACTCGATATATAATTTGGTTTGACGATGTGTCTGTAGTTTGTATTAACCTTAGCAGAATTTGAACATGAAGTGTTATTCTTGTTTTCATTGGCAAAAGTCACTATAAGCTATAGCTATTTAGGTTAAAAACGTTATAGTATGATAAGGTTACAAGCCAAAAATTACTTTTAACTTAGAGTTTTTTGTTAATTAGAAATTTCGCAAGCATCAACAATTTCAATTTAGTTTACAAATTTTGTGCACTTATGGGAAAAAATCCGTAAAGTTATTTTAAAATCAGTAGTGAATTTAATTTTTCCGTACTAAAGAATTACTTATGAGAAATGGGGGTCCTTGGGATTAGATCGTGTCAGAATGAGAAACTTTCCGATGTTTTACCTACGATTGCACGAGACATCTTCAGAAATCAATACACTTTCAGATAAGATCATTTGAATTTCCGTGTGTCCCTCCGGCTATTGTTTAAAATATAAATTGAATGTAACAGGTAACGTGAGTCACGTGACTTCTTTCGAAGAGGAAGTTGCACAAAAATCTTTACTGTGGTAAAAGCTAATGTAAAACTATTTCCTTTCTGTATGAATGAATGCTCTGTATATATATATATATATATATATATATATATATATATATATATATATATATATATATATATATATATATATATATATATATTAACTTCCTAAATTTAATTCAAAAAGTCTTGCAATAGAATACGTAAGAATGTCCGCAACAAACTTGTTTTCATTGAACCATGTGAAATTGCAGTGGCATCATTCGTTGTGCAAAGGAATGAAGATATGAGAATTCGGTTAGAGAGATGGCGATTTATAGATTTTGTGTCCTTAGAGAACCGGATTCTTTAACATTTCTTTGTAAACTTATTTGTCATTTTGTTTTATCAGTTTATTAGTGTGTAACTGACAGTTGTCTTTAATATCCTTCACCTGGCGCAGTGATTTTCTAAAAAAATGATTGATTGTGGTTTAAGTGAGACATAATTTTTTGCTTGAATTCTTGTTCAAGGCTACCAGATAAAGTTATCATGGATCTTTATTTCAAAAATATACATTTTACTGTTGGTGAGTTTTTTCTTCTGAAATATTTACAAAGCACTAAAATAGTTTTGAAATCATATTCTTAATTTCGGGTTGTTTTATAGGCCAGTTCTGAGTTGTGGAACTCACATTAAATTATAAAAAGTTATTATATTCCCTCTCCCATAAAATTGTTTTCTACTATTTTTATGATAATTTATAATTGCTTATGATATATATGTAATATCAAGGTCAATGATTTTGAAACTTGAGTAGTGTGTATAATAATTGAAATAAAAAAAATGCTGCTAATACTAATTAATAATTATGACCACGATTGAGGAGGGTGATTTGTTTATAAAAGTTATAAAATAAAATGACTGTTAGTCGTAATTTTATTCCAAATTTTATAGTCAGGGTTTGTGCTTAACTATATCAATTCTCTTTAAAGATATTTCATAGGATTATTTTATGGTCTTTTTAGTATTCCGTACGGAACACTTATAAGATCACTTTGGTGTCTGTCTGCCTGTCTGTCTGTCTGTCACACCCGATTTTCTCCGAAACTATTTGACATTGAAAATTGAAATTTGATAATAATATAGGAATTGAAGGCCTCATCAGTGCCATGTAGTTTTGAGAGTTAAATTTTGACTTAAGGGGTTAGTTTTCGTAGGGTGAAATCGAAAGTGAAAAAAAAAAAATACTAGGTCATCGAGTGTGGTGTCAAATGAAAGCTTGTGAAAACACGAGTAAAAAATATATATATAATGTAATACTTGCGCGCACTTTTCTTTGTATTATTTTTAAAAAATCGCGAAAAATCGCTGTACTTATCAAAAACTTTTGAAAAAATTCTGGAATATTCTCCACGGGGTATAGATTGAACGAAAATTATCACGATCACCTTTAATAATTTATCTGGTATATAAAAAAAAACAAAAATTTCAAGGTCATCAGATTTCAGTAAAGATTGGAAACAAACTTTGTTGAAAACTCATTTGGGGTGTGTTTTGCGAAGTCACTGATCATTTTATACCTCTGTGAAAAAATTTGTTATTTTAAAAGCAATCAACGTACGGAACACTTATTGCGCAAGTTCAACTTGCACTTGACCGGTTATTTTCCAGGGACATGGAATTTGGCAAAAGTCTACCCAGTTATAAAATAAGGCAATTTATCAATATCTCAGCAGTGGTCATTGTTCTTTTTAGTTTTCCGTATGGAATACTTATAAGATCACTTCGGTGTCTGTCCGTCCGTCCGTCTGTCACACCCGATTTTCTCCGAAACTATTTGACATAGAAAGTTGACATTTAGTATTAATATTGATGGCCTCATCAGAATCGTGTAGTTCTGAAAGCTAAATTTTGATTTAAGGGGCTAGTTTTGAGTGGTGCAAAATGAAAGCTTGTAAAAACACGACTTCAAAAATATATATAATGTAATACTTATGCACATTTTTCTTTGTATTCTTTTTAAAAAATCGCGAAAAATCGCTGTCCTCCCCCCTAATCTCGAAAAGATTTTGAAAAAATTCTGAAATATCCTTCACAGGGTGTAGATTGAACGAAAGTTATCATGAATGCATTACCTTTAATAATTTATCTGGTATATAAAAAAACAAAAATTTCAAGGTCATCAGTTTTCAGTAAAAATCGGAAACAAACTCTGTTGAAAACTCATTTGGAGTGTGTTTTGTGAAGTCACTGACCATTTTATACCTACGTAACAAAAATTTTTATTTTAAAAGCAATCAACATACGGAACACTAATTGCACAAGTTCAACCTGCTCTTGACCGGTTATTTATCTGTCAATCCATATCGGAAAACATTTCGCCATGTCACGGCTGATCAGCCGGACTAGAATCGACAAACGAGAGAATAAAACTCGAAGTACAGCCAGTTGTATCTTTGGCATGTGAAAGCCTAGAATTTAAAAGTATATCTACCCTCCGTCGGGGGCTGTTTAAGGCCAGCAATCGAGCTGCGTAGCATTAATTGTTGGTAACAATTTCTCAGTCGGTTTGGGGCCTGAAATAGCTCCCGACGGAGGGCAGGTATCTTTTTAAATTCTGAGCTTCCACAAGCAAGAGATATAATTTCTTTTATTTTACTGTTAACTACTAATAATTTTTACGGTATTTTCGGGGACTTTTTTTTTTTTTTTTTTTTATTGGTCTAGCACACGTGCTGCAGGGAAGTCCCTAAAGCGCTCCAGGAGCGGCACGAGTGCGGAAAAAAGCGATTCACGTTGTTCTTGAATCGCTGTAAATTGTACTCGGTGGGAAACACAGCGCTGGGCAAATTATTCCAAAGGGATGACGTTCTCCATATAAAAGATTGCTTGAAAAGCGTCGTACGCGGAGTAACAAGCTGAACCTCATACGGATGCGAAGCACCAGCGCGACGTGTATTTCTAACATGCACCGCTTTGGGAGGAATTAAGCGGGCTACATCCTTTGAACACCTTCCATGAAAATACTTGTAGAACAGACTCAAGTCGCCAACCGTTCTTCGATGTTCCAGCGAATCAAGGCCGCCAGTCAATTCCGGGTCCCCAATCAGACGGACCGCTCTTCTCTGAACAGAATCCAACAAATGCAGTGTATGTTTGGGAGCGAAGCCCCAAACGTGGGAGCAGTATACCATAGTTGGTCGAATTTGGGCTTTGTAAAGAATTAACAGTTGCTGTGGGGTGTAAAGCTTTCTGGTTCTAAATAATATTCCTAATTTTTGAGAAGCTCTCCTTGCTATGCCTGCAACATGTTCATGCCAAGACATATTTGCTCCCAAACCAACGCCCAACAAATTGAGCGACGATGCTAGGGGAATGGAGTGCCCCGACATAACTATGTCGGGTTCAGCAACGTTAACTTTTTTAGAAAAAACTGCCGCTTGGGTTTTTGTAGCGTTAAATTCCACTTGGTTACTGTCACCCCAAGATAGAATTTCTTCCAGGTCTTTGTTAAGTTGAACGACCTCCTGCTGTCTGCGGATATTCGCCTGAGCAGCCGATGTCCGAGCGTTCAAGGTGAATGAAGAGACAATCGTACTGTCATCTGCAAAGCTATAGATTGGATTCCCGGTCTTTTCCAGCAGATCGTTAATGTAAATGAGAAAGAGAGTAGGAGACAGTATGGAGCCCTGGGGCACACCGGCGTTGATAGTGAGGGTGTTAGAAAGAAATCCGTCGACCGCCACTCGTAAAGAACGCTCTCTGAGGAAACATGAGAGCCACAAACAGAACCTTTCAGACATACCATAAGAGCGCAACTTAGCCAACAGTCCATCGTGCCAAACACGGTCGAATGCCTTGGATATGTCAAGAGCAACCGCTCGAGATTCTCCAAAGTGTTCAATTGCGTTGTTCCAAACATGTGTTACATAAGTCAGAAGATCTCCTGTTGATCTATGTTTACGAAAACCATATTGGTGATCGCTAATAATATTGAATCGTTCAAGATATTTTAGAAGATGCTCATTGATAACCTTTTCCATGACTTTCGATATTATTGAAAGCAGTGCAACTGGTCGGTAGTTATTTGGCAAGGTCTTCTTACCTTTTTTAGGTATCGGCTGAACCGTGGCACATTTCCAGCAGGACGGAAATATTCCCTTTCTGTAGGATAGGTTAAAAAGTCTACAGAAAACTGGTGTTAGTTCCCTTGCACAGTTTTTGAGAACTATGGCAGGTATTCCGTCAGCGCCAGAAGCCTTCTTGGTGTCTAGCTTCATTAAAATACGCTTTATGATGCGCTGTCTGAAGACAACATCGGGCATCCTTGACTGCAATATGGGAATAGTAGGTGGTGTTTTTCCTTGGAAATCGACAGTAGAATGTGAAGCAAAGAGTTCAGCCAACAAGTTCGCTCTCTCAACAGGTGTGGTTGCAATGGAATTATCTGGCCGTGTGAGTGGTGGTATCGTGGATTTGGTAAAGTTTTGACTAACTGCCTTAGCGACTGCCCAAAAGGACCTGGAATTGTTGGGACAAGCGAGAAGTTTGTTTCTAATTCGTTGATTGTGTGCCTCCTTGGTTTCGTCGATAATTCCCTTGCATCTGTTCCGGGCATGAACAAAGATGTTTCGATTTAAGGTGTTAGGATTTTCGCGCCATTGTCGGTAGGCAATATGTTTAGAAGCAACAGCTTCTTTGCATTTTCGGTCGAACCAAGGCTTGCCGTTGGAGGAGCATTTCTTCGAAAAAGGGATGTAAGCTTCCATACCAGCCAAAATAACATCGGAGACCTCCCTGGCGCAGTCAGATGGGTTATCGGATCGAAAACAAACGTCCATCCAAGGGAAAGTTCGAAAGTATTCCATGAGATCTTCCCATTTAGCAGATTTGTAGTGCCAAATCTTGCGCGGCCTAGGCGCCTCTCTGTCACTGATTGGCAGGATACTCGATGTCGAAAGCAGTTTATGGTCGGAAGAACCTAACGGCGGATTTACGGTGACCGTGTAAATCTCCGGATTGGTGGTTAAAAACAGATCAAGAAGACTGGCGAACTCCCCGTCTCGATCAGGGATCCGTGTTGGTTCGTCAATAAGCTGAGTTAAGCCATAACTGATTGAGAATGATTCAGCTTCACGACCTTGTTCGTCGGTAGTATTTGAATATTTGAGCCAGTTGATATTGTGGACATTAAAGTCGCCCAGGACGGCAATTTCGGCACTTGGATAGTTACTTTGTAAATGATCGATGGTGTCTGCAAGAGAAGCGAAAAGTGTTCGAAAATTGGTATCACTTGGTGGTCGATACAGGATACAGATGAACCTTGTGGTTTGTTGAGTCGTTATTTTTAACCACATAACATCAAAGTTTGGGGGCTCCAGAGCTTCTTCTCGTTGACAAGAGAGGTCGCTTCTGACAAAAAGACAGATTCCAAAGTTACGCCTAAATCGGGAATAGAAGTCGTACCCAGGATAAAGATAGTTGACCGTGCTGGTCGATGGACTGACCTTGGTTTCACATAGAGCGAGTACATGAGGTTTATCTGATTGCAGGTGTTGATGCACTGAATTTATGTTCGAGTTTATACCTCGTATGTTGCAAAAATCTATCTTAAAATTATGATGTCTGCAAGTCGACGCCTCCGAACCAGCCCCTACCCGGAGATCCGAACGGGGGCCATTCTACCTCCGGAACTTCTTGCATCCAGGCGCCTCATCATGCTCTTTGGTCCCACAGTAGTTAATGTGGAATTTTCCTGCTCTGTCACATGTTTATCTTTGCCTTCTTTGGCTTTGATCCAGGGGGTGTTATTATTGGGTAGTTTGGGTTCTGACCAGATACTTTTCCAATGATCTGCGAGTTCTTGTTTGTTTGATGGTTCGGTCACCGCTCATTTGGTTCTTTGTATCTACGAAGTCTTGCGGCATATACGGATAATTTTTGTTTCAGAGTATCCAGGATTTCTGGCAGTGTTCTGTTGGGAGACCCGGACTTGATCTTGTTTATACTCTGCGTGACTCGTTTGGACACGTTCCCGTTGATAAACTGGGTAAGGTGTCCTAGATATCTCCTGATGTTGTTGATTTGGTTTTCTATTCTTATTTGCCGTTTGAATTTTGGTTTTGTGCTGTTGGGATTTCTTTGTCGTTGCGGGAGTTTTTGATTAAATACTTCTTCGGTTGCGTTTGGGATTGATGGTGGTGGGTCTAGGCGGCGAGTGATTCCCTTCTCAGTGGTTTCTTTGTCAGGACTTGTGCTTTTATCAAAGCAACGCATGGTGTGTTCGTTTGTTCCTGTAGTATAACTCACGCGTTGCCCTGACTTTCCCGCCTTGGTGGGTGTCGGTTTACTCGCCGGCACAACACTTTTGGCAGGTCCATTGTCAGTTGCCCGGTCTTCATCGTTTTGGTCGAGCTGCCATTTCCCGCGACGTCCTCGACCGTTACGTCGCTCGCCCGATGCTTCTTTTATTGGTCTACTGTTGTTTGGGATGTTTTTAGTGTTTTGTGGTGTCAGAAGCTCAAAGTGTCCCGACATTGGGTTGCCTGTTAGTAGAAGGTAAATAGTTTCGTGTGTGTTTTCTTGTGCTTATTATTGTTGGCTTGTCCCTAAAAGTTATTTTTGTATCTCTTGTTCTTCGTTGTTTTGAGAAGATATGAAAGTTGCTATTCTGGGTTTCCGAGAGGGCAAGTATCTCTAGGCTCGTTCCATAGGTGCCATTTTTCCTCATATAGTTATAGTAGTTATTGAAGTCTTTCATATCGTCGTCCCCAATTAATGAAAATGTGTTAAGTTCCGACCAGTTTTGTTGTATATATCTTAGAGCAGCCTCTCGGAGTCTTTCATGATGGTTTTGGTGGCCATATAAGTGTAAGCTAACTGCACGGAAAAGGCAATTTCCATCACCTACAATGTCGGATCTGGTAAAACTATCGGGAGTAGTTTCAGCTGAGGCGGTTGGTTGGATCGTTTGTCGTTGTTGTTGTTGTGGGGGTGCTGTAGCTGTTTGTACGACAGGGGTCCGCCTCCTCAGCACCCTGCCATTATCACTAGTATAATTATTATTTTGTGACATAGTGTTCCCACGAGTATCCTAGGAAAGAATGGTCGACTGCGGCAGAGCCTGGATGCCACAGCAAGGCTACTTACACCCGGAGGGCGCCCGGTATCCGGGGGAACCGCTTGCGACTCATAAACGCTGAGCCATTCATCTTCTCGGCACGGTAAACACCTTAAGATTGCGTTTTTGTTACATATAATCTGGACAACACAAGACAGCACAACATGACTCAGGTACCTCGGGATCGTCAATGCCCGTACTAGGAGAATCCTGGGATTCCCCTAGCCCCTGAGGGGACTTTTGACCATAAATTCTCGCAAGAAAATGTTAAAAAATTGAGAATATATTTCTCTGTGGATTTGATAAGACTTGTTTTTAGTGTTTTGTACCAAAATTAAAAAACGGCACACTTATGGAATCACCTCGCTGTCTGTTTGTCGCAGCCGATTTTTTCCGTAACTATTTGACATAGAAAGTTGCAATTTGTCACAAATATAGGAATTAATCGCCTAATCATAGCCGTGTAGTTTTGAAAGTTAAATTTGGGGTTAGTTTTGTGGGGTGAAATCGGAAGTGGAAAAAAAAATTCAAGGACATCGAGTGTGGTGTCAAAAGAAAGCATGTGGATACACGAGTTCAAAAATATATATGATGTAATACTCGGGCACACTTTTCTTTATATTACGTTTAGAAAAATTGCCAAAAATCGCTGTTCCCCCACCCTATCTTTAAGAGTACTAAACAAAAAATTTCGAAAAAATTCTGGAATATTCTCTATAAGGTGTAGATTGAATGAAAATTGTCATCTTTGATACTTTATCCTGTACAGAAAAAAAAATTTTAGAATATATTAATAATAGTCTATCCATCTATTTAAATAATATAGGGCTTAGACAAATGATAAAAGATACTAGTTCTATTAGAGACAGAAACTTTTAGACAATATGTTTTGCAATTTTCCTAATGATATAAAAGTTAATGTTGAAGAAAGTTTTTTTAACCATTACAAACCATTTTTTGTCTGAATCCAAGATAACGACTTTTAAAAACTCATTTGGGGTGTGTTTTGTGAAGTCACTGATCATTTTATACCTCGGTAAAAAAAATTTTGATTTTAAAAGTAATTACGGTTCGGAACACTAATCGTGCAAGTCCGACTTGCACTTGGCGGTTGAAGTTGATAGCAAAATTCTCTCATTGTAGCAAATACATATTGGGGTGCGCCCAAAAAAAGAGATTTCTTATGCATTTTACTGGGTTTTGCTACCTGTTTTGAATTATTTCAGTCACCCTATTTTAGGCAGAAAATCTCTGCTATACAATAGAGTCATAAAATATAAATGAGGATTCATCAGTAGCATAGCCGTCCGAGCGTAACCGGCTTTTAGTGTTTAATAAATAAAATTATCTTAAAAATAAAGTTAAAGAAATATAAGATTTAATACCAAAAATTTTTTAATCTATAACTCTATGTATATATACAAATTCACAATTCACGATATATAAGTACTTTAATTACAATCAAGAACAATCATCATCAAAATCTGAAGACTCGGCTGCTCTTAAATTGATAACTAAGGGTTCTATTTCCACAGTTTCTTCGATGTATTCGTCAAGTTTCCACATTTTATTTCCTTTTTCTATGACATGTCGAATGGCATTTTTCCAATTATCCTCTTTGATCCTCTCTATTCCGGCGAGTAATAATTGTCTTACGTCTTGAAGTTTGAACGTGGTGTTTTCATTTGTGCCCAAATTAGCTCTATGAGATTCAATTCGCAATGATATGGAGGTAGTTTAAGCACTGTGATATTCCGTTCCTTTGCCATCTCATCGACTGCGTATTTCTTGAACTGTGCCTTATTTTGTTTCGCAATTTTGAGAAGTTCCGCTTTTAACATACCATCTTCATGTTTGAGATTTTTGTCTCTTATCCATTGAAGAATATCCGCTTTCTTTCGAGAGCCATTCTGATAATCGAGAATGGTATGGGACATTGTCTAATACTATAACTGATTTTGCTGGTATACATTTAATCATTTGTTGGAAGTAAGTACTCCTCAAAAACATTGGTCGTCATCTCCTCATGATAATCTTTAGTTGTTTTTGATTCGAATTCCAAAAAGCCACCGTCGAGAAATCTGTTTTCATTACCAATATGTGCTATAATTAACCTGCGACTTTTCCTAAAGGGAATTGTAACCCGGTTGACCAACCTTCCATAAAAGCTAACCGGGGTAAAATTTGGCACGCTTAATGTTTTTGTCAATCCAGAATTCTTTCGCTGTGTGTCCCTCATTAACTCAACTCTAAGGGCTCCTTTCCTTTGTGATTCTGAGGTGATTAAAACTAAAAATGCAAATAATTGGTAGAGAAATTTCGGACGCTTATGGCTTATGACATTTTAATGTTTATAACCCATGTTGTGTGCTATCAACTCCAAACAAACGTACTTTAGGCGGATAGACCCAATCTTCTTTATTATAATGGCTTAAGATTAAATATCTAATTTAATTGAATATCAGGTGTCCTCTAGGACTTCAACTTGAAGTCTCATTAATCGACCTATTTCGACTTAATTTTAGCAAAAATATAGCCAATATGGAACGAAACTTCTCATGGACATTATTATATGAGAAGTTGTGGTTCAGCCTCAAAGAGTAAACATCCCTGCCTCGTGCAATCGTATGGAAAACATTGAAAAGTCATTCTAGATTAACACTGTGTACTCCGAAGAATTACGATTTCTCAAGTACACAAGTATAACAAAGAGAGCATTAAAAATGCTAGGATTTATAACGGGATATTATTATTGCTTTAGTAAAGCCAGAGCTTTTAAAATCCTATGTTTTATCTTTGTTAGATCAATAAATTTTAACCTAAAGTAGTTCAAACAGACCTAAAACATCACCTATATGCAATCATAGAACATAAAGATTTATGTACAGTATCTAGTATATAATTTAATTTGAATTATAAATACAAACTATAACAAAAATATAAATCTATTACTAAAAATTAAAAAAATATAATCTTAAAAAAGTCAAAATATCCTTCAATACAAAAAGTATATGAAATAAAAATGAGTATTTATAGTATAACTTAATCTAATAAATTCCTTAATTACAGCTTGAATAATAGTTTCAAACATTTGTGAACGGTTATGGAAAAATAATCTATAATATATATAAAATGCAACGTCTCTCTGTCTGTCTGTCCGTTAGTGCGCTTATCACTGGAGAACCACTTATCCGATTTACGTGCTTTTTTTTTAAACATGCATATGTTCTCTGGCAAGGTTATAGGCTATATATTAATACGTTAGGTAATATAAGGAATAAGCAGTGACGATAATAGTGAATCAAGTCGGAAAAAAGTTTGCCGCTAGCGGGTTCTCTTGCAATAGGCTGCCTAAATCATTAAATATTGAACAATGTCATGTAGCAAAGAATATAATATATATAAAATGCAACGCCTTTCTGACTGCCTGTTTGTCCGTTAGTGCGTTTATTACTGGCGAACTACTTATCCGATTTACGGCCAGGTTATAGGATATATTTTATTACGTTAGGTATCAGTAGTGACGATAACAGTGAATGAAGTCTACGCGAGCGGAGCCGCGGGCACTGTTACTAATAGTAATAAAACTAATAAAGCTGACATAATTTTAAATGAATTGAAGAATGATCATGAATTTACAGAACATGAAGAAAGGTGTATTAGGAATAAATTAATTACGAATTTCCTATCGCAACACATTATTATGTGTTTTTTTTTTCATTATATTTAACCATTTTTGCTTAAAACATAACGAATGTATAAATATGTATTTATTTATTATATACACGATTACTAGATATTTGATATTTCTATATCCGATTTTTTATCAAGTTTTCTTAGGTTAGGATTTAATTCTAACATATTTCCGGAGTTCCACGCAAAAGTACATAAAATTACGAGTATTTAAAAAAATATATATTGTTTTTCTTTATTATACGAGTTGTAAGACTAATTTTGAGCAAAATATCTCCGAAAATTTCCCATTGTGCGGCGGTTCTATAATGTTCTAACTAAAAAGGTTAATGATTTTATCCATCAAGAGGTATGAGCAGTTTAATTTGTTATTGAGATATTTAGCTATCTGTTGAAAAAGGATAATTCTAGCAACAATTTATTTGATTAACGCCAAAACAAATATTATGGCAAGTTCTCTTTTATATGTAATTTGTCAAAATTTTGAGTATATTTAACGAACAGTGTGATATATTTCATTTATCATTCATTAACTTTGTTTACTCGTTTGGTTACTGGTAGTGCAAATGTAAATTAGTATTTATTAGACATTGGAAGTAATAGTAATATTTGGTTGAAAAATAAAATTATTGCTTTATTTATTCGTTTGTCTGTTACCTTGTTCGATTTTTTTTTTCTAAATTTATTCATTTGTTCATTCCTACATTCGTTCATTTCTTCATTCACTTGATGGTGATTTAGTTAGGCGGTTATTTAACGATTTTTGTTGACTTTAGTGATATATTGTTAAAATTTCAGTGGCAAATTACTAAAAAAATATGTATTTTAAAACTTTTTTCATATCCTTTATTAGTTCAGTGGGGAGTTGTAGATACATACTAGTGTAAAAATAACTTCGATATGCCGCCCAAAATTAAGTTTTTTTTTAAACAAAGTTGAAAAGGGGGATAATACACCTATGATTTTGTGTAAATTATATACCATATACCTATGATTTTGTGTATTATATACCAAGATTGAAAACACCTTAAAGTCTAGTACTAATATTATACATGAGTAATTAATGTATATACAGGGCGTCGCAAAGCTGCACGGCAAAGCAAACTTGCATTTGTTTTTAGAGTGGCACACATTTATATTTTTAAATATCTGAATACTATGGTCACTTTTAGACATATAGTATTCTATGTAATATAACCTACAGGATTTTGACGTATGAACGTGCTGACTGCTTCGAATATAAAATTTTTATTTGAGTTATTAATATATATTTTTTCTATCTGTCGATCTATTTAGGCAACTTACCAAAAGAGTTGAATAAATCTTCTGTACTTAAAATAATACCTTCTCGTGGAATATGATAAAACTAACTTGTTTGACTTGCTAAACAGATTTTCAGATAAATCAGTTAGAACCCGCCCAACTTGAGCCCACCTGAAAATTTGGAACATTGGATACTAATGATTAAACTGGGATGAAACGAATTATTTACTGTTCTAATCTCGATCGGGAGCAAATATCTATCTCGAGGAGCAAAATTTAATTTCAAAAACTACGATTTCTGATCTAACCAAGGCAGGGAAAGCTTTCAATTCGCTCAACGAATAGATATGTATATGGGTCATTCTTTTACACACCGTACGGATTTGAGGAAAAAAGTTTTCATATTTTCGATTTGCCTGCTTTTATATGTAAAATTAATCGACACGTGTATCGGGATTTTTTTTCCAAATGTATATTTTGCACAATATGGATGTTATAAATTATCATAGTCCACTAATCGGCTGAACATTAAAAAAGCAATATATCCGGTTCTATTTATTCATATAAACTTCGTTCTTCCCCGATTTTATTGCTCTTTAGGTTGGCTCTCGTAAAGTATAACCGTCGAATTTTTTAATTGTACATTTATAAAAATTAATAACAATGAAATTGTTTAAATGATTTTTTCATGTCCATAACTTATAAAATCGAAAAAAATACCATTATATTCGCTATGTTTTAACCTAAAAAACCCATATTTTTGAAAAGTGGTGTCTCCTTTAGGTCGGAAAATATTAAATAATTTCGAGCGCCGCCCGCCGCTCGCCTTGAGTTCTAACCGAATCTCGTTCCCGTTTGCGCTCATTTTTTGTTTTTGAAAAGTCATCCTTCTATATCAGTATTTTTATATGAAAATTTTATATACACTATCTAAAAAAACGAACAAGTAGAAAGTGATCCTTATTATTAGACTAAATGTTCAAATGCACAGAGATTGTTGTAACTCGTTGCAATTTAACGCAGGCAATTTTTATTACAGTCCTGGCAAATTCAATTAGTAATCTTTTTATATTCCCCGGAAACTCAGCCAAAAAAGACTTGTCTTGATAATGAACATCATGTATTGCGTAAGAAGTTATACGTATCGTATGTTTTTGGTACATTCTAGTATTCAGAGGTTGTCACCTAGAAAAGTTGCAGCAATTAGTTTCTGCAATTAATCCTAGAGAGATCCTTTGATGATCGAACACAGTAAAAATGAATTTATTCTCCCTTTATTGATTGCAATATAGTAATATTATTTTACTTTGTGTTGTACAATTATTTATAAATGTTGTTTCCTTGTTATAGGTAAGTGGAAGTAACTTCACATTTGGTGTAAATATTCCCAGATAAGGTAAGGATTTATATGTAAAATAGCGTCCATTAATGGTGTGTTTTAATTAAGAGCAATAAGATAATTTCATTTGCAATTCAGATTTAAGTTTAATGGGTAACAACATTCTTTTAGCCTAAAACTCTCCCATATTATGGCATGGCCCCACTAACCTCCACCTCCTGTTTCTCTTGTATAGATAGGGCTATAGTTTATCTTCAAAATATATGGACATCTTCTGCCCTTTGAGAGTTGTCGATTTCTTTCTTAGAATGCGTTTAAATAGTATATGTAAACCAAATTTGAAACCTGAAACATTTGGTACATTTCAATCGGGAGCTGTTGTGATAAAAGATAGACGACAGACCCCGGATACTAGACATAAAACTCAACGTAGACCTAAACCATGTTTTTCGTGATTTACTTACTTCCTTAATCCATATGCCTGTCTACCCCTTTTGTTAGGAGTGTAAAGCCTGTGGAATTGCGTTATTCTATATCTGTCTTTTCCATATTTCCTTCTATATCCTTCCATCCTGTTTAAATTACCGATTGCCTCTTTTGTTTCTTCTATATTAGTTTTTTCTGTTTGTGTGAGTTCTGTATTATGTCTCTATGTTGATTTTTGTATGCTTTTCCTTCTAATTTTTCGCATCGATTTCCTTTCCTTTCTGTTTCAGTGATTCCTACATAGTGCATTTGTTGTTCCTCTGTCAGTTCATCCTCTTTCTCGTTTATTCCCCTATTATTCCGTGTTCTCAATCTAAAAACTGATAATTATTTCCCATTTCTTTCTTCCTATCTATTTCTTTGGTTACCTTCTTATTTGTATTCATGTTACTAGTTCTTTCTTCCGTATCCTTTATCTTTGCCAGGGGCGTCGTCAATCTCTACCTATCTCTCTCCTTTTTCTCCGTTTTTTGACCTAATGATCGTAGTATTTTTCGTTTGTTCTTTCAGTTTTTCTTCCTCAATGTCCCATTTATATTCTCTTCCTTCGATTACGATTTTTTGATATCCTATTTTCACCCTTTTTCCATTCTTTTATCTCTCGTTTCTCTGCTATAAACGCTTCAAGGTTCTTCAATTTGTTTTTTTTTTTTTTTTGAATTTCCAGTTCATCTTTTGTTAAATCGTTGTTTTGTAAACTCTCTTTCTTAATCTGTACTTTTGTGTCCATACTCTTCTCTATAAAATGTTCTACACCCATTTTCAGATCTGGTTGGCTATTCGCTTCAAATCTCATTCCCGATATTTCAATATTATTCCTTACGTTGTCTTTTTCCAGTCTACTCATCTTCAAATCCATACTTCTCATGTTTTCTCTAATTATCTTATTTGCCTCTTTGAATACTTCATTCTCCTTTCTTAGTTCCTTCAACTCTTGTTGGTATCTCTTCTGATCTTGTTTTATATCCATTATATCTGACAGTAGCTCTCTGATCATTTCTATCAAATTGTCTATCTTATCTACTCTTTCGTTTTTCTCTTTCTGTGGTGTTCTTATCAGCTTTTTACTCTTCTTGAATAATCCCATTGGCTCTTCTTTTTCTTCGACTCTTCCTCTTTTCGAGTCTCCTTTCCTCCTCCTTTCTGTTATAAAAACTTTACGTGTGTTCCTCGTATGTTCCATTTTCAAACACGGGAGAAAAAAAAAATGTTCTTTACATTTCTTATCACAGTAAACAGTAAAATGATCAAGGTCGTCGCTTATCATTTCGTTGGCTTCATACAATTTCATCAAATTATTCTTATAAATTTGGAACATTTTTTACTTATTGTCTTAATCTAACACACACTCTGCTTTATTTCTAGTCCCTCTCGTTTGCAATCGGCAAAATAATTAAATAGATCGAAACACTACCGTAATAATGCTCGTTGAACGAGCTAACCATTGCTGAGCGTTCGATTTACATGTACACACTCAACCAAGGGTTCGTGATATAAAGGAGTTAAGACGTTCAGTAATGCAATAATATCAGGCTGTAAATACAAAATAATTCATTTGTATAAAATAAGAAAGTACAGACGAGTAGGAGTTAAATTACCACTAAGTTTTAGGTATATATTTAAATCTGTTAAATTTTGCGTGTTTTAAATAATTAATAATATAAGATTAAAGATACAAATATCCTTTCTTCCCTCAAATAAAAAAAATATATTAATTTATTTGTGATTTTAAAGATTACACAAATACTAAAGTTAACACAAACTTAATAAATCACGTTTTTGTTTTACAGTTATATAAGATCATTGTATCTAACTAAATTATTAAATATTTACACCATTTTAATTACGCAGAGTATTTCATTCTTGAAATCAATCATACATTTCATAATAAATAAATTTTCTAAACAATTGCGAGCACGGGAGAAATTTGCCACTGAAGGGGACATCTTTGACAGTAGCATACGGAGAAATATTTTTACACTCTCCCTCTCTCCACACCTCACCAAGCACCCCATTTTTTTAAACTTAAGCTTCAGCTGTTGGTTCCTTGTGAAAATTTTTAAAATGCAAAATTAAATTATTTTGATTTTTAATATTCCAATATATAATTTTTTTTGGAAGAACTTGAAATATGCTTCACCTTAGTAGGTAGCTCATATTATACCAAAATCCTTATCCTATGGGCACACCCCCAATGGCTGAAAAACTGTGAATTGCTCGAAGCAGGTGTCTTGCTCGAACCAGAGTCTTAGAGTTTCATGTCATTGTAAATTTAGGAAAGTGTCTATTCTTAGGATTTTCTGGAATTTCTTTTGTTGCTTAGTGGCGTGCTCATAATTATAGTTCAAACGTTTCTTTATATGTAATATAAATGATGATATTCTCAACCATTATCAGAATTTATCTTGGCTTTTGGTTGATTTAACGAACAAATTTTCAATATAAATATTTATAGTTATAGATATCATAATTGGAGGTTGTTAGAGAGTTTGTTTCAAATATATCATGTTACACGTCCGTTCTGGGATCCTTGGAGTCGAGATATCTACAAATTGTATTATTTGGTCATTATTTTCAATTTTTTATGATTAAACAAGAAAGAGGCTAATGAGATGAGAAAGATGTATGAAAGGTCGCTTTGTATATGATATATTGCGTTACACGTCTTTGGCAGAGAGAGGGAGAATTTTTAAAACGGTGTTATTTTTTCATTACTTTTAATTATTTATGATCAAACCTATAAAGAGGGAGAGAGGGGGTTTATAGGGGCTGCTTCTTATTTATCGGTAGTTTGTGGTTTTCACAGTCGAGTAATTTGAAAACTGTATAATTATTTTTAATTAATCGAACATGTAAAAGGTTTATAAGATAGGGAAGCGAGTTAGAGAGATTGTTTCGAATATATCGTGTTATTATAAGTTCTTTTCGAGGTTCTTTTGAAAATTGTGTTACTTCATCATTATTTTAATTAATCGAATATGAAGAACCCATAAGGTAGTGAATGTGTATAAGGGGAGATTCTTTGAGTATATTATATTATACGTATGTTTCAGTTTTCTTTGTGTCTATGAATGTAAAATTTGTATTATTTTTGGGGTTAACGAATTAGGTTCAAGTTCTTATTAATGTCAGTGGTTGGTTTTCTATAAAAGGGTGATTCATTAGTTTTGAGACTAATTGTAGGCGTTTGGGTAAATGTTGAACAATTGACAGATAGCAATATTATTTACGCTAAAGGTGTAACGGCACCTTTATTCTGATTTCAGAATCTGCGCATTTGATTACTCGCATTGGAAATGTCATACAAGCTGGATGTACGAACTAAATTCTCGAAGCGTTTGAAGATAAGCCAATATCTCGCGCCACCATATTTGGAGTCTTGCGTGATTGCCGTGAAGGTAATGAACCAGAAAATAAAAAAAAAATCGTCGGCTACCTGTTCTTAACAGAAGAACAACAAAAAATCTTTTGTCAAGCGCGCAAAAGACAAAGTTGGGCAGTCCCAAAGCAAATTGTCGAGAAAATACGAAAAAATTTCTTAATCAATTGTGCATCGAATTTTGAAGACAAATAATGTGCAAGTTCGAAAACGTAAAAAGGCACAGAAATACACCGCAAGCTTGAAAAAATATCAAAATGTTGCCGGGCACTTCTTGTTAAGCATTTCACGCATGGGAAATTCATCATTTTGGATGACGAAAAACACTTCACATTTTTAAATAGTTCTTTCAGTCGAAATGATTCTTTCTACACTGACGATTATGAAGCAGCACCAGACGATGTCAAATACGCCAGTAAAATGAAATTTGAACCCAAAGTGTTTATGTGGATTGCCATTTCATCGAAAGGTATTTCTGCTCCATATTTCCAACCAAGCAGTGCTGTTGCAGTCAATTTCTATGTTTTTTTTTTTGTTTTTTTTATGGGTCTAGCACACGTGCTGCAAGGTAGTCTCTAAAGCGCTCCAGGAGCGGCACGTGTGCGGAAAAAGCGATTCACGTTGCAAATTGTACTCGGTGGGAAACACTGCGCTGGGCAAATTATTCCAAAGTGACGATGTTTTCCATATAAAAGACTGCTTGAAAAGCGTTGTACGTGGAGTAACAAGCTGAACCTCATACGGATGTGAAGCACCAGCGCGACGTGTATTTCTAACATGCACCGCTTTGGAAGAAATTAAGCGGGCTACATCCTTCGAACACTTTCCATGAAAATACTTGTAGTGTGTAGGAGCGGAGCCCCAAACATGGGAGCAGTATTATATAGTTCAGCAACGTTAAATTTTTAGAAAAAACTGCCGCCTGGGTTTTTGTAGCGTTAAATTCCACTTGGTTACTATCACCCCAAGATAGAATTTCTTCCAGGTCTTTGTTAAGTTGAACGACCTCCTGCTGTCTGCGGATATTCGCCTGAGCAGCCGATATCCGAGCGTTCAAAGTTAATGAAAGCTGTAAATTGGATTCCTGGTCTTTTCCAGCAGATCGTTAATGTAAATGAGAAAGAGAGTAGGAGACAGTATGGACCCTTGGGGCACACCGGCATTGATTGTGAAGGTGTTAGAAAGAAATCCGTCGACCGCCACTCGTAAAGAACGCTCTCTGAGGAAACATGAGAGCCACAAACAGAACTTTTCAGACATACCACAAGAGCGTAGCTTAGCCAACATCCATCGTGCCAAACACGGTCGAATGCCTTGGATGTACGAGGATGGTTTGAAAAGTCCGTGCAAAGTCCGAGAGGTGGCACCACCGGCGCGTATCGCGGTCATGTTTAGTTAGTAGCATCTCTTGAATGAACGCACACCAAGTTTCAGCCATATTGGTCTATTTCTTTGTGTTTGGCATTCGTGTGAATCAAGGAAGTCGAGTGATTTTCAAGAAATGGACGAAAAAGAATTTCGTGTGGTGATTAAACATTACTTTATAAAAGGCAAAACCCCTCAGGAGACTAAAGAGAAGCTTGATAAACATTATGGTGACTCTGCACCTTCGATTAGAACAGTTTATAAGTGGTTTCAAAATTTTCGGACTGGCCATATGGGCACAAGTGACGCTGAATGTTCTGGACGGCCTGTGGAGGTTACGACTCCAGAAATCATTGATCAAATCCATGATATGGTGATGGATGACAGAAGAGTTAAGGTGCGTGAGATTGCTAGTGCTGTGGGCATCTCGACTGAATGGGTACATAATATTTTGCATAAACATTTGGACATGAGAAAGCTATCCGCAAGATGGGTGCCGCGATTGCTCACGCTTGACCAAAAACGGAATCGTGTGAAGTGTTACAAGGATGGTTTGCAGCTGTTCCAGAAGAATCTGGAGGACTTTAAGCGTCGTTTCGTCACTGTGGATGAAACGTGGATACATTACTATACTCCTGAAACCAAACAACAGTCTAAACAATGGTTTACCAAGGGGGAATCTGCACCAAAAAAGGCGAAGACCGTTCCTTCGGCCGGAAAGGTTATGGCGACTGTCTTTTGGGATTCGCAAGGGATAATCCTCATCGACTATCTGGAAAAGGGTAAAACTATTACAGGTGAATATTATTCATCGTTATTGGACCGTTTGAAAATCGAGCTGCAAGAAAAACGCCCGCGATTGGCCCACAAGAAAGTCCTTTTCCATCACGACAACGCACCAGCACACACCTCAGCAGTTGTGGTCGCAAAATTAATGGAAATAGGATTCCAACTCGGTTCACATCCCCCCTATTCTCCAGACTTGGCTCCCTCGGACTACTATTTGTTCCCCAATTTGAAAAAAAATGGCTGACGGGCCAAAGATTTTAATCAAACGAGGAGGTGATTGCAGACACTAATGGATATTTTGCAGACTTGGACAAATCCTATTATTCGGAAGGGATCAACAAAGTAGAACATCGTTGGACGAAGTGTATAAGCCTAAAAGGAGACTATGTCGAAAAATAAAAAAGGTTTACCCCAAACACATAAGTAGTTTTTATTTTTGCATGGACTTTTCAAACCAGCCTCGTATGTGTATAACAATAAACGCTTGACTAAATTGAAGCAATTTTTTAAAGAAAATCATGTGCGCGACAAATTAATCTTTTGACCAAATCTTGCACTTTGTCATTATACAAAAAAAATGCAAAAATAACTCAAAAGTCAAAAAATCAAATTTGTACAGCAAAATGACAATCCATCAAATGTTCCACAGGCACGACCAGTTGAAAGATTTTGGGCAATACTTTTACGTAGAGTTTATGAAAATTGTTGGGAAGCACAGAATTACCGACACTTGATTGGCAGAATTGGCAGAATAATAAATAATAAAGAGGAAGTTGAAAGAAATCAATGTTTCGGTCGTCTAACGCCTGATAGATGGCGTTCCAAGCAAGATGCGTAAAATCAAAGATAATGGTCCATTCGCTGCAATGTAAACGTGCGATTTGCCAGATTTTGAATAAATTTATACGCTATAAGCAACTGCATTTGAAATATTTTTCCTGGTTTCATTTATACACGTGCCTGAAATTAGTCTCAAGATTACATACTCTTAGATTGAATTCTTTTAATGTTCATATATCAAAGGTTAACTCTTTTGCTCATTATAAACTGATTTTTTTATTTTCATTTCCCATCTGTGCCTTTCGAAATAGAAAAATATCATTTTCATATCTGGTGCAATATAATCCATTATTAATTAATTTGTTATTTCAGTTAAATACAAAAGGACTGAATCTTCTTATAGAATTTCTGCTAAGAGAGAAAATATTGGAAAAACGATTGACCTTCTTTCTGTTTATATAGTTCCTTATTGAATTGGAATTAAATTTGTTGAATACATATTGGGAATATTTTTTTAATTCCCTTTTTTGGTTAACATCTGTATTTGTAATGCCACTAGATTTATTTATTACGTGTGACAAATCCTCGATATCTTCTCATTTTTTTTACATGGAAAATCAATAAAATTAATTATAAATACGAATTTAACGATGTAAAGCCTGATAAATTTATATTTTACTAGCCGTGCCTGCGGCTCCGCTTGCGTGGACTTAATTCACTACTATTGTCACTGCTTATTCCATATGTTACCTAACGTAATCAAATATCTGCCATTATTTCCCCTAATCTCCCATTATTTCTCCTTATCTCCCATTATCTCTACATAATTTTTATTATCTAAGCTTATCTCTGCTCATCTCCCATTATTTCTCCTTATATCTCATTATTTCTCCTTATCTCCCATTATATCACCTTATCTCCCATTATCTAGGCTTATCTCGACTTATCTCACCATAATTCCCATTACCTAGACTTATCTCTGCTTATCTCCCTTTATTTCTCCTTATCTCCCATTATTTATACTTATCTCCCATTATCTCACCTTATCTCCCATTATCTAGGCTTATCTCGACTTTTCTCGCAATATTTTTCCTTATCTCCCATTATTTCTCCTTATCTCCCATTATCTCACCATAAACTCCCATTACTTAAACTTATCTCTGCTTATCTCCTGTTATTTCTCCTTATCTCCCATTATTTCTACATAATTTCCATTATCTAGGCTTATCTCTGCTCATCTCCCATTATGTCTCCTTATCTCCCATTATCTCACCTTATTTCCCATTATCTAGGCTTATCTCGACTTATCTCGCAATATTTTTCCCTATCTCCCATTATTTTTCCTTATCTCCCATTATCTCACCATAACTCCCATTACTTAAACTTATCTCTGCTTATCTCCTGTTATTTCTCCTTATCTCCCATTATTTCTACATAATTTCCATTATCTAGGCTTATCTCTGCCCATCTCCCATTATTTCTCCTTATCTCCCATTATCTCACCTTATCTCCCATTATCTAGGCTTATCTCGACTTTCTCGCAATATTTCTCCTTATTTCCCATTATTTCTCCTTATCTCCCATTATCTCACCATAACTCCTATTACCTAGATTTATCTCTGCTTATCTCCCATCATTTATACGTATCTCCCATTATCACACCTTATCTCCCATTATCTAGGTTTATCTCGACTTATCTCGCAATATTTTTCCTTATCTCCCTTATTTCTCCTTATCTCCCATTATCTCACCATAACTCCCATTACTTAGAGTTATTTCTGCTTATCTCCCATTCTTTCTCTCCTTATTTCCCATTATTTATACCTATCTCCCATTATCTCACCTTATCTCCCATTATCTAGGGTTATATCGAATTATATAGAACATATCATATGTATAAATTTATAAAAACACGTAAATCGAATAAGTGGTTTTCAAGTGATAAGCGCACTAAAAGACAGACAGGCAGAAAGAGAGACGTTGCATTTTATATATATGTTATTATATTCCTTTGCAACATGATATTGTTCCATATTTAATGGTTTAGGCAGTATATTGCAAGAGAACGCGCTAACGGTAGCCTTTTTTCCGACGTGATTCACTATTATCGTCATTGCTTATTCTTTATGTTACCTAACGCAATAAAATATATCCTATAACCTGGCCAGAGAACATATGTATGTTTTAAAAAAAAGCACGTAAATCGGATAAGTGGTTCTCCAGTGATAAGCGCACTAACGGACAGACAGACAGAGAGACGCTGCATTTTATATATATTATAGATGATTGTAATTACTCATCAACTGTACCTTATTTTAAACGTGCGCGACAGAGACACTATAAGGTTGATAAGATTTTAATAAATGAAATGCTGTGTTATGGAGTTATTTGAGGTAGATGCTGCTTTAATATAACACGTAGGCTGGAAAGTTTTTGGTCTGACGCATAGATTTCACCCTTTTAAAAAAATTCATATGATTTTTAGGAAGTATCAACGATACATGTAAAAATTTCATGACATTTCGACAATTAGTTTCCAAGTTACAGTGGTTTTAGTGACGCTACTTTTGATATTTTTCCAAAAATGGAAAAAATCGAATTTCGTGTGTTGATTAAACACTGTTTTTTGATGGGAAAAAAATACCGTTTAAGCAAAGCAATGGCTCGCTGAATTTAAACGCAATCGTACAGATACAAATGATGCTGAAAGCTCTGGACCCCCAAATAACGTGGTAACACCGGAAAACATAAAAAAAAATCACAAAATTGTTTTGGATGGCCGTAAAATGAAATTGCTTGAGATAGCTGACATCCTCAAGACATCAAAAGAACGTGTTGGTCATATTTTGCATGAACATTTGGGCATGAGAAAGCTCTGTTCGAAATGGGTACCGCGTTTGCTCAGAGTGTACCAAAAGCAACAACGTGTTGATGATTCTGAGCGCTGTTTGGACCCGTTTAACGCAATAAAAAGGATTTTTTTTTATGCGATATGTGACAATGGATGACACATGGATCCACCACTACACACCGGTATCAAATTGGTAGTCAGCTGAGTGGACAGCAGCCGATAAAAGCCGCCCGAAGCGACCAAAGACACAACATTCGGCTGGGAAGGTTTTGGCCTCTGTATTTTGAGATGCGCATGGAATAATTTTCATCGACTATGCTGAGAAGGGAAAAACCATCAATAGCGAATATTATATAAAGTTATTGGTGCGTTTGAAGGCAGATATCGCAAAGAAACGGCCCGAACGAAGTTCACGTGATTTCAAGTTTACACGTTCAAAACTGGTTCATCAGGAGTTTCTGGGGTCGTTGGAGCTATTTTCGGGGTCATTTTGATCATATGCACCCTTTTAAGGGATGAACAAGGGGGTTGGAGGGGAAGAAATTACGATAGTCTTCTGAATTTGAGTTTCCCGTTCAAAACTGGTTCCTTGGAGGTTTCTGGGGTCCTGAATCTATTTTCAGGGTCATTCTGATCATACGCACCCTTTCCAGTGATGAAAATGAGGGTTGAAAGGAGAGAAATTACGATGTTTTCCTGAATTAGAGTTTCGCATTCAAAACTGGTTTCTCGAAAGTTTTTGGGATCGCTGAATCTATTTTCCAACTGCCATTTTCACTTCTCAAAAGAGTGCATTTGATCAAAACGACCCCGAAAATAGATTAAACTACTCCAGAAACCCCCCATAAACCAGATTTGAACGCAAAATTCTAATTCAGGTGAATATCGTAATTTCTCCCCCTCCAACCCCCATTTTAACACCTCAGAATGGTGCGTATGATAAAAATGAATAAAATTATATTGAAACGGGTGACTCATGGGGTCATGTAGAAGCACGGCAACACTTTTTTTCTTAAATTATAGAAAAATTAAAAAATGAGCAAAACTGCATTGTACCAAATCATTTACAAAGTCAGCCCGTCCCTGAAAGGCTGCCATTGTATGAACTAGCTTAAGAGAGAGCCACAAAAAAAGAAAAAGGCAGCTGACAACAAATCCTTTATATTCCGACGCCGGCATACATATAATACTTTGCCGGTCGGCAATTCTTTGAAGTAGTGAAGTAAAGCAAT
>CM032449.1:62714928-62799928 GCA_019049505.1 Pachyrhynchus sulphureomaculatus
CTAACTTACTAAAGTAGTTCTATCGAATGATTTCCACTCGGTCGAAAAATTATTTTTATCATCCAAATTTGGGATATGGGACTAATATAGGATATACTATGAATATGGAGTATTTTGACAATACCTTAGTTAGTCAGTTAGTCAATTTTATCATTAAGTAGATAAACTACTATTTAAGTTTACCAATCATATATAGCATTACGTAAATTTTACTGATTAAATGTTTTAAATCTGCAATCGGTGTTCGAGATTATAGTAGTATTTCATCCTTAAATTAAAACCAAATTATTACCAATTTAGAATGGTTGGTATCATGACTCAAAATACTTGAGGTAATTTAATTTTCAATATTTTCCTTATGGGTGTAAAATATAGAAATTAAAATATGAACTGGTTTATAATGATATGTAGTTTATACCATCTTATACTGAAAGCAGAAATGAAATCCAGTACATGTTGCAGACCGAAAAACTTGTAATGGTATGTACATGCAAGTTTTTAATCTTAGACGAGAAAAATACCTGTCATAAAGGTCACTGGGTTAATTCAGTTAACAATTGAATTACAAATTAACTAGCTTTTATCTCTTGTGATTTTAATTATTGGTATAGCCCAGTCGCCAGCGGTCTTGAGTTCTCATTAAATGTGAACAGGCTGTATTTTGACACGCAGGTAGTTTTTTGGACGTAGAATACGATAAAAAAGGTGTGCTAAAGTACGATGTCCGCTAAGCCCACAAAATTTAAAATAAAATTAAAAATTCGGTTTTTCGGTAATATCTCGAAAAACAAAAAAACTATTGAAAAACTAATAGCACCATGTGAACAAGCGGGAAATTTTAGCGAAAAGTAGTATATAGATTTTTTTTCAGTTTTTTAGCGTCAGAATTTATTAAAAATTCGGATAGGTGCTTCAAAAAGTGTAGCGTGCCGAACAGGTTGATTTGAAAGTTTACGCGCACCGCTCGAAGGTTAATCGATATTACTTGTTTTCAGAGTGTAAAAAAAAAAATAAAAAATAGCTTTTTGAAGAGGAGACTTTCAGCTTTCCGATGATATAGTTTTTATTTTTTTGCTCTATAATTTGTAAAACTTAAAACAAAATTTTGTTTACATTATTTTAACGAGTATAAAGTAAATTACAAATATTTAATAAAATATAGTATTGAAAAAAAATCCTTGTGCAAATATAATTATTAAACCTGAAGTTTCAATATAAGAATAATTAAAAATACACACAGTGTCTGTGTTATTTAAAAATTGCGTTTTAAAATATGAAAATTTGCCTATTGTAGTGCGCCGCCAGCAATTTTACATTCAAAGCAGTATGAAATGGTCAAAAAAAGTAGGATATTTTTTTTTAATTAATTTTGCTCTCAAAATGCCGTTTCGAATTTTTTAAATCTGTCATCGGATTCTTAATCAGCACCCCGAGAAATCCCTTAATAGCTAATTTCAAAATATTTAGCGGTATACAGAAACCTTAATTTAATCATAAATGGGGTTTGAAGCATATTTCCCACCACAACTGACGGGGTTAAAGCAGCCATTTTTTGAACCCCATTTAATGAACCTAGACACCAAAAAAGCTTCTGGCGTTGACGGAATACCTGCCATAGTTCTCAAAAACTGTGCGAGGGAACTGACACCAGTTTTCTCTAGACTTTTCAACCTAGCCTACAGAAAGGAAATATTTCCTTCCTGCTGAAAATGTGCCACAGTTCAGCCGATAGCTAAAAAAGGCAAGAAGACCTTGCCAAATAACTACTGACCAGTCGCACTCCTTTCAATAATATTGAAAGTCATGGAAAAGGCTATCAATCAACATCTTCTAAAATATCTCGACGAATCCAACATTATTAGCGATCACCAATATGGCTTTCGTAAACATAGATCAACAGGAGATCTTCTGTCTTATGTAACACATGTTTGGAACAACGCAACTGAACACTTTGGGGAATCTCGAGCGGTTGCTCTTGACATATCCAAGGCATTCGACCGTGTTTGGCACGATGGGCTGTTGGCTAAGCTACGTTCTTGTGGTATGTCTGAAAAGTTCTGTTTGTGGCTCTCATGTTTCCTCAGTGAGCGTTCTTTACGAGTGGCGGTCGACGGATTTCTTTCTAACATCTTCACTATCAACGCCGGTGTGCCCCAAGGCTCCATACTGTCTCCTACTCTTTTTCTCATTTACATTAACGATCTGCTGGAAAAGACCGAAAATCCAATCTACAACTTTGCAGATAACAGTATCCTTATCTCTTCATTCTCTTTGAACGCTCGGATATCGGCTGCTCAGGCGAGTGTCCGCAGACAGCGAGAGGTTGTTGAACTTAACAAAGACCTAGAAGAAATTCTATCTTGGGCTGACAGTAACCAAGTGGAATTTAACTCTACAAAAACCCAGGCGGCAGTTTTCTCTAAAAAAGTTAACGTTGCTGAACCCGACATAGTTATATCGGGGCACTCCATTCCTCTAACATCGTCCCTCAATTTGTTGGGCGTTAATTTGGGAGCAAATATGTCCTGGCATTAACATGTTGCAGGCATAGCAAGGAGAGCTTCTCAAAAGATGGGAATATTATTTCGAACCAGAAAGCTTTACCCTCCACAACAACTGTTAATTCTTTACAAAGCTCAAATACGACCAACTATGGAATACTGCTCCCATGTTAGGGGCTTCGCTCCCAAACATACACTGCATTTGTTGGATTCTATTCAGAGAAGAGCTGTTCCTCTGACTGGAGACCCGGAACTGACCCGCGGCCTTGATTCGCTGGAACAGCGAAGAACGGTTGGCGACTTGAGCCTATTCTACAAGTATTTTCATGGAAAGTGTTCGGAGGATGTGGCCCGTTTATTTCCTTCCAGAGCGGTGCATGTTAGAAATACACGTCGCGCTGATACTTCACATCCGTATGAGGTTCAGCTTGTTACTCCTTGTACAATGCTTTTCAAGCAGTCTTTTATTTGGAAAACATCATCCCTTTGGAATAATTTACCCAGCGAGTAAAATTTACAGCGATTCAAGAACAACGTGAATCGCTTTTTTTTTCCGCACACGTGTCGCTCCTGTAGCGCTTTAGGGACTTCCCTGCAGCACGTGTGCTAAATCCATAAAAAAAAAAAATCGCTGTCCCCTACCTTATCTCGAAAAGTACTGATCAAAAAATTTTGAAAAAATTCTGGAATATTCTCCACGGGGTATACATTGAACGAAAATTATCATTACCTTTAATTATTTATCTGGTATATAAAAAAAAACAAACCAGTTTTCAGTAAAGATTGGAAACAAACTTTGTTGAAAACTTATTTGGGGTGTGT
This sequence comes from Pachyrhynchus sulphureomaculatus, assembly GCA_019049505.1. Lineage (NCBI taxonomy): Eukaryota > Metazoa > Arthropoda > Insecta > Coleoptera > Curculionidae > Pachyrhynchus > Pachyrhynchus sulphureomaculatus. Next base: position 62,718,252 of record CM032449.1, read on the forward strand.
TTTGTGAAGTCACTGATCATTTTATACCACCCTAACAAAATTTTTTGTTTTAAAAACAATGAACGTACGGAATACTAATTGTGCAAGTTCAACTTGCACTTGACCGTTTTTTTTTTGTCAAATTTTACGTGGCGCTTGATATATTTTTTATTTTTCGAAATATTTGCGAAAAACAGAATTTTTTATTTTATTTTTGATTTTGTAGGCTTAGCGTGCACTTTATAGCAGCAAACTTTTTTTATCGTATTATACGTCCAAAAAACTCCTTGTATGCCAAAATAGAGCCTCTTAACATTTAATATGAGCTTTTTGTCAAAATTTACCTCCGACTACTTGGCTAATAAGTTCTAGGGCGTTAATAAATTATTCACTGTAGAACTTTTTCCAATAATATTTAACAGATTTAAAATTGCTCTATGAGCACATCTAATATGTATACAAATTTTTGGATGTATACTAAACATTTGCGTAACCATCATCATATTTTGAACTTACTGTGTCTTCACGATATCTTTAAGACAGACTAAGATACAATTATTATTATTTATCTTATATAAGAGATTTATTATTAAAACTTGTTGTTGGTAAGTAGCAGGCAAAACGTGTAATTTTAGGTAAAAAGTACCTTGCCTTGCCTTGCCATTAAGATTTAAGAAGATTGAGTAATATGTCATTTTAAAAAGTTTCTTAATCCTTATAATTGGGAATTTTTAAAATTTTAAAATTAAAATTTTCAAAATAAAACGAAGCTATGATTTTAAATAGTTTCTATTTAAGTGTAAATAGTTAAAACTATATGTGCAAGAGAATAAGTTAGAATCAAAATAACCAGTTCTGAAATAAATAATCATAGATTATTACATCAGTCAAAGTGACCGTTGACCAGTTTGGATGAACTCATGAGAAAATATATATACATGGTGATATCTAAATAATAACTTTTTAACAAATTACAGTATTCACTAAAATAATTAATTCAGCAAGAGGCAGCCTATATAAAAATTAAATAATCAAGGTTTTATTCTCTTTTAAAATTATTTAGAATTTTATTTTCGGCCCTGGCACTATTGGAACGGAAGTTTCGGCAACTTTCTTTGGATCAGAAATTATAATATTTAAGGCTCGTCTATACTACTTGTATTCGCGCTCGTATTCGAGTGACTTGTTTGTCTTGTTAGTAATGTAGATAGGGTGGCGAATCACTTGAAAAAACACGTATACCCAAAGAGCCACTGGTTCTTTAGCAAAGATGAGTGCTTACAATAAATGTTAAACTTAGACTTTAGTGTACAGTTTTATGAGACATATTCATTGATGTTTTCTTATCGAAATTATTACATTGGATTTTTGAAAGTCGCTCCAATTTCCACTTTCTAATCCCTAGACTAGATTTTTTATCTTTCAAAATTCATGAAAGATATATATATATATATATATATATATATATATATATATATTTATATATATATATATATATATATATATATATATATATATATATATATATATATATATATATATATATATATATATATATATATATATATATATATATATATATATAGTGTATATATATATATATATATATATATATATATATATATATATATATATATATATATATATATATATCTATACTAGCAGTGCCCGCAGCTCCGCTCGCGTGGACTTGATTCACTACTATCGTCACTGCTTATTCCTTATGTTACATAACGTAATAAAATATCTCCCATTATTTCTCCTTATCTCCCATTATTTCCCCTTATCTTCCATTATCTCACCTTATTTCCCCATTATCTAGGCTTACCTCGACGTATCTCGCAATATTTCTCTTTATCTCCCATTATTTATCCTTATCTCCTATTATCTCACCATAACTCTCATTATCTAGACTTATCTCTGCTTATCTCCCATTATTTCTCCTTATCTCCCATTATTTATAATTATCTCCCATTATCTCACCTTATCTCCCATTATCTAGGCTTATATCGAATTATATGTATAAATTTATAAAAACACGTAAATCGGATAAGTGGTTCTCGAGTGATAAGCGCACTAACGGGCAGACACACAGACAGAGAGATGTTGCATGTTATATATATTATATTCTTTGCTACATGATATTGTTCCATATTTAATGCTTTAGGCAGTGTATTGCAAGAGAACGCGCTAGCGGCAAACTTTTGTCCGACTTGATTCACTATTATCGTCACTGCTTATTCCTTATGTCACCTAACGTAATAAAATATATTCTATAACCTGGCCAGAGAACATATGTATATTTAAAAAAAAATGCACTTAAATCGGATAAGTGGTTCTCGCGTGATAAACGCACTAATGGACAGACAGGCAGACAGAGAGACATTGCATTTTATATATATTATAGATATTCTCTGCTACATAATATTGTTCCATATTTAATGGTTTAGGCTGTGTATTGCAAGAAAACGCGCTAGCGACAAACGTTTTTCCGACTTCATTCACTATTATCGTCACTGCTCATTCCTTATTCTACCTATCGTAATAAAATATAGCCTATAACCTGGCCAGAGAACATATGTATGTTTTAAAAAAAAGAGTACGTAAATCGGATAAGTGGTCCTCCAGTGCTAAGCGTACTAACGGACAGACAGACAGACAGACAGAGATACGTTGCATTTTATATATATTATAGATGTAATAAAATATATATCTATAACCTGGTCAGAGAACATATATATGAATTTAAAAAATCACGTTAATCGGATAAGTGGTTCTCGAGGGATAAGCGCACTAACGGACAGGCAGACAGACAGAGAGACGTTGCATTTTATATATATTATTGATATAGATTATTATTATTATTATATAAACCTGGCCAAAGAATATATGTATGAATTTAAAAAAAGACACGTAAATCGGATAAGTGATTCTCGCGTGATAAAGCACTAATGGACAGACAGACAGACAGAGAGACATTGCATTTTATATGTATATTATAGATTATAGATATTCTCTGCTACATAATATTGTCACACCTGACCTAGGACAAGAAAAAAAAGATGCCAATGATACATTATCTCATCTTTAAACGAGGTGATTAACAATATTAAAATCCTTGCATGTAGCTAATAATGCGTTAATGACTTGCATTCTCATATGTTTAATATTATAAATTATTGAAATGGAATTCAGAGTACCCATTGTAATGTTATATATTCAATTTTTATTTTCTTTTAAATATATTGTTCCACTTTTGATTTTAAATTTATTCAGAATGAATATAATATTATCAGAAACAAATAAATGAATTTTAGTTAATAATAAATAATATTAGCTTAATTAAGGAAGAATGATAAGTAGGCCATTCCCCTAACAAATTCAGAAATAATTCTTCACTCTCACATAAATACCGATGGAGTCATTTTAGTGTTTTACCATATAAAACCTAAATTTATGACAGTAGACGATTAAACAAAAAAGGTTAGTTAATATATATCTATATATATATATATATATATATATATATATATATATATATATATATATATATATATATATATATATATATATATATATATAGATAATGCTTTTATTAATTCCTTGTAAATTACAAAGTTCCATATAGGAGCGTGGAACAATATCAAACTAAAAAATATTGCATTCCATCAAATATTCTAGTTATGCACATAAAAATAGCCGTGATTCATCTGCAAAGAACTCCTCCAAACTATAAAACGCCCTTACGGACTAAACAATTCTTAATTACTAGTTTCAGCCAGTTCGTTCTTAATATTCTAACATGATTTGGAAAACTATTGTACAATCTTAGAATACAAATATGTATGTATGTATTTAGGAATATTTACTTTTATGTGGTTTTAAATCATTTTTTAATCTAGTGTTATGTTCATGAACTCTTATGCATTCTTGAAATAGGTCATTATTATTATAAACAAATAACACTGCTTCATATATATTCAAACTTATTACAGTAAAAATCCTTTTTGAAATGAATACATTTTTACAACTATCCCTTGTCTTCATTTTATATAGTACTCTTAAGCACCTCTTTTGCAAAATCAAAATTCTGTTTATTTCCACCAAATTCCCCCAAAAGATGATTCCATATCTCATTCGAAAATGAATGTAGGCGTAATAAGAAGACAGTGCTGCGTCCTCACTAACATAATCTAAAATGACTCTTAGCGCATATTATTGGCCAAAGCAGTGACATGACACCTGTCCACAATTACTCCAAGAAATAAAATCTCATTCCCTGAAACTACATCAATGTTGTTAGATGTTACTGTTACACGTTCATTACTTCTGTTAGAACATAGAATAGTCTGTGTTTTTGAAATGTTTAAAAGTAGATCGTTCGAAGTACAATATTGCCTTAATAGGTCTAGTGTATTAACCATTATTTGAAGTAAGAGATCTTTATTATCCCCTTTAAAGTTAAGGGTAATATCATTGGCATACAGCACCATATATTCATGCGACACCTTAAGCAGTTCATTAGTATACAATATATATAGCAGGGATCCTGAGTCAACTGTCCCACTACTGTCACTGAATCCCCATAAATATAACCTGATAATAGATCAATAAATAGGTCATTCTGAACTGAAATTTGACGTACTTTACCCTAATATATCTAATATTTCTTTCAATTTGTCTATAAATGTCTCAAAGGACCCCAATTCTCTCCTATATACACAAACAACTAGTAACCTTAAGTCTTTGGCTACGATACCAGCACATTCTATAATCCCCTCAACACTCCTATGCACAATATTTGTGTCTCCTTCAAAATGAAGGTATTCCCTTCCAAAGATACATGCACCTCCATGTTTCATGCTAGGTCTTGCAAAAGAAGATCCAAGTTTATACCCTTCAATCCTTACAAAAATTCCTTTTTTTTTCCATCCAATGCTCCGATAGACAAATTAGATCATGTTTGTTATTCATGCTTTCTATGTACACTTGCATTTCCAAAGTGTTTGTATATATATATATATATATATATATATATATATATATATATATATATATATATATATTTCATACCGTATTTCTATATATGTATATGTTCATACCCTATTTCTGTTTGATATGTTTGTTTCTATTTCCGTATGCATTTTCATTGGAGTGGTTGCTTTTTTTTTACATATAAACATAAAACATTTTATTACATTAGGTAATACGAGGCATGTTTTTTAAGTAAGTACCGTTTTGGAATTAAAAAAAGACGTGCAAAGATATCGCTATAATTTTATTTTTACATGAAAGCCTGTACCTTAATCTACTTTTCTACATAATTTCCGTGAATATTGAGGCACTTGTCATAACGTGGCACCAGTTTTTGAATACCCTCCTCATAAAATTCTGCCGCCTGACTTGTTAACCACTGTATCACAAATGTGAGAGAATATTGAGGAAAGCAGTCGCACAATGATGAAATTGTAAAGCGTCTGTTTTCTCTCACCTTTTCGTCCACTTTCTGCACCAAATCTTCATTAACGACCGAAGGACGCCCACTCCGTTCTTCATCATGCACATTTGTGCGGCCATCTTTAAATGCTCTCACCCATTTCCTTACCATTCCATCACTCATAATGTTTTGTCCGTAAACTTCACAGATCTCACGATGAATATCGATCGGTTTTACGCCTTTAGCACTAAGAAATCGTATAACAGCCCGTACTTCACAATCGGCGGGACTCACGATTGTCGGAGGCATCTTAAACACTCAGTAAACAACGTATACAATGAAGAATCAGACTGTAATGGCGTCAGTGCGTAGACATGAGATGTAGGTTACCAGCGCGCATGCGCGGAACGCCGACCGTATCGCTGCGGCGGCGGATTCGCAAAACGGTACTTACTTAAAAAACATGCCTCGTATAAGAAATAAGCAATGACTATAATGGTGAATCAAGTCGGAAAAAAGTTTGCCGCTAGCGCACTCTATTGCAATTCGCTACCTAAACCGTTAAATATGGAACAATATCATGTAACAAGGAATATAATATATATAAAAATGCAACGTCTCTCTGTCGGTCTGTCCGTTAATGCGCTTATCATTCGGGAATCACTTATCCGACTTACGTGTTTTTTTTTTTTTAATTTTAACTTAATATTTATCCAAAAAAAATCTATAATATATATATATATATATATATATATATATATATATATACATATATATATATATATATATATATATATATATATATATATATATATATATATATATAACGCAACGTGTCTCTGTCTGTCCGTTAGTGAGCTTAGCGCTCAAGAACCATTTATTCGATTTACGTTTTTTTTTATAAAATATATGTTCTCTGGCCAGGTTATAGGATATATTTTATTAGGTTAGGTAACATAAGGAATAAGCAGTGGCGATAGCAGTGAATTAAGTCCACGCGCGCGCAACTGCGGGCACGGTAATTCTAATATAATCATCAAATACAAATTTAACAAATAAATCTGAGTATAATTATTTAAAGTTTTCATAAAATGTATGGCTTTTTAAAGTGTTTGTGTTTTAGTTGGTAAAAAATATTCTACTAGTGCATTAAGTGATAAGTGATTTTGTGTCGATAAACATTCGTATATAGAGAATATAGTATATATTTTTCATGCATTGCTATTATTGATGTTTTTTGAAGAGAACAATAAAATATATTCTCCTGTAGGACGAACTCTTCTGCGGTCATTATAATTGTAATTTGAACTTTGAAAAGGACTTCACAATTTCAATATGTCGAGAATGTGTAAAAGCAAAAATTGTGATACGTGATTACCATAGAGATCAAGTTCATTAAAATTTAAGTGCTTCAATTAAATATTTTCCAATAACTTTCAGTAATTTTCCATGTAATATTACAATACTAAATTTACATTACACAAGTTATTTTAACATGAACTGTCTATTGTATCTAGTTACCATGGAAAATGAGAGGAATTCTACTACTTTTTTTTAATAGTGTACGACATAATAATGAGATATCCTATTTAGTGCTACCAGCTGTACAAGTACGAAATGCGGATTTCAGGCAACAGATGGTGCACCAATGCAGTTTGTGCTATAAAGATTTGACGCTGCGCCATTTCGTTGTGTCATCGACAAGTGTCAGAAGCGCACGAGTGATAAATTAGAAAAGTGTCTGTATAGTGTTGTGTTGTTGTGTTCAATATGTCGAAATTTATACCGAACAAAGAGCATTCGCGGACAGCCTTAATTTTTTCTTTTTATTTGAAGAAAATGGCTGTTAAATCATACTGATTACTTCGAGAAGCTTATGGTGAACATGCTCCATCGCAAGATACGTGTGAACGATGGTTTCGGCGTTTCAAAAGTGGTGATTTCGATGTTGCAGACAAGAAACGTGGAAAAACCGCCAAAAAAAGAAGAAGATGTGGAATTGCAAGTATTGTTGGACGAAGATGCTACGCAAACACAAAAACAACTCGCCGAGCAATTGGGCGTTAGTCAACAAGCTGTTTCCAATAAGCTACGAGAGATGGGAAAGATTCAGAAGACCGGTAGTTGGATACCACATGAGTTGAACGACAGGCAAATGGAAAAAAAAACACGTGTGACATTTTGCTCGCTCGGTACAAAAGGAAGGCGTTTTTGCATCGTATAATTACAGGGGATAAAAAGTGGATTTATTTTGAGAATCCCAAGCACAAAAAATCGTGGGTAGACCCAGTCGCACCATCCACATCGACCGCAAGACCGAATCGCTTTGGCAGAAAGGGGATGCTCTGTATTTGATGGGACCAGAGGGGACTGGTCTATTATGAGCTATTAAAACCTGGGGAAACGGTTAATACTAAACCTTACCAACAACAATTGATCGATCTGAACCGTTCGCTGCTTGAAAAGACGCCAGAATACCGAAAGAGGCAACACAAAGTCATTTTTCTTCCTGACAATGCTCCATCACATACGGCAAAACCAGTTCGCGACACGTTGGAAGCATTCAGCTGGGAAGTTCTACCCCACTCGGCTTACTCACCAGACTTGGCTCCTTCCGATTACCACTTGTTTGCATCGATGGGTTACGCACCTGGTGAGCAACACTTTGGTTCGTACGAAGATGTGAAAAAATGGCTCGATGAATGGTTCACAGCAAAAGGGAAAGATTTTTACTGGCGTGGTGTTCACAAATTGCCCGAAAGATGGGAAAAATGTATAACAAGCGATGGAGCATACTTTGAATAAAGCACTTTTTATCATTCTTCCGCATTTCATCCTTGTACACCTGGTATCTATCACCGTAATTTTGACTAGGCAATATATTTCTGGTATTCGTAACTTATCGTTTCACTGGCACTGGCTCTAGTAGAGTTCTGCGTATTTCTAAAGATCAACGCAGCCTCAAAATATTACTATATCAACGATTTTATTAAGAAATTATAGTCGCAGACTGAAACAGAATTCATAATTCAAAATAAAATTTTGTAAAACCATAGAACTTTTTTAAAAGGGGGCTATATATTAAAAGTACCGAATTTATTTAAAAAAGAATATTACCTCTTCCAAAAAATGTTCTGTTCTGTATCAGGGATGCATGCTTTTCATCCAATTCTACACATGGCTAGGAATGCTCTTAAAATCTATAGAAAACTCATACAAGTTCCTAGAAATTTTACTTAAAAACACGGAAAAATATGTTTTCTTTTAGGTTCTGGAATATATATAGAACATAAATCTGATCTCCAAAAGTAGATAATTTTTTTTAGAACATCAGATTATTTTATTATTATAAATTCATTATAACATCAAAATCATAATAATATATTTCCGAAAAATAAAGCTTAAAATTCATGAGTACTATTAAAATTTATTCAGCTATAATTATTGTATTTGCATAAATATTTCTTTATCCTTAGATGTTTGTTCTGATGTAATCAACAAGTTATTTAATAATTTGATTTTTGGAAAATTTTTAATAGATTCACCTGTGACCAATTGTATCATTAACCTCTTAAAGACTCCTCGCATACCAAATAAACTTTTAAAAAGAAACACTTATAGCGGGAAGTCACATTTCAATTTACTCTTCTTACACAAATTTGAATGGCGGTTCAGGAGAAAAGGGATTAATTATCGAATTTATAAAATCTTAAATATTACTAAACAAGTGCTTAGAACTTAGAACTAGAACAATTCTGTAATCACATTATAGATAAGACGGAGCTGGGGAATTATGTAAAAATAAATCTACTATGTCACTTATATAAATTACTTTGAAAATAATAACTACAAAACTAACAAGCAAATTCGAATTATATCAAAACATTGAACAAGCACGTATTCAAAAAAAATTGAGATCACACGTAGTTAATTCGAAACATTATCAAAAGACTCTAGAATATGATAAGGACTTGTAATTAGCGTTGATAGACTATAACAAGGCCACTGACTAATAAAATATGCCATAAATGCTTTACAAAATTGTTAAATAGAAACACATGTTTTATGTTTATATGTAAAAAAAGCAACCACTCCAATGAAAATGCATACGGAAATAGAAACAAACATATCAAACAGAAATAGGGTATGAACATATACATATATAGAAATAGGGTATGAATATATATATATATATATATATATATATATATATATATATATATATATATATATATATATATATATCGATCAATTGTCGATGTTGGGTAACGTTTAATATTATCCGTTTCCCCAGGTTTTAATAGCTCATAATAGACCACTCCCCTCTGGTCCCATCAAATACAGAGCATCGTCTTTCTGCCAAAGCGATTCGGTCTTGCGGTCGATGTGGATGGTGCGACTGGGTCTACCCATGATTTTTTGCGCTTGGGATTCTCAAAATAAATCCACTTTTCATCCCCTGTAACTATACGATGCAAAAACGACTTCCTTTTGTACCGAGCGAGCAAAATGTCACACGTGTTTTTGCGCTTTTCCATTTGCCTGTCGTTCAACTCATGTGGTATCCAACTACCGGTCTTCTGAATCTTTCCCATCTCTCGTAGCTTATTGGAAACAGCTTGTTGACTAACGCCCAATTGCTCGGCGAGTTGTGTTTGTGTTTGCGTATCATCTTCGTCCAACGATGCCTGCAATTCCACATCTTCTTCTTTTTTTGGCGGTTTTCCACGTTTCTTGTCTGCAACATCGAATCACCACTTTTGAAACGCCGAAACCATCGTTCACCATCGTACGTATCTTGCGATGGAGCATGTTCACCATAAGCTTCTCGAAGTAATCGGTATGATTTAACAGCCGTTTTCTTCAAATAAAAAGAAAAAATTAAGGCTGTCCGCGAATGCTCTTTGTTCGGTATAAATTTCGACATATTGAACACAACAACACAACACTATACAGACACTTTTCTAATTTATCACTCGTGCGCGTCTGACACTTGTTGATGACACAACGAAATGGCGCAGTGTCAAATCTTGTCAAGCACAAACTGCATTGGTGTACCATCTGTTGCCTGAAATCCGCATTTCATACTTGTACAGCTGGTAGCACTAAATAGGATATCTCATTATTATGTCGTACACTATTAAAAAAAAGTAGTAGAATTCCTCTCATTTTCCATGGTAACTAGATACAATAGAAAGTTCATGTTAAAATAACTTGTGTAATGTAAATTTAATATTGTAATATTACATGGAAAATTACTGAAAGTTATTGGAAAATATTTAATTGCACTTAAATTTTAATGAACTTGATCTATATGGTAATCACGTATCACAATTTTTGCTTTTACACATTCTCTACATATTGAAATTGTGAAGCCCTTTTCAAAGTTCAAATTATAATTATAATGACCGCAGAAGAGTTTGTCCTACAGGAGAATATATTTTAATGTTCTCTTCAAAAAACATCAATAATAGCAATGCATGAAAAAATATACCAACTAAAACACAAACACTTTAAAAAGCCATACATTTTATGAAAACTTTAAATAATTATACTCAGATTTATTTGTTAAATTTGTATTTGATAATTATATTAGAATTACCGTGCCCGCGGCTCCGCTCGCGTGGACTTAATTAACTACTATCGCCACTGCTTATTCCTTATGTTACCTAACCTAATAAAATATATCCTATAACCTGGCCAGAGAACATATATATTTTATAAAAAAAAACGTAAATCGGACAAATGGTTCTTGAGCGCTAAGCTCACTAACGGACAAACAGACAGAGACCACGTTGCGTTATATATATATATATATATATATATATATATATATATATATATCGTTATATATATATATATATATATATATATATATATATATATATATATATATATATATATATATATATATATTATAGATTTTTTTGGATAATTATTAAGTTAAAATTTAAAAAAAAAAACACGTAAGTCGGATAAGTGATTCCCGAATGATAAGCGCACTAACGGACAGACCGACAGAGAGACGTTGCATTTTATATATTATATTCCTTGTTACATGATATTGTTCCTGATTTAACGATTTAGGCAGCGTATTGGAACAGAGTGCGCTAGCGACAAACTTTTTTTCCGACTTGATTCACCATTATAGTCATTGCTTATTTCTTATATTACCTACTGTAATAAAATTTATACTATAACCTGAACAGAGAACATATGTATGTATCTAAAAAAAAACACGTAAATCGGATAAGCCGTTCTCAAAGGATAAACGTACTAACGGACAGACAGACAGACAGATAGACAGACAGAGTTGTATTTATTTTATATGTATTATAGATTATTATTATTATTATATAACCTGGAAAGAGAACATACATATTATGAATAAAAAAAAAACATGTTAATCGGATAAGTGGTTTTCGAGTGATAAGCGCACTAACAAACAGACAGACCGACATATATATATATATATATATATATATATATATATATATATATATTTATATACATATATATTATATATATACTATATATATATATATATATATATATATATATATATATATATATATATATATATATATATATATATATATATATATATATATATATATATATATATATATATATATATATATATATATATATATATATATATATATATATATATATATATATATATATATATATATATATATATATATATATATACAATGTACATGTATGACTTAAAAAAAAAGTAAATTGGATAAGTGGTTCTCAAGTCATAGGTGCACTACAGACAGAGTTGCATTATATATATATATATATATATATATATATATATATATATATATATATATATATATATATATATATATATATATATATATATATATATATATATATATATATATATATATATATATATATATATATATATATCTTTTGCTAAATGATATTGTTCCATATTTAATGGTTTAGGCAATGTATTGCAAGAGAACGCGCTAGTGGCAAACTTTTTTCCGATTTGATTCACCATGAAAAAATATACCAACTAAAACACAAACACTTTAAAAAGCCATACATTTTATGAAAACTTTAAATAATTATACTCAGATTTATTTGTTAAATTTGTATTTGATAATTATATTAGAATTACCGTGCCCGCGGCTCCGCTCGCGTGGACTTAATTAACTGCTATCGCCACTGCTTATTCCTTATGTTACCGAACGTAATAAAATATATCCTATAACCTGGCCAGGGAACATGTGTATATTTAAAAAAAAAAGCAAGTAAATCGAATAATTGGTTCTCGAGTGATAAGCGCACTAACGGACAGACAGACAGAGAGACATTGCATTTTATACATATTATAGAAGGTTGTAGATAACCAGGCCAGAGAACAAATGTATGAATTAAAAAAAAATAAAACCGGTCAAGTGCAAGTTGAACTTGCACAATTAGTGTTCCGTACGTTGATTGTTTTTAAAATAAAAATTTTTGTTAGGGTGGTATAAAATGATCAGTGACTTCACAAAACACACCCCAAATGAGTTTTCAACAAAGTTTGTTTCCAATCTTTACTGAAAACTGGTGACCTTGAAATTTTGTTTTTTTTTATATACCAGATAAATTATTAAAGGTAATGTACTCGTGATAATTTTCGTTCAATCTCTACACCGTGGAGAATATTCCAGAATTTTTTCAAAATTTTTTGATCAGTACTTTTCGAGATAAGGTAGGGGACAGCGATTTTTTAAAAGTAATACAAAGAAAAGTGTGCGCAAGTATTACATTATACATATATATATATATATATATATATATATATATATATATATATATATATATATATATATATATATATATTATACTCGTGTTTTCACTAGCTTTCATTTGACACCACACTCGATGACCTAGTAAAAAAATTTTTTTTTTCACTTCCGATTTCACCCCTCAAAATGAACCCCTTAAGTCAAAATTTATGTTACGGTGGTATAAAATGATCAGTGACTGCACAAAACACAGCCCAAATTTGTTTCCAACAAAGTTTGTTTCCAATCTTTACTGAAATCTGATGACCTTGAAATTTTTGTTTTTTTTTTATATACCATATAAATTATTAAAGGTAATGCACTCGTGATAATTTTCGTTCAATCTACACCCCGTGGAGAATATTCCAGAATTTTTTCAAAATTTTTTGATAAGTAATTTTCGAGATAAGGCCCGGGACAGCGATTTTCCGCGCATTTTTAAAAATAATACAAAGAAAAGTGCGCGCAAGTATAATATTATATATATTTTTTACTCGTGTTTTCACAAGCTTTCATTTGACACCACACTCGATGACCTAGTAAAAAAAAATTTTTTTTCACTTCCGACTTCACCCCCCAAAACTAACCCCTTAAGTCAAAATTTAATTCTCAAAACTACATGACTCTGATGAGGCCATCAATTCCTATATTATTACCAAATTTCACCTTTCTATGTCAAATAGTTTCGGAGCAAATCGGGTGTGACAGACAGACAGACAGACAGACAGACAGACAGACAGACAGATAGACAGACAGACAGACAGACAGACAGACAGACAGACACCGAAGTGATCTTATAAGTGTTCCGTACGGAACACTAAAAACATGTAAATTGGATAAGTGGTTCTCTCAAGTCTTAGGTGCACTAACAGACAGACATACAGACAGAGTGGCATTTTATACATATATATATATATATATATATATATATATATATATATATATATATATATATATATATATATATATATATATATATATATATATAAAAATTATTCTTTGCTACATGATATTGTTCCCTATTTAACGATTTAGGCAGTATATTGCAAGAGAACGCGCTAGCGGCAAACTTTTTTCCGATTTGATTCAGTACTCTTGTCACTACTGACTCCTTATGTTACCTAACGTAATAAAATATAACGTATAACCTGGCCAGCGAACGTATGTATGTTTTAAAAAAAAGCACGTAAATCGGATAAGTGATTTTCGAGTGATAAGCGCACTAACGGACAGATAGAGAGACGTTGCATTTTATATATATTATAGATAAATTTTTAAAAATTAACAGGTTTCAGATATATTTTTTTATTATGTTCGCGTTCTTAATTCAATGTTAATTTATATAACATTTAAAATTACCTAACAACGTAAATTTTTTAACTACGCAATTTTCGTTGGGAAGTCAAGTTCTTTTACATGTAAAGTTTTTTTTAACAGCATTATTACTAATGTTGTTTAGTCAAATACTATCTAATTGTTTTTAATTTTTTAGCTAAAAATCTATTACTATGATTCATTACTCCTATATTTGTCCGATCTGGCCTCAATTGCTTGCATCCCTCTCTAAGTGCAGCACGTTGCTCTATTTTTGCAAATCGTAACAACAAGATCATACCAGAAAATAAATAACGCCTATTGATTTTTTCTATAGTTAAACTTCATTTATATCAACAGAACAGAATGTGTGCTTTTGTGTAATACTCGTAGATCTAGAGTTTCAGTGTAAACTGAAATTCTCCCTGTCTCCAGGCATCTATTGGGTGTGTGAATTAATTTTGAGGGATTTTTCAGTAAAAATATCGCCTCGTTGTAAAAAAATGGTTACAAATTGATTATTCAAAATATTGTCTATCGCTAGCCACTACTTTCTCCTATCTTTGTGGCAGTATATGAATACCACGTTGAAAGAACAACTCCTCTTTTGAGGCTATCCACGAATCGATCCATTTTTTGGTATCCTCATAAGAATGGAAGTACTATTCAGACAGGCCATGCGTTATCGATCGGAACAAGTGATAATCAGAAGGAGCAATGTCTGGTGAGTACGGCGGATGAGCTAGGACATCCCGTCCAAGCGCTTCTAGCATTTCCTTGACGAATTTGAGGAATTTTGCAACTTGTGGTTGAGCGTTGTCATGTTGAAAAATCACTTTGTTGTGTCTTTTGGCATATTGCGGTTGTTTTTCCTTCAACGCTCTGCTTAATTACATCAATTGTTGTCAATAACGTTCCCCAACAATAGTTTTGTTGAGCTCGAGGAGCTCATAATACACTACATCTAGCTGGAACCATGAATATTCGGCTTTGGCAAAGATCTGGATGGCTCACCGAGCTTCACCCATGATTTTTGGATTATCGTAGCGTATCCATTTCTCATCACCAGTTACGATAGGCTGCAAAAAAACTTTTTCGATTGTGTTGTTGAAGCAGATGAAAAATCGCCTTTCAATGTCTCTTGGTTTCAATTCGTAAGGCAACCAATTTCCTTACTTTTGAATCATTCCCAGTACATGTAAGCGCTTGAAATTGGTTGTGCCATCAACTCCTAATGATTCCGCAAGTTCTTTTTCCATTTGGCACGGGTTTTTATCGAGTAATGCCTCCAATTCTTCATCTTTAAACTTTTTATATTGGCGTTCTTTGTCTTTCGTATCGAAATTACCACTTTTAAAGCGTGAAAAACCAGTACGCGTGTTTTCATCTATAGAATATAATCACCATAGATTTTCGACAGCAATTGATGGCGTTCAGCAGCGCTTCTGTTCGAATTAAACAAGAAAAGTAATGCTTCTAGCAAATGATGTTTTGTTGGGACGCAATTCGACATATTCAATGCTCAAAAAAAATGTTGTTTACACCATGAATATAACAACAGTATGCGATATAAAACAAGTTACATCCTCTCTTAGAAATCCTTCAAAATTAATTTACACTCCTTATATTTAACATCTGTTTTTCTGAAAACACGTTTTTTACAGTTTGGAAAAAATCTCAAGTCATTCAACTACCCAAAATTCAAGCTCTGCGGAATTCAAGGATCTCATATCTATTGGTGAACCTGGCGCTCTACTTATGTACTGGAAAAAATCATTGAATGTCAGATTATAAAATTCAGTAATGATTATAGGATTCTACTGAACATCAGTAAAGACCGTAGCCGCATAACAGCTCTAACCATTGATATTTTCATAGAAAACGATAACAGTCTACTTACAATGCTAGTTCCTTTAGATTACTCAAAAGCGTTTGATCTAATAAACCGTTTTGTTAGCATAGCTAGGATACTTGGGTTTTTCTACGAACGGAAATGAATTTATGTCCAATTATCTAACAAACAGATTGTAAGCATTCAGGATCCGTGAGGAGTTGTTCAGTTTTACTTCCGTCCTGTGTAACGTTCCATGGAGATCTGTTATGGGATTGCTTTTATTTATTTAATACACATCACAATTTCACAAAATACTCAACACTACGTCACATTTTTATGCGAATGATATACAAATTTACTTATCGTTCCATCCCAGTGACATCGATACCTTATGTTCTTTAATTAAGCAAGATTTAAATTCATTTTGTGATATTTCAAATACCTAGTGCTTTAAATTAGTCCCTACAAAATTATAAATAATGTTATTTAGAAGAACAGCTGTACGCACCAGATGCTTGAACTCTGTTAATATTTTGTTGAATGATAAAAGACTCATACTCAGTCGGGAGGCTAAAAACTTAGGTCTGGACTCCAAATTATGATTCTCCAATCTTATTATATAAGTGTTTATCTTAAATACCACACGAAGATGAGGTATATGGTTTAAAAAGAAAGTATCACGTCACTTTTGGCAATTTGGAATGGTTAAATATGAAGCTTAGATGAATGTTATAAACTTGTTAACTATACCTCTGGAATTTCGAAGACTTTTCTCGTAAAATGTAGCCAAGCGTTATACTGATAACAGGATTCCCGAAGTATTTCGTATTTTTAACTTTAAGAGAAAATTTTGGTTGAAATAAGTTAATTTTTTTAAAAGATATTACAACTTTTATTTTTAGTTTTCCGTACGGAACACTTACGGGATCACTTTGGTGTCCCTCTGTCTGTCTGTCACACCCGATTTTCTCCGAAACTATTTGAGATATAAAGTTGAAATTAGGCACAAATATAGAAATTGATGGCAAAATCAAAGCAATCTAGTTCTGCTAGTAAAATTTTGACTTAAAGAGTTAGTTTGGGTGGGTGAAATCGGTAGTAAAAAGAAATTTTTTTACTCAGTCATCGAGTGGGGTATTAAAAATATGTAGGATGCTTGCGCATACTGTTCTCTATATTATTTGTAAAAAAATCGACAAAACTCGCTGTCCCACCACCCTATCTCGAAAAGCACTGACAAATAATTTTGAAGAAATTTTGGAACAGTCTTCATAACATGTAGATCGAGCGAAAATTATCACGAGTCCATTACGTTTGATAAGTTTTCTGGTTAAAAAAAAAAACTATGTGCATTAATAATATGGTGGAGGTTATTTTAAAATACTTTTCAGGACGCACACTGGTGGCCAACGTATAGATACAGAGAGAAAATAATTTTATTTTATTTGTTTTTAATTAAACAAATACGTAGTTGTTTTACGCCTTTATTACTAGATTCTAGGTTGAGCTAGATTAATTTATTGACTACTAGCTGACCCGACAGACGTCCTGTCCAAGTTTCATTAAATTTGTTTGTGATCGTTTTGTAAATTTGTGAAGAGCTATTGAAAATGTGTGAACAAAGTAAAAAAGTGAAAAATGAAAAAGACGTATTTCTGAGTGATCATTGTATTTATTAACGATTGTGGTCATGGACATTCAATTTGAGGAGGCGTACATTCAGAAGTACACCAATGGGCAATTTTACATGCGAGATGAATTCTATCGGCAGTACACAGCTGAAATGCTGGAAATGTGTCATGTGCCTGAAATGTGATCGACTTGGAACCATGCGATTTTGTTCCAAAATTTAAGTCACAATTGAATTAAGTTATAATTTCATAACTTCACCTTGCCAAAATATGATGGGATATTGTACACACGCTGCAGCTGATCGTTCCGCCGATGTAGAACGATATTACGGGATTCGAAATTTTCACCAACGACGACAATGGCGACTTCATCAGTTGTTCGCGCATTGAAACGTCTTGCGTGTTCTCCCGCAGGCTTTTTATTGACTCTGATTACAATTTGGAGATTATCAGATGGCATGCGGTCTAGTGCGGTTTTGAACAATGCAATAAATTCGTCGTGTTGATGAAAAAAAGTTTGCAGTTGTTCCACAATTGGTCTTTTCACCGAACTGTTGTGTACACACTTCTTGTGGTGAATTGCCCATAAAATAACTGTGCAGAAATTTATAGTCTGCATCCGGCAGTGGTAATAGCGAACCTGCTCGAAGATATATTTGACCTTGAATCTGTAAATATTAATATATATATATATATATATATATATATATATATATATATATATATATATATATATATATATATATATATATATATATATATATATATATATATATATATATATATATATATATATATATATATATATATATATATATATATATATATATATATATATATATATATATATATATATATATATATATATATATATATATATATATATATATATATATATATATATATATATATATATATATATATATATATATACATTAATATAATAATAATGTTGTTGTCGAATAATCATGTTGTGTGGAAATGTCGAATGATGCGAATGTATGCTGTGTGGAAGTGTCGAATGGTGTGAAAGATGATTTTGTTGCAGTTACCTTGAAAGTGAGCATGAAATTGTCCAGAACCACGTTTGTTGTGCCAAATGAAATCATTTGGAAGCAAGCAAGAATTTCAGGATTTGTGTCAGGAAATGTGTGGAATCTGTTTCCGTTCCAGAAACTAATGAGCGCAATGGCTCTGGTAACGGGATCAATGGCGCCAATTGACTTTGCCACTTGTGCAACACAATCCAGGGGTTTCGTGTCTGTATTTCAATGCCTTATAATGTGGGCACACAACGCTCATCGATCCAATAGCATTGGATTGGCCTGCACTGTAATCAATTGTCATGTTGTAACGGAATGAAGCTCGATGAGTATTCAACGGAATATTAGTTCAGGTCATTCGATGCATATCATCTTCGTTTGCATTTTCTCTTTCTTCTTGTATACATGCTGAACGTGTTTGTGATAATCGATTCCTTTCAATTGCATTTCGCTCTTCGCGTTGCTCTGCAGTTCGATTGGGTCGAAAATTTGTTTGGTTTGTAGCATTGCGAGTTCTGCGACCTAAATTGCTCCGTCTTATTGGCGGCATTGCAATGCGATTAAATTGTGTCAATTCAATTCAATTGTGTCGATTGCGACCCAATGTGCGATGCGAAGAATTACAATTCAACTGAAAATAGACAATTGATTCACTTTGTTGTTACTGTATAACCGTTTGTCACTTCAAAACTCGCCGTATTTCGTAAGTAAATCTGTAAATTTGTTTGCGATAAAACGACGAAACTTAATTCATTCCATGAAACGATTGCTATGAACTTACAACAGAATCAAAATTCAACTGAAAATAAACAACTAAATCAATTTTTCGTCACTATGCAACCGATTGGCTTGATTCACAATTTGACAATCAGCTGTCAAACGACATTTTCGCATGTAGCGAAATAAATTGGAATAGAAATTAAATAACTACACTTGTTGGACAGATCGCGAAACAACAAAAAGTAAAAACAATTGTAATTTTATTTTAATTTAGGCTGGAATGCGTCTTTCCAGATTTTTCTCTAGATCTTCCAGATTTTTTTTTTATTAAAATATTCAATTGAGTTATTTCCATCCCGGGAGCATAACGAACAAGACAAAAAAGGAATCAACCAAATATATCGT
Organism: Pachyrhynchus sulphureomaculatus; assembly: GCA_019049505.1. Taxonomy (NCBI): domain Eukaryota; kingdom Metazoa; phylum Arthropoda; class Insecta; order Coleoptera; family Curculionidae; genus Pachyrhynchus; species Pachyrhynchus sulphureomaculatus. The sequence continues at coordinate 62,738,414 of CM032449.1, forward strand.
TTCTATCGTCAGTTATGATCGAGGTGCATACAAAAGTTATGATTTTGGCAGTTTGTCCGAATTTTCCGACTTTCCTTTGTAATTGTCCCGAATTTTCCAGGACCATAACGAATAAAACAAAAAAAGAATTACGCATATCGATCGTCGAATCGTGATTTATGGTCTTGAGTTCATACAAAAATCCCATAGGAAAAAGCACTTTCACCCGAATTTTCTAATTTTCCGAGCAACTTTTCCAATTTTTTTTCCCCTAAAAATCTTATTCGGACTATTACGAACATTTTTTAAGAAAAATTAACCAGATCAGTCCAGCCATTCTCAACTGATGCACTTACCAACGAACAGCATTTAATTTTTAGTGTTCCGTACGGAACACTTATAAGATCACTTCGATGTCTGTCTGTCTGTCTGCCACACCCGATTTTCTCCGAAACTATTTGACATAGAAAGTTGAAATTTGGTACAAATATAGGAATTGGTCGCCTCATCAGAGCCGTGTAGTTTTGAAAGTTAAATTTTGACTTAAGGGGTTAGTTTTGAGGGGTGAAATTGGAAGTGAAAAAAAATTTTTTTACTAGGTCATCGAGTGTGGTGTCAAATGAAAGCTTGTGAAAACACGAGTAATGTAAAACTTGCGCACACTTTTCTTTGTATTATTTTTAAAAATTCGCGAAAAATCGCTGTCCCCTCACCTTATCTTGAAAAGTACTGATCAAAAAATTTTGAAAAAATTCTGGAATATTCTTCACGGGGTATAGATTGAACGAAAATTATCACGAGTGCATTACCTTTAACAATTTATCTGGTATATAAAAAAAACCAAAAATTTCAAGGTCATCAGTTTTCAGTAAAGATTGGAAACACACTTTGTTGAAAACTCATTTGGGGTGTGTTTTGTGAAGTCACTGATCATTTTATACCACCGTAACAAAAATTTTTATTCCAAAAGCAGTTAACGTACGGAACACTAATTGTGCAAGTTCAACTTGTACTTGACCGGTTATTATTTATATAGATCAGGTAGCTACGATGCTGTAACTATTATACATTATTGACTAAGGTAAATAACGTGAAAATTTTTGGATCTTAAGATATATACATGTCAGGGACCTAATTAACTTAGCCTAGGTAAGGATTTTAATTTATTTTAAAAGCAATCACCGTACGGAAGACTAATCGCGCAAGTCGGACTTGCACTTGACCGGTTGTTTTTTTAAGATCTGTCTTGAATGAGGGACAACGCATTCTAGTCTAGATTTTAAATATTTTCCTTTTTGTTCTTTCTGTGTCAAATGTGATAAATATCTGTCTTCTGTAAATAAAACGTTACATCATACTTTTATTCTATTTACATATTTTATTATGTAGTTAAGTATAAGTACACTGCTCTCTGTTCGTCGGATGAGTGCGAATTCTGTATTTATTAATTACACAGGTGTACAAAAAAGATAATTCTCTTTCTTTTAAGTGAGACAAGTATTTTCTTAAGTATTTTTGTATGCTGAATCCAGAAAAATCATAAAAAAGACAACCATCGTTAGTTATTTGTCAGAAAATAGACTTAAAGAAAAAAATAAATTCTAATAAATAATGTAAAACTGTATAATTATTAAAATTATGGAATAAAAACTATTATTTCGGACATCTTTAGATGTTCTGAATCTACATTTATCATAAAAACTTTAAAAAATTAGGTTTTAGTGTTCATGTTCCACAAAAAAAAACACGCATACACCACCTTTAACTGAGCTACGAAGCAAGATGCTGTTTTTAATTTTTATTAATATTGAACAAAACTATTATTTCCAGTATTTTTTGAAGTTCTTAATTCTCACTTGACATCAAAAAATAAAGTCTTATGTCAGCATTGGTATAACGACTAAAAACGAAACGAAAAGAATCGTATTTCTAGAAGTTACCAAAAGTGTTCTTCGTATTTGCTGAACCATCCTAAGACTCGTTTCGCCGTATCACGGCTCATCAGCTGGGCTAGGTTCAGCAAATATGAGAACACATTTTTAGTCCTTTATCCAGGCAACTAACGGAAAACTATAACAAATAGATGCTTATACTGCACTCTGTCGGTGACTGACTAAGCCTATTCAAGCAGAGCGGCACAGAACGGCTGGCACTTATTGCAGAAATGCACCTTTCTCGAGTTTACTGCTCGAAGGCATAGATGGCAGCATTGGTATAACAAATAAAAACGAAACGAAAAGAATCGTATTTCTAGAAGTTACCAAAAGTGTTCTTCGTATTTGCTGAACCATCCCAAGACCCGTTTCGTCGTATCATAGCTCATCAGCTGGGCTAGATTCAGCAAATACAAGAACACATTTTTAGTTCTTTATCCAGGCAACTAATGGAAAACTATAACAAATAGATGCTTATACTGCACTCTGTGGATGACTTACTAAGCCTATTCAAGCAGAGCGGCACAGAACGGCTGGCACTTATTGCAGAAACGCACCTTTCTTGAGCTTACTGTTCGAAGGCATAGATGGCAGCATTGGTATAACAACTAAAAACGAAACGAAAAGAATCGTATTTCTAGAAGTTACCAAAAGTGTTCTTCGTATTTGCTGAACCAACCCAAGACGCGTTTCGCCGTATCACGGCTCATCAGCTGGGCTAGGTTCAGCAAATACGAGAACACATTTTTAGTCTTTTATCCAGGCAACTAAAGGAAAACTACAACAAATAGATGCTTATACTGCACGCTGTCGGTGACTTACTAAGCCTATTCAAGCAGAGCGGCACAGCACGGCTGGCACTTATTGCAGAAACGCACCTTTCTCGAGCTTACTGCTCGAAGGCATAGATGGCAGCATTGGTATAACAACTAAAAACGAAACGAAAAGAATCGTATTTCTAGAAGTTACCAAAAGTGTTCTGCCGCTGATGAGCCGTGATACGGCGAAACGCGTCTTGGGATGGTTCAGCAAATACGAAGAACACTTTTGGTAACTTCTAGAAATACGATTCTTTTCGTTTCGTTTTTAGTTGTTATACCAATGCTGCCATCTAGGCCTTCGAGCAGTAAGCTCGAAAAAGGTGCGTTTTTGCAATAAGTGCCAGCCGTGCTGTGCCGCTCTGCTTGAATAGGCTTAGTAAGTCACCGACAGAGTGCAGTATAACCATCTATTTGTTATAGTTTTCCGAAAGTATTATGTTCAGTTTCAACAAAAAGCTCACTTTTAACACTAACAGAGGTGCTACGTGGTGGGTAAAATGCTTTTTTAAGTAAATAAATGCAATGAAATAATAGTTTTGTTCAATATTAATAAGAATTAAAAACATTTTTTTAATTTAGAAGTTGCACATATTTGTTTTAAACAGCAATTTGCTACGCAGTTTAGTTAAAGGTGGTGTATAAGTGTTTCTTGTTAAACATGAAAAGTAAAACCTAATATTTTTCAGTTTTTTTTTATGATAAATGTCGATCCAGAACATTTAAAGATGCCCGAAATAATAGTTTAATTCCATAATTTTAATGATTATATAGTGTTACAATATTTATTATAATTTAATTTTTTTAATTTAATAGTTTTAAGTTAAGTGAACAGTAAAACAAATAATTTTTTTATTTACTGATTAACTCCACATTTATTTTAATCTTTAAGGTTAATAATAAATGTTGAGTTTATCAGTAAATAAAAAAATTGTTTGTTTTACTGTTCACTAAACTTAAGCTTAATGGATCTCCACCAAGTATCTGCCATTACAATACTATTTAATAGTTTTCTGGCAAAAGTGTATTTTCTGGAAAACCCTGAGGGTGGATGTGTTTATATATATATATATATATATATATATATATATATATATATATATATATATATATATATATATATATATTCTCGGCAATAAGACCATTTATTATTATTATTTATTGAAAAACAAACATAGGTTGTACTTTGCTAAAATGCAATTTAAAGCATAAATATAAAAGATCTATTATTCATTAATAATAACGTTGAGGTCCCTGTTTGCTAAACCATAGGTAATATAAAGTCCTACATTAACTGCTTAGCTGCTGATCAAAATCCTTAATAATCATATTCAAATTACATTAATGCACACATATACAAAAAACTAGTGATTTTTGTGGTCAATGAATTTTTCATATTAGATTGTGTAATAAATAGCTATTTAATTTCCATGAAAATAATTGGCTAACACGTTTAATTCCTTATAACTTATTTCGTGATTATTGCTAATTAGACCCTAATGGTGTCATCATTAGTTAGTTAGTATTAATTTAGGATGATAGATCATAAATTTAATGTTTTACGTATCAATAAATTCTAAATTTTAATTAAAACAAAATAATGATACCAATTTGGGTGAAAACGTGCACTTTTTTTACGGAAATAATTACTTAGACTTAAATCATCAAGGAGAATTAAAATATTAGGTATATATATATATATATATATATATATATATATATATATATATATATATATATATATATATATATATATATATACATGGTATCTATTTTAAGTGGTGTAACTATTCCTACCTTTTGAGCAATACTATAAAGTCGTTTAAATAAGAAAAATGTACTTTGCAAGGTTGATTTAGAATTATGTTGATTTTTTTTTTGTTTCTGAGATATTGAAGTTTAAAAATCACCAACATCTTTATTTCCATCTCATCCAATTATAAATTATGGGTTTTAATCTAATGAATGACAAACTCTTGGATATGCTATCTGATAATATGCAAATATCGTGTAATTACGAAAATTGGGGGGAAAAGCAGACGAATTAGCAAGATTTGGAGCTACAAAACCACCCAGCGGTCTAGATCCAGTGTTTGGTATAGCAAAAGAGGCGGTAAAAATGACAATTAACAGACGGTCACATCAGCAACATCTAGATAATTGGTTAGTTCAGGTCAGGACATCTGGTCAAAGACATGTGATGGACGTAATTGGCGGCCCCTCAAAAAAAATAAACAACTAGCATCTTTTGTTTAACAACGTCCCAGACCATACTAGTAGTGGGATTGATCACAAGCCACTCTCACCTGATGAAACATTTGAAGAGGAAGGAAGTTCTATGCACATGTTACATGAATATGCGGCTTTAACTCGAAACAGACATAAATTGTTGGGAGATTATCATCGTTGCGATAAACTACAACACGAAGGGATTGGAAGGAAGCTAATAAACTTTCTTAACAGGACGAAGCTCAGATAACCAAGAGAAAGGAGTTTAGTAAACCAAGAGGCTATAGTGCACAAACAGGTACAATTGCCTATTTCGACCACAACCAACCAACCATGAGTTTAGAAAACCTTGAATATCAGAATTTCATATTTTATTTTCCTCTTGGAAGAGACGTACTCAGGTTTTGCATTCAACATTTCGACCATGCATCACTCAACTCTGTATCACAATGTTTCAGTGCAAAACATCCATCATAAACATTCTCTAAATGCGGTCCTGATTTTTTAAATGACAAAGGATAAGCCAGTTGTGAAATGAACTTTCATAGCTAGGGACTAGTAAATGCGTATCATATGTTTAAAAAAAATAGTTTACTATGGGACAAAAAGTTACTCCCTCTTTTGTTACCAAGCAATGCATTTTGTAATTTTTGGTGTTCCGTACGGAACACTTATAAGATCACTTCAGTGTATGTCCGTCTGTTCGTCTGTCACCCGATTTTCTCCGAAACTATTTAACATAGAAAATTAAAATTTGACAGTAATATAGGAATTGATGGCTTATTCAGAGCCGTGTAGTTTTGAAAGTTAAATTTTGAGTTAAAGGGTTAGTTTTGGGGGGTGAAATCGGAAGTGTAAATTGAACGAAAATCATCACAAGTTTCTTTAATAATTTATCTGTTATATAAATAAAAGACTTCAAGGTCATCAGTTTTCAATCAAAATCGGTAAAACATTTAGGGTGTGTTTTGTGAAGTAATTGATCATTTTATACCTCCGTAACAAAAACAATTAACGTACGGAACACTAATTGTGCAAGTCCAACTTACACTTGACCGGTTATTTTTTTTATAAAAAAAATTATAATTGAAAATCCTATGTTTAAAAAAATTTTAATTGCAGTACGCAATTCTTATTACAGGTTTCGAGAAAAGAATAGTTATTACAAAAAATAAAAAAGCCACTATGCATGCTGTATTTTTTAAATTGACTTTGTACTATATAATTTGTTAAAATGGATTCCACAAACCAAGAAAAAATGGACATGATTGTAGTTTTTGCTCGATGTATGAGTAATTCAAATAATGCACGTCTAATGTATAGTTAACTGTATCCACAGAGAGCAGTGCTAAATAACACACAATTTGTAAGGTTTGAAGGGAATCTTTGGCAATTTGAATCATTTAAACAAGCGCGAAATAGGCAAAAAACTATAACCTTATAAAGCAATGTTAACGAGATTAACGTGTTTGGTAAATTTTATCATTTATGAGTAATATTTTTTTGAAGTACTTTTTAATTAAAAATTTTGGATACTTAAATCTTAAATGAAATAACAACAATGTTGTTTCATTACGCGAAATTGAAAAAAGCATTCAAGAAAGAAAATTTAACACCGCAACGATTATAAACCCTACCGTTGCGTCAAGAGGATAATCGGCGAAGATGCATATTCTGCTGATGGATTGTTTGTAAAACAAGACAAGACGGAAATATATGTAGAGAAAATTTATGGCTAGACTTCAGTAGGTTGGATGGATCCAAGGAAACTAATATATTTGTCGGGAAACGGCATTCCAGGAAAGTGTTGGAGTTGTTTGGTTAGCATTCTCAACTTTAAAGTGTTACGACTACAAATTTTCGATAGTATTTTAACGGACAAACATTTAGAAGACTTGCCATTAGAAATTATTAAAAATTTCAGATATTTTCAACAATTTCTCAAGGTAAGGTTACGTCAAAGATCATGTGTATAAACTGCGTCAAATCGCAGAACATCTTAAAGAAAAAATAAACCATGCTTGCAAAAAAGGTTTTCCAAGAATACTACAAAAAATTCATCGACAGGTGAACAAAAACACAAGTTTATGCCTAAATAACTATAGTGGACATTTTTAAGATATAAATTAACAGATATTTATACTTAATATTATATTATATTTTGTAATAATTACCAAGAGAACTTTTTATATATTAAAAACATTTTAGTTTCTCGTTCAATTGTTGAATGATTTCCTTTCCATAATTTTTTAGTGTTGTAAATTTAAATATGCCAAAAATAAAACAATTTTTTATTCAAATAAATGTTTATCATTCTGCTATCCAAACTAATTAAGAACAGTATGAATAAACAGTAAATATTATTTATACATACATAAGCGATCTTCCTTACGGTGTTGAAGTGTCACGGCAGAAGTTTCTCCTCACTCGATGATCTGTAGCCATCCTCTCTGCATGTCTCAACTCGATCCCTCTTCTCTGAAGCGATTTGGATAATTCACTGTTCCAACTATTTTTGGACCAGCCTCTTTTCTTCCTCTTATATATATATATATATATATATATATATATATATATATATATATATATATATATATATATATATATGCGAGAGGAAATATTATTTATATTTTAACATATTCATTAAAAAACAAAGATAAATATATTCTTGTAAAACCCAGTATTTTAAAACTTAGATTTAGTAACCTTTTACTAAAAAGAATAGTGTAGCAAACGTTTTAAATTGTTCCATTTCTATAAAATCGGAGGCGCATTTAGCATATTAGATTTATGCTAGATATTTCAACGGGGTTTTTTATGTTTACTGTTAAATTAATAAACAATTTTCTAATCGAAATGCTGGGATATAGATCCAAGTAAACCATCGTTGTATTTAGGGTAAAAAATTATTTCTAAAATTTCGATGAAAAACCCAGGGCCGTCTGAAGTTGATAACGGGTCCGTAACTGTCACAATGGATGTAAAATCTGAGTAAGTGCCTTGAAAGAAGAGAATGAATAATGAAATTGTATATATATATATATATATATATATATATATATATATATATATATATATATATATATATATATATTATATTTTTACGTGTTCTTGGTATTAGATCATTAAAACTATTCTTGGATCTGTTATATATTTATTGACGTTTCGACCTTCGGAAGAGGTCTTCTTCAAAATTTGCTCTAAAAGATTACATTAGAAGAATTAAATATAGATAAGTAATTAATCAGTTTGTTGTGTATTTCGGGGTTAAAATATTTGTATCTTTTCGTAGTTTTTAATTTAAGACACTTAACTGTATACATTAAAGAGGGCCTTACCTTAGAAAGTAGTTCATTTTGTGGGGGTGTTAAGTTTAAATCACTGTTAAAATCACATTTTTACTTTCTACAAACAAACCACTTAATTTGAGGGACTTTATATGACTGATAGGGTAGGGTAGGTTTAGGTTATTTACATCTTTTTTTTTTTTTTTTTTATTGGTCTAGCACACGTGCTGCAGGGAAGTCCCTAAAGCGCTCCAGGAGCGGCACGAGTGCGGAAAAAGCGATTCACGTTGTTCTTGAATCGCTGTAAATTGTACTCGGTGGGAAACACAGCGCTGGGCAAATTATTCCAAAGGGATGACGTTCTCCATATAAAAGATTGCTTGAAAAGCGTTGTACGCGGAGTAACAAGCTGAACCTCATACGGATGCGAAGCACCAGCGCGACGTGTATTTCTGTTTTTTTGTTTATTGCAGTGGGCGTCAACCGAATATGTACGGATTCGAATATTTCTCTTTTTTTTTGTATTTATTCCGGTGTTGATAATTTTGATATTTTTGAAATCAAAGGTATGACTTTTATTTATTTCATGATTCGTAAGGGCTGTACTGTTTTTTTTGTCGTATTTATGGCCTTTGATTCTATTTTCTAGATATTGGCTTGTTTGCCCGACGTATATTCCTTCGCAGTTATTACATTTGATTTCGTAGACTATGTTACTTTTTTTATTATTTGGGGTTTTGGTTTTAAGCCTGGAAAAACTGGATGAGAGCAAATTATATGATTTGTGACATAACCGAATTTTGTAGTTTTCCAAAAGTTTTTTGAGTGGTCGGGTTAGTCCATTTATAAACGGTAAAGCAATATATGGTTTATGGTTGTTGTTGGTTGGTTTTTTACTTATTATGGTATTGTAAAATTTATGTATTCGTTGTTTGAAGATTTTGTTTATAAGGTACATCGGATATTTATTGAGTGTTAATGCTTCTTTAGCTTTGGTTGTTGCACTCTCTCTGTATTCTGTGTCAGAAAGCTTGATTGCTCTATCTGCTAGACCTATGATTACAGATTTTTTTTGTGAATTCGGGTAGTGTGATTCATAATTAAGGTATCTAGAAGATCATGTATTTTTAGTATACCATTCAGTTTTTATATTTTCATTATTGTGGTGTAAAGCTACATCTAAGAAATTTATTTTATTGTTATATATATATATATATATATATATATATATATATATATATATATATATATATATATATATATATATATGTATGTATGTATGTATGTATGTATGTATGTATGTATGTATGTATGTATGTATGTATGTATGTATGTATGTATGTATGTATGTATGTATGTATATATATATATATATATATATATATATATATATATATATATATATATATATATATATATATATACATGCATACATACTATATAATACGTAGGCTAAAAAGTTTTTGGTCTAGCCACTTAAAACACATTTTTTTTTGCGAAAATTCGACTTTATTCCTCAAAATAGTCTCCTTCAGGAGCGATACAATCAGTCCAACGTCCCTACGGTGGATGAGGCAGCAATTCGAATTTCAATACATGCCATTTTGCCATCGTAACCATTGACTTGTGACACGGCGCATTGTCTTGATGAAAGAGCACTTTTTTCTTGTTCATTTGGGGCCGTTTCTTTGTGCTTTCTGCCTTCACACGCACCAATAACTTTATATAATATTCGCTATTGATGGTTTTTCCCTTCTCAGCATAGTCGATGAAAATTATTCCATCCGCATCCCAAAATACAGAGGCCAAAACCTTCCCAGCCGACTGTCGTGTCTTTGGTCGCTTCGGGTGACTTTTAGCAGCTGCTGTCCCAGTTGACTGCTGATTTGACTCAGTTGTGCAGTGGTGGATCCATGTTTCTTCCTTTGTCACATATCGTATGAAAAAATCCTTTTTATTACAGGTCCAAACAGCGCTCAGAATCAACACGTTGTTGTTTTTGGTCCACTGTGAGCAAACGCGGTACCCATTTCGAGCAGAGCTTTCTCATGCCCAAATGTTCATACAAAATATGACCAACACGTTCTTTTGATATCTTTATGTCAGCTATCTTACGCAATTTCACTTTACAGTCATCCAAAACAATTTTGTGGATTTTTTCGATGTTTTCTGGTCTCACCATCTCATTTCGGCATCCAGAGCATTCAGCATCATTTGTGTCTGTACGACCGCGTTTAAATTTAGCATACCAGTAAATGATGAGTGATTTTCCAGGGCAGAGTCGCCATCCTATTATTTTCTGGTAGCAAAATATATTGGTTTTTTTGGAGTTCCGACTCTTGATAACCTGACATTTAATTGGCCATAAGAAAAGCATTCCTGTCTGAAATCAATTCTCACATGTTTGAAAGTTTGTCCTTGGGAATTGTTTATTGTGAGAGCAAACTATACTTTCACTGAAAACTGCAATTGCTTGAAAGGAATTGACAGATTCGTTGAGATTATAGGAATACGCGGAATATGCGCTAGTCCTTAATAGCAACTACACATGTACAGTTTCTTGGGAGTAAAAAACTACTTAATAGAAATTAAAAAATTGCTTACTAAATAGCAGAAAACTCAAAACTAAATGAACTACTTATTGAAAAAAAATACACTATTAACAGTCACCAAGGGCAAGTACCTACTGACACCAACAAAGTACCTACAATGTGCCTACAACAAGAATGAAAGAAGCTTCAAATTATGAATAACAAAAACTATGGCAACACATTTTTTCGTCTCCAAAAACATAACATCAAGGAATGAGAAACGAAATAATAATTATTTACAAACAACAAACGAATTAAATTTTCTAAACGTAAATTCAATAATGGCGATTTGTTTAAATCTACCTGGTGGTTGAGCAAAGTACCTGTAGTCCCTAATCGGTTTATCTGCATTGTCTCTAGAGATACCCTTGAAAGATATTCCTAACAACATATCAACATAATTTTAAACAGCGGAAATTATTAAAAAAGAATCCATATCTAATAACAACATCAACCAAGACTTAAGGACAATAAAAACTATTCAGAGTAAAGCAAAACAAAATGATGTAATCTTTACCAAAGCAGACATAGGTAACCCAGTAATAGCAGTAGATAAAATCGAATATATTAATAAAACGTTAGATTTTTTTCAAAACAGGAAATTACGAAATTTTAAATAGAGACCCAACAAATATTTTTCAAAAAGAAATAAAACAACAAATTGAACAGGCTAAAAGCATCATTCACGATAAAGATAAATTTAAATTGATAAATATGAATCCCCAAATCCCACAACTTTATTCACTCATAAAATTACACAAACCTGACCACCGTATCAGATCAGTTGTATCCTATATCTCTGCTCCAGTAAATAAGACGTCATTCTTTTTGATAGATTTAATCTAATATCATAGCAAATTTGAACCTAAATACAGTATCAAAAACTCATACAAACTCATGGATAAAGTTAAAAATATAACAATACCAGATAATTCGATGTCAAAAACTTATTTCCAAGTGTTCCCCAAGACGAAACATTAATTTTAATAGAGAACCTATTAACAAAAAACAAAGTAAATGAAGTTATAAGTATGGACATAATTAATTTATTAAGAACCTGGCTAAAACAAAAGACCCAGAGATATTATGCAAAGGATGAAGATCACGTCATACTCCTCATAATAATTTTTTCGTTTTGGTATTTGAAAGCTCTGCCCTTCTGCATGTTGCCCTCTGGGTACCATCTTGTTTAAGTACATGTTTTTCTTGGTTTCCCTTCAATTTTCTTTATAATTACATTCCCATTGAAGTAACATTAATAATAATAACAATTATAATAATAAATTAATTACTATGTTCCCAATTAATGAAAACCCCTTTCCATTTGCCGCCTCCTCTTTTCCTTGCTCTACTCCCCCCAGATGAACTAAAAATTGTTTCCTTTATATGTCACTTAATTGTCATAACAGCGAAAATTTGCCTTCCCATTGGATATCCTTTCCGTTCATACCAAAATTTTATTATATGACGTAGCACTTAATTTTGTACTAAACCGGTCCTTTCCTGGTCGTTCGACCTTTCCTTTTATTCTTTTTGAGTGATCCCTTACATCTGTCAGGTGGTCGTCCTTTGTCAGCGCCCTGTCAAAGTTGTCACTTTTTCATTTTTCTTTAAGATGGCAGGTGGTTAATTAGTTTTGAATTTCAGCATCCAAAGTTATCAATGGCATCCCTGCTGTAAATGCCATGTTTTTATGTTAATATGTTAGTGAATAGTGGTTGTTTTATTTCAGTGTTGGTTTTTACTATGGCAATTGTTATTGATGGTCATTCTTGTTAGATTAAATTGCATGCTACATGTGAGTCACCTGTTTTTGACATTTCTTCATAATGATAATAATAATTTGTGATTGTTTAGAATAATAATACTTTTAAATTACAATAGTTACATATTAATAATTGTAAGATTGAAATCAAAAATTGCAAATTAGAAATTAATAATTAAAATTAATAATTAAAAACTTGACTTAATAACACCAATTCTTTATGCCTAATTTTCTTTATTGGTTGCTTCGTTATCTCTTTTTCAGTTTGTGCCCTGATGAAGGTTCCAACCTAGGACCGAAATATTGGCTAAATGAATATAGTATGAACATCTGTTGATGCCCCCTTTTGCCGAGTTCCCCAACTAGTTTCATAACTTTATTAATATTTGTAATTTTTTATTAGGGACAGGAACCCTCCAAGACATACTTTTGGACCAAAATTGCTTGCTCAGCCTGCAACTTTTAAGTATAAAAAATTTATCCCCTGGGACCCTTAAAGTACACTACTTAGTACAAGACTAAATTACCATAAAAGTTAAAGGACCCCGCACTAACTTTATGGAAAATGGCTTTCAGTGGATTTGGACGAAACTGTGGGAAAATGTGATTTATGCGATGCTGAACAAAATATCTCATAGCCTCAACTTTAACCTATGAGTAGTTTTTATTCTAGGACGTCTTATAAGTGAAATAAAAATTGCCGTTCCGCTCTTTGTTCTGTGTATGTGTGTGTGTGTATTAGAGTACGCTGTTAATCATCATCGATATCCATTAAGTCCAACGGATTGCGTTGTGGTGGTCTTTCTTCGGCATCTAATACATGGTTCAAAAGTGCATCCGATGGATACGTTATATTCTGTTGATACCTGGCATATACCAAAAACCACAGTATCCCCATCACATGTGCACATGATTCAAGTATTCTAGCGCCTGATTGACAAGTGCATTATGTCTTCATCATCGTCAATAGTCATACTCTGAATTTCATTTTTTTCAATTTCTATTTCACTTGTTAGACTTCCTAGAATGAAAACGGCTCGTAGGTTAAAGTTGGGGCCATGAGATATTTTGTTCAGCATAGCGTAAATTGGATTGTTGTAGCTTCTACTTGATGGAAATTCATTACAAATATATAATAAAAGACTGTATTTGGTCAATTTCCGCAGGTTTATTTATAATTGTGATGACGCGTTTCGCCGTCGATGCAGTTTTTTCGGATCTACATTTTTCACTGTCAAGTTAGGTTTAATGTTTACAATTTTATATTATTTCTTAATTGTAATATTACATTTATTTAAATTATATTGATAGTATTGGAAAATCCACACAGAAATGGTATAAGGAAAATAAATTCAATAATGATGAATTGTTTAAATCTACCTGGTCATTGAGCAAAGGATCTGTAGTCCTTAATCGATTTATTTGCATTGTCTCTAGAGACAGCCTTGAAAGATATTCCTAACGTATCATTAAAATTTCAAACCGCAGAAATTATTAAAAAAGAATTAATATCTAATAACAACAACATCAACCAAGACTTAAGAACAATAAAAGCTATCCCTCGCAAAACAAAATGAACGATCCATCAAATATTTTTCAAAAAGAAATAAAACATCAAATTGAACAGGCTAAAAGCATCATTCACGATAAAGATAAATTTAAATTGATAAATATTAATCCCCAAATCCCACAACTTTATTCTCTCATAAAATTACACAAATCTGACCACACTATCAGACCAGTTGTATTCTATATGCCTGCTCCAGCATATAAGACGTCATCCTTTTTAATAGAATTAATTAAACACCATACGAACTAATACGAACTCGCGGATAAAGCTAAAAATATAACAATACCAGATAATTCTAAATTAGTTTCTTTCGATTTCAAAAACTTATTTCCAAGTGTTCCCCCAGACGAAATATTAATTTTAATAGTAAACCTATTAACAAAAAACAAAGTAAATGAAGTATATGGACATAATTAATTTATTAAGAACCTGCCTAAGATAAAATTATTTTTCTTTTAACAATAATTTCTACAATAGTAAGGAAATTTTTATGTACAGTATTGAAACAATGATATTTAACAACCATAATAACAATAGTGATAATTGTCTTTACTAGTATCGATATGTAGACGATGTAATTGTTTGCTTTACAGGAACCGATAGACAATTAACTCGCTTTTTACAGTACATCAATTCTTTACATAGAAATATCAGTTTTACAATGGAAGAAGAAGTTGAAGGGAAAATCAACTTTCTAGACTTAACAATCAGTAAAACGGGAAAAAACATGAATTTGCAATATATCACAAGCCCTGTCATACAGATACCACAATTCACAATAGTTCTCACCACCCCAACCACCATAAACTCGCGGCTTATCATAGCTTTATACATAGACTAACTAATATCCCTTTATTAAAATACAATTTTACTAAAGAATTAAACTACATAAAACAAGTAGCCGATAACAACGGTTATTCAGTTACCTTAATCGATAAGACCGTTAGGAAAAAATTTAGAAACAAGGCAATCTCAGAAATATACCCATATCTTAAGGACAAAAAACCACATTTAAATGCTTAGCCTATTTCGGCAAACCAACAGAAAAACTGGGAAAATTTTTAAATCAAAAAATATCAACATAGCTTACAAGACAAACAATACTATAGGGAAATATCTTAAAAACTACAAACCGCAAATCGATAAAGACAATAAATCAGGAGTATATCAATTAATATGTGGGTCATGTCCTAAAGCATACATAGGACAGACTGGACGAACATTTATACAAAGAATTACAGAACACGAAAAAAGTTTCATCCATAGAAAGTCTAATTCAACGTATGCCAATCATCTTCTAACAGAGAATCACACGTTTAATAGGAATTTCAAAATTTTACATACCCAACAAAAAGGTTTAAAACTAAGCCTTTTAGAGACAATGCAAATAAATCGATTAAGGACTACAAGTATTTTGCTTAACGACCAGGTAGATTTAAAAAATTCACCATTATTGAATTTATTCTCCTAATACCATTTCTGTGTGGATTTTCCAATATTATCAATATAATTTAAGTAGGTGTAATATTATTATAATTAAGAAATAATATAAAATTGTAAACATTAAACCTAACTCGACAGTGTAAAATGTAGATCCGAAGAAGCTTCATCGACAGCGCAACACGTCATCAAAATTATAAATAAATCAGTGGAAATTGACTAAAAACAGTATTTTATATATATATATATATATATATATATATATATATATATATATATATATATATATATATATATGTATATATGTATATATTATATATATATATATATATATATATATATATATATATATATATATATATATATATATATATATATATATATATATATATATATATATATATATATATATATATATATGTACTATAACAAACAATTATTAATATTTGTAATTTTTTATTAGGGACAGGAACCCTCCAAAACTTACTTTTGGACCAAAATTTGCTTGCTCAGCCTGCAACTTTTAAGTATAAAAAATTTATCCCCTGGGACCCTTAAAGTACATCACTTAGTACAAGTCCAAATTAACATAAAAGTTAAAGGACCCCGCACTAACTTTATGGAAAATGGCTTTCGGTGGATTTGAACGAAACTTTGGGAAAAAGTAATTTATGTGATTCTGAACAAAATATCTCATAGCTCTAACTTTAACCTATGAGCCGTTTTTATTCTAGGACGTCTTATAAGTGACATAAAAATTGCCGTTCCGCTCTTGGTGCTACCCAGGATCAACGACGTGGACGTGGCGGAGACTGATCCCTGTGTATGTGTGTGTGTGTATTAGAGTACGCTGATAATCAACATCGATATCCATTAAGCTCAATTGATTGCGTTGTGGTGGTCTTTCTCCGGCATCTAATACATGGTTCAAGAGTGCATCCGATGGATACGTTATATTCTGTTGATACCTGGAATATACCAAAAACCACAGTACTCATCACATGTGCACATAATTCAAGTATTCTAGCGCCTGATTGACAAGTGCATTAATAACGCATTATGTCTTCATCATCGCATTGTCAATAGTCATATTCTGAATTTCATTTTTTCAATGTATATTTCACTTGTTAGACTGCCTAGAATGAAAACGGCTCGTAGGTTAAAGTTGGGGCAATGAGATATTTTGTTCAGCATCGCGTAAATTACATTTTCCGAAAGTTTCGTCCAAATCCACTGAAAACCATTTTCCTTAAGGTTAGTGCGGTGTCATTTAAAATCTAAGAACTTGCAGGAAATATCAAAGAACTATTCATTTCAAATAAAAATACTCACTGTCATTATACTAAATTTTGTAAACACATTAAATTAGTTATTAAAATTGACCAGGCCAGAAGTATAATATACGAAAATTATGCCAATACTACAATTATTCTAGTGGCTTTTTACCTTGGCAAGCATTTTAGTTTAATTTAACATCAGAGATAATTTTTAATGACTATGTTTTAACGTGTTTCCAAATTTCGTATAATTAACCCATTGTATTATATTGTTTGTCTGGTGTAGATGACCTTTTATTTTTATTCGCGTAGTGCTTTTAAAATTTTTATGGTTTTATTAAGTTGTTTATTATTTTAACCACAGCTACCGTTTGTATTACAAACTGTGTAACCTATATCCTTCCTTTATTAACAGAGGAATCAACTTAAAGATGACCCTTCCATCGAAATGTCTGAGAGCTACTTTGTGACTAAATGAAGAACGTTAACAGGCACTTTCTATCTCTTCTTTCTTAGTCATGATTAAGCAATTGAGGCACCGGATTGCAGAACTGCCTCTACTCGTGACCCATATTACCTTAGTAGGCAGGACGCTGTAAACGCGTCGATCGACGGACAAAAATCTGTTTTTAGTGTTCCGTACGGAACACTTATAAGATCACTTCGGTGTCTGTCCGTCTGTCCGTCTGTCTGTCCGTCTGTCACACCCGATTTTCTATGAAACTATTTGTCGTAGAAAGTTGAAATTTGGTAGTAATATAGGAATTGGTGGCCTCATCAGAGCCATGTAGTTTTGAAAGTTAAATTTTGACATAAGGGGTTAGTTTTGGGGGGTGAAATCGGAAGTGAAAAAAAAAATTTTTTTACTAGGTAATCGAGTGTGGTGTCAAATGAAAGCTTGTGAAAACACGAGTAAAAAATATATATATGATGTAATACTTGCACGCACTTTTCTTTGTATTATTTTTAAAAAATCGCGAAAAATCGCTGTCCACCCGCCTTATCTCGGAAAGTACGTATCAAAAAATTTTGAAAAAATTCTGGAATATTCTCCACGGGGTGTAGATTGAACGAAAATTATCACGAGTGCATTATCTGTACTAATTTATCTGGTATATAAAAAAAACAGAAATTTCAAGGTCATCAATTTTCAGTAAAGATTGGAAATAAGCTTTGTTGAAAACTTATTTGGGGTGTGTTTTGTGAAGTCACTGATCATTTTATATCACCGTAACATAAATTTTGACTTAAGGGATTCGTTTTGAGGGGTGAAATCGGAAGTGAAAAAAAATTTCTTTACTAGGTCATCGAGTGTGGTGTCAAATGAAAGCTTGTGAAAACACGAGTAAAAAATATATATATAATGTAATACTTGCGCACACGTTTCTTCGTATTACTTTTAAAAAATCGTGAAAAATCGCTGTCCCCTACCTTATCTCCAAAAGTACTGATCAAAAAATTTTGAAAAAATCCTAGAATATTCTCCACGGGGTATAGATTGAACGAAAATTATCATTACCTTTAATAATTTATCTGGTATAGAAAAAAAACAAAATTTCAAGGTCACCAATTTTCAGTAAAGATTGGAAGCAAACTTTATTGAAAACTCATTTGGGGTGTGTTTTGTGAAGTCACTGATCATTTTATACCACCCTAACAAAATTTTCTATTTTAAAAACAATCGTACGGAACACTAATTGTGCAAGTTCAACTTGCACTTGACCGGTTTTTTCTGTTAATCACTAACGAATCAAGTAGATTTTTACGTAGAAACACTCTTTAGGCTTGTGCGCTTCTTATGGATATAGTCGTTTGATAAAATTATGTTTCATTTGTTAATAATAATGAATAAAATTTACGTTGAAAAATTTCAGCATTAATTAAATAGTTGGCCAAAATAACCAATGTCGGCTGATTTTTCATACATTTGCGATTATCATATCAAAAATTTAGGTCAGAATGGTAATTTTTGCACAATGATATGGATAAATAAACAAGCGCGCACAAGCCCTTAGCGCACGCGTGCGTTTTCATGCAGCTAATCGCAGTGAAAATTTGTTCTTTAAATGTTTTCAGCTCTCCAAAAGACAAATTGTTTTCTTATTTGGTGATTCTAGTAAAAAAATCATAACATAATATTAAAGTAAAGTGTTTTTTGTAAGGAAAAACACTCAACTCAAAATACGTTCAATTAGTTAAGTGTTTTTGAAGTGTTTTTTTTTGAGTGTTTTTATGTAAGGGTATGTAGATATAAAAATTTTCAAGTAAAAATTATAAAAAGATATATGCACGCTTTAAAATCGTTGTAACAATTTTTCTCTCCAAAATTTAAAAGCCATTTGGTTTTTAGAAGAGTTTAAAGGAACATGTAATGATAAATTATTATTGTATGTTTAAAAAACAAATGTCTACACAAAAATTTAGAATGTATTTTAGTAATTATTTTGCTTACTCAGAAAAAAAGCTTTGACTCAAGAGAAGATATTTTAGAATAGAATTTTTTTTTCTAAAAAGAGAAAAAAGTTTTAAGTCAAAACTTTTTTTTGCATTAAATTAGTCTTAAATCCAAACTTTTTGCTATATACAGAAAACATTTTCGTTCCAAACTTTTTTTCCATTGAGTACAGTTGAAATCGAATATTGAAGAAAGTTTTATAGAAAAAATTTGATACTTTCAAAAACTGTAACCATTATTGTAAACGTTGTGTGTTGATTTTCTTAATAATTTAACCAAACAGAAAAGCCAAATTGTGAAATCAAATGATTTTTGAATTTTGGCTTTAAAAAAATTAAAACAAAATCTCTTTTTGGCAGCTGGAAGTATTCAAAAAACAAATTTTCACTACGGTTAGCTGCACGAAAACGCGCGCATGGGCCAAGGGCTCTTGCGCGTTTATTTATTTGTACATATCATTGCATACTGACCTGAATTTTTGATATAATGCTCGCAAATGTATGAAAAATAAGCCGACATTGTTCATTTTGGCCAATTTTTAATTAATATTGAAATTTTTCAGTTTCCTTACGAAAAACACTCAACTTCAGTATTATATTATGACAAAAATAACTGGTCAAGTGCAAGTTGAACTTGCGCAATTAGTGTTCCGTACGTTGATTGCTTTTAAAATAAAAAATGTTGTAACGGAAGTATAAAATGATCAGTGACTTCACAAAACACACCCCACATGAGTTTTCAACAAAGTTTGTTTCCAATCTTTACTGAAAATTGATGACCTTGAAATTTCTGTTTTTTTTTATATACTAGATAAATTATTATAGGTAATGCACTCGTGATAATTTTCGTTCAATCTACACCCCGTGGAAAATATTCCAGAATTTTTTCAAAATTTTTTGATAATTACTTTTCGAGATAAGGCGAGTGGACAGCGATTTTTCGCGATTTTTTAAAAATAATACAAAGAAAAGTGCGCACAAGTATTACATTATATATATATATATATATATATATATATATATATATATTTACTCGTGTTTTCACAAGCTTTCATTTGACACCATACTCGATTACCTAGTAAAAATATTTTTTTGTCACTTCCGATTCCACCCCCCAAAACTAACCCCTTAAGCCAAAATTTAACTTTCAAAACTACATGGCTCTAATGAGGCCATCAATTCCTATATTATTACCAAATTTCAACTTTCTATGAGAAATAGTTTCGGAGAAAATCGGGTGTGACAGGGAGACGGACAGACAGGCGGACGGACAGACAGACACCGAAGTGATCTTATAAGTGTTCCGTACGGAACACTAAAAAAACAATAAAGATTTTTTTACTAGACTCACCAAATAAGAAAACAATTGGTTTTTTGGGAGCTGAAAACATTTTCACTGCGATTAGCTGCATGAAAACGCACGCGTGCGCTAAGAGCTTGTGCGTGCTTGTTTATTTATCCATATTATTGCAAAAATTAACATACTGACCTAAATTTTTGATATGATAAGTATGAAAAACAGCCGACATTGGTCTATTTGGCCAACTATTTAATTAATTTTGAAATTTTTCAGCGTAAAGTTTATTCATTGTTAATAACAAATTAAACAAACAATTTTATTAAACGACTATATTCATAAGAAGCGCACCTAAAGAATGTTTCTACGCAAAAATCCACTCGATTTGTATTAGTTATTAATAGAAAAACGACGCGTTAATTATTGCGTTTTAAATTGATTTTGTCAGTCGATCGAATTTTATTCGTACGCAGCAATTTGTAGAAAAGTGTTAAAATGTGTTAAAATTTAATATAGGGAAAACATTATGTAATTTTAACGATTTTTTTTTTAAATTTAATTTTATTTATTTTATTTATAATTTTATGATCTGATTACGGAAATTTCTTCTCAATGAAAGATGATTCATTAGTTGCAAGCTTTTAACTTGATTAATAAGTGACTAATATGCGGGATATGCTAATTGACCTTGTCGCAGGCAGACGAAAAATCGCATGCAGACTCCACTGGAGATTTTCAAAACAGTATGATCGTTTATTGTGTAACATCGCATATTTACAATGTAAAAAATATATGATATTTTTCTCGATATTTTCTACTAAATTAATCAAAAGACCCTATACAAAATTTAAAAAGTAACAGTAAATACACGTGAATTTTTTAATGTTGTTTTATTTTTTGTAATTGTTAATTGTACGTCTCAGATTCAATTTAATTAGGTTGTTTTTTTAGATAAATATTTTATCAGGTCTGCTGCAAGCTATCATGTTCTCAATTATTGTCAAAGCTTAAGCAATATATCACAAACTTTCAACTATTTTTATAACAAATTTGCGAACACAGGCAACCGTCTTTTAACCTTGATCTCAATGTTTATGCATAGTTGATTTCTTATCATTTATGACCGATTCAATGTTATCACACAAAAACAGATACAAACGTTTTAATCAGTATAACTACCGAATTTATTTTAATTTATAAATAGTTTTGAAAGTTGAATCACTCTTTTTAATAGCTTTTTAGTCTTAAGTTAATATAACAGTGATTTTTAATAGTTGTGGTAACGAAACTGCAAACATCAGAAGATACAAGATATAAGGCTCTCACCGTTTTTATTTATTTCCTACTTACATGTAGGCTGAAAAGTTTTTGGTCTAGTGACTTAAAACACTTTTTTTTTGCCAAATTCGACTTTATTTATCAATATGGAGACTATATATTCAAGAGCGATACAATCAGTTCAACGCTTTTCTAACGTTTCTATACCTTTCTTGTAGGATTTGTCTTTCCCTTCAAAATAGGCTTCAGTTTCGCTTCAGCTTCGTCACTGGAGCCAAAACTCTTTCCGGCGAGCATTTTTTTGAGGTCTACGACTAGATAATAGTCGCTGGGGGCCAAATCTAGAGAATACAGTGGATGCTGAAGCAATTCGAACTTTAATTCATGCAATTTTGCTGTCGTAACCATTGACTTGTGACACAGTGCATTGTCTTGTGGAAAGAGCACTTTTTTCTTGTTCATTTGGGATCGTTTCTTTGCGATTTTTGCCTTCAAAACGCACCAATAACTTTATATAATATTCGCTATTGATAGTTTTTCCCTTCTCAGCATAGTCGATGAAAATTATTCCGTATGCATCCCAAAATACAGAGGTCAAAACCTTCCTTGTCTTTGGTTGCTTCGGGCCGCTTTTACCGGCTGCTATCCACTCAGCTGATTGCCGATTTGATTCCGGTCTGTAGTGGTAGATCCATATTTTATCCATTGTCACATATCACATGAAAAAATCCTATTTATTGGGCTTAAACAGGTCCAAACAGCGCTCAGAATCATCAACACGCTGTTGTTTTTGGTCCACTGTGAGCAAACGCGGTACCCATTTCGAACAGAGCTTTCTCATGGTCAAATGTTCATGCAAAATATCACCAACATGTTCTTTTGATAGCTGTAGGGTGTCAGCTATTTCACACAATTTTACTTTATGGTCATACAAAACAATTTTGTAGATTTTTTTGATTTTTTCCGGTCTAATCACCTCATTTGGGTGTCCAGAGCGTTCAGCATCATTTGTGTCTGTACGACCGCGTTTAAATTCAGCATACCAGTAAATGATGAGTGACTTTCCAGGGGCAGCTTGAACGGTATTTTTCCCGTCAAAAACAGTGTTTAATCAACACACACATTTTTTCCATTGTTTTGAAAATATCAAAAGTAGCCTCACTAAAACCACTGTAAGTTGTAAACTAATCGTCAAAATATCATGAAATTTTGACTCGTATCGTTTCAAAGTTGGTACTTTCTAAAAATCATAGATATTTTTTTAAAATGGCGACATCTATGTGTCAGATCAAAAACTTTTCAGCCTACGTGTTATTCTAGTCTAGTTAGTTTTATGGGTGTAATCATAAATTGTAAGAAACTATGCATTATTTAATAGTGTTGTAGGATTACGCTATAGATTTTCCAGAATGGAACTCTTAACTTCCTAACTACAGAAAGTGTCTGGCTGCCATTGTGTGTGAGTTGTGTGAGTGTTTTGGCACTGGCTATAACCAACTAATTAGCTCTTCTGTTTTTTTTTTCAATAAGAAACTTAAAAAAATATCGTATAATCCCTCATTGTATACAAGTATATTTTATTTATCTAAAGAATTTCTTTTTTTGCTATTTTTATTTTTTGTCTTCATTATTTGTTCGTTTTATCTATTTTTTTCCTCTTCCTTCCTTTTTGTCTTTTTTTAATTTTTTTTTCCTTTCTTCTTTTCATCCTTCTTTTTTAAAACCTTAATTCTAGAGCCCATAACATGATGATATATAATTCTATAGATAAAAATATTATTTAAACTTAATAAATGTTGCAGATTAATCGACAATTGAGCATGATATTTAATTGTTCTGAAAAAATTGACATTATAATTTGATTTTAATCTACAATCTAACATACAATGTTGCATAACTCTTATTTCCCTGCAATCGCAATTGATGCTGTCCTGTAGGCCTATTCTATTTCTATATATTAGATATAATGCATGATGTCTGCTTATTCTACTTATTACTTGTATAAAATTTCTATTATAATGGTTAAAAAACCATTGGTATTTGTTTATGCCTTGAAGAATTGACCGGTTGTTGATTATTCATTTTTTTCCAGTCTAACTTTTATAATTCAAATCAATCTGTAACAAGTATCTTGCAACCAGGAATGCTTTCCCCAGAGAGAGTGGCTTTTTGGCTTAGAGATCCACTTTTTCGTTTGACGAATTTCCTACATGAGTCTTTACCCATACCAACTTTAGATTTTATTTTCTTCGATAAGTTGGATGTATAGTCTTATATTATTGATTAATATATAGTTTTGTTTCGAATTAGTTGCCACGTTTTTTATTGTCTCGAACCCGCTTCTGTTATCAGAAAAAAAATTAGAAAATTGTTATTTTCTTTGTAATCTATACAATAACTTATTGCTTGTGGCTATTAATTCAGCCGTGGATATTGATGAATTTTCTGGCAATTTTAATTTACCATAATTATTTTTATTGTGCTGATAAAAGGTTCATCCTGTTTGTTTGGTCTTTAATGATCTATCTGTGAAAATTTGGTCCTGCTCGCCCATACTGTGTTTAATTTTTGATAGAACTTTTGCTTGTAAATTTGTTGTATTTTTTCCGAATCTTCTGTAATGACTTCGGGGCAATTATCGTAGTTTAGTTTATTTATACAATATGTCTCCTCTTGTAAACCCCATTCATTTAAAATCTATATTTCTATTTCTTATCCTTTTGTTTTTGCATGCATCTATAAATAAACATCTCCAGAAACACTTATAATTTTATTTATTTGCATGGATGAATAAAATTGTTAAGTCCATCTCTGCAACTTATCATAAACAAAAGGTCATAATTTTTATATTGCCCACTTAAAACGGCAAAAAAATCGGGATCTTATATTTTGGGACAGGCTATACCACCTAGATGCCATATGCTTAAATATATAAGTCTGCCTTTCCTTGTTTTCTGCTTAAATCAACGTGAGTTACCACTCTGCATCATTGTGGATAACTCTTATAATAAATAATAAATAGTTCTATCTGTATATAGTTGAATAAATTCGTGTAGGGTGAAGTATGTTTTATGCAAGAAATTCAGAAGCTCAGTGTTAAATCATGACTCTCCTAGAGAGGCAAGTTCCAGTATGTCCCATTCTAAAATATTTATTTCTAATAAAAACAAAAAAAATAAAGCAATCAGAATTAAAACATACCGAATTTCATCACCGTTTTTACACCCCGTGGAAACTGATATGACCAATGCTATTTCGCTCTAGATTTTTGTTACACATTAACACGGTTTATTGACAAAAATCAATGCTTTTTATTAGCATCGATCCATGGTGTTTGTGTTTACTAGAAATTGAAAAACCGATTGTAATCTTCTATTGGTTTTTTATTCAGATTGTATATTCTTTTTCGATAGTCAGCTGTTTAGACATGACCTCGTGGATAGTTGATATACCCGTTTCACAATTTAGGTTACTGATTTTCAGCATTATTAACCTCGTAATATTTTTAATTGTTAATGTTACAATGTGTATAAACAATTATTCGTCAGTATCGTTTTACAGAAAATAATAAATACAGGCAATATACGATTTACGCCAATTAAAGCAAAAATGGTAATGTTGTTAGGTTAACCACTTGGGTGAATTACATTATGCAATACTAAAAAATTAACCGACATCTCGAACAGCGATTCGTATTAGGTACATCTGGTATACAAAAAAAGGTTTTATGTTGACATCACATCTTATGTAACTTTGTTTTGTTTACTCCTCGTATCATTTGTTTGAGCTTAGTCATAAAAATATTACTTTTTCGTGTATAAATGGGATCAAAACATTTAGATTAGTGCTAAGTATACAAAATGCTACGCGTTTGTGTTAATTCG
Organism: Pachyrhynchus sulphureomaculatus; assembly: GCA_019049505.1. Classification (NCBI taxonomy): domain Eukaryota; kingdom Metazoa; phylum Arthropoda; class Insecta; order Coleoptera; family Curculionidae; genus Pachyrhynchus; species Pachyrhynchus sulphureomaculatus. Next base: position 62,764,217 of record CM032449.1, read on the forward strand.
CCTAGTTTGTTTTATTATGTTTGTGGTAAATTTAGTGAAAAAACGTTCTCCGCTGCTTCAAAACTGTTATGAAGCTTGTTTTAAGAACGCAATTGAAAATTAAGGTAAATCGTGGATGCTCCGAGTGTGTTGTTTAAAATGATATAAATATTAGACGGGTTGGTACAATGGTACTATAAAAGAAATGCCTTTTGGCGTATCAATGCAGTGACATGAACTCAAGAACCATACAGATGATTGTTACTTCTGTTTCACAAGGTGAAGGATTTTTTACAAAAAAAAAAAATACAAAAAAATTCCGCGTTATATGTTAATGTACCATCACCGCTACCTCATTCTTCTGAAATTCCTATACCGAATCGATCTTTGAGCCCATCAAGTTCATCGAGTTCTATAGAAGAAAAAAGCAAACCCATAGCTGAACATTATCAGAAGAAGGCAACTCCAAACAATTCCTATTCACAACAAGAAATAAATTCCATAAATTTTGAATCAGACAACACACTTCATTACAATCAGCCATTCACCGTTCATGAATTGAATTAGGCAACAAACGACTCAAACAACACTGCACCTGGTCCTGATGAGATTGTTCTTACAATGATTCAAAATCTTCCAGATAATTTCAAATCTTTACTTCTGGAATACGACAATCATCTTTGGATAAATTCAAAATTCCCGAAAAACTGGTCGAAAACTACAATAATACACGTACCTATACACAAACCAAGTAAGCCCAGATCTTCTCCGGAGAATTACCGACCGATATCACTAACAAATGTGTTAAGTAAAATTATGGAGAGAATGGTTCACAGTGGTCTAACGTGGATGCTTGAATCCAATAAAATGTTATCACAACACCAACATGGATTCAGAAGGCACAGATCTGCAATGGAATACTTGGCTTCATTGGAATCTCATATTAGACGGGCAATGCACAGAAAGAAACACTTGTCTCCATGGATTTGCAAACTGCCTTTGACATGATTAATAGTAACATCATCCCAAAACAGAAGAAGGATCTTGGATTCAAGAGATTGTTCCCAAAATTTATTCAGAACTTTTTATCCCCCAGATCCTTTCAAGTAAAGTCAAATGGCTTACTCTCAAATACATATCATTCAATCAGAGGGATCCCCCAAGGATCGGTATCGATCCCCCCCTTTTTAACATAGCCATGCTGTCCTTAATAAATGAGATTCCTGCCTCAGTGAGTTTCAAGCTATTTGCTTACGATTTCATTCCATACAATTTGAATATTTCTTCGAATGAATTAACTCGCAAAATACAATCCATAATAACCACAGTAAATGCATGGGCCAATGAAAATGACTTTTCTTTTTCCCCAACAAAATCTGTCTGCATACATTTCTGCAAGATATGTAGTTGTCTAAAAATCAATATATTAACACTTAATAATAAAGCAGTTCCTTCAATGAGTTCTTCCAAAATTCTTGGTTTAACTTTTGACAACAAACTGAATTGGACTCCACACGTCAGAAATCTCAAGATCCGCACTACTCAAGATCTAATATACTAAAATCCTTAGCTAACACCAAATGGGGTGCAGACTTTCTAACATTAATTAAATTGTATAAATCCCTAATTCTCCCTAAACTTCTAGCGTCGCATTGGGTAAAGAGATCTCTAAACACAAATCAGAATCAGGCCAGAGACTGGCCACTGGGGCATTCAGAACTTCACCTGTGGTTAGCCAATAGTGCATAACAGCAATACTATCACTCCGTCTAGACAGGCAACATTCACTTATGAAATTTTATGCATCCACCTCACTCAAAAACTCAATTAACTTAACAAATGTACATCGTTCAAACTTGATATCTCCTTCAGGTTTTATTCACAGTAGAATCAATGATTTCATGCTATTGCACAAATTATCTCCTCCAAAATTTGATTATCTACTCTGGAATAATTTACCTCCTTGGAAATCTCCAGTACCAAACATTGACCTTCATCTACATTCAAAGAATGTAAGAGATAAAACCCCATAGAAATAAAAATCATATTTCTAGACAAAATTCACTCCCATTATTCGAAACATTCTATCATATACACTGATGGTTCCAAATCAGATAAGGGAGTTGGAGCCGCATTCATTTACGGAAATACCATAAAACTGCTTTCCCACAATCCCATCTTTACAACTGAGCTACTTGCCATTAAGGAGGCAACAAGATTTGTGATTTCTCCAACCTTGGGGACAAATAAAATATTAATAGCTTCAGAATCCTTGAGTGCCTTAACGGTCATCAAATTCAATAATTCTAATAATACATATCAAAGACAAATTATGGACCTCCTATATATATATTGCAAAAAAGAGAAACATCAAAATATCATATTTATGGATTCCGGGACATACGGACATAAAGGGCAATGATATAGCTGATAGGGAAGCTAAAATAGCATAGCAATCAATGAAGGCCCTTTCTCAGGTGAAAACAACAAAAAAGATTTTCTTAATCTGCTTCAAGCAATAAATAGGAATACATATCAACTGGAGTGGGATCTGGAAAATAATGATAAAAAACTATGGTCAATAACACCTATGGTATAAGCACCTTTACATCTTATGAGCAATACAAGATCTGAAAACATTTTATTAAGAAGACTAGCTATAGGGCATATCTATCAAACTCACTAATATCTATTAAAAAAAGAACCTGTACCGAGGTGTGCAACTTCTAATACCATCCGCTCAGTTAAACATATCTTTGAGGCTGATCACGCTTCCCTGTTGAGAATAAAACACAAAATCCCTCATTCGATTACGCATATCATTAATCAATTTTTACAATCAAAAATAACATTCGCAAATATCTAAACGAGATGAATATAACAGTATGATATTTAAATAAAAATCTCTAAATGGGACGCCAAACGACCATAACAGTCGACGCGCTCTGTCCCCTAAACAACAACAACAACAACATTCCTTCTAGTGAAGAGCTATTTCGAGATCCAATGATTAGTCATTAAGAACTAAACGACCTTATTAGATATTTAGATTTGACCAAAGAAAAATCTGAAATATTAGGATCGAGATTAGAACCGTGGAATCTTTTACAGACTAACGTTAAAATTACAGCTTATCGAAATCGCCACAGCTCCTTAACTATCTTTTATTTAAAAGAGGACAGTTTTTTGTAGTAATATTGATGGTTTAATGTCGGCACTAAACTATCATTCACCAGAAGAGTGGAGACTATTTATTGACGGACCAAAACAAAGTCTAAAGGCAGTTTTACTCTATAACGGCAACATATTTCTATTTCTGCCTGTAAAGTACGGTGTTCATTTGAAAGAAACCTAGGACATTTTAAAACATATTTTAGAAAAAATCAAATACACAACGTTCAAGTGGCAAATATGTGCAGATTTAAAAGCAATGGCTTGGATTTTAGAATTGCGAACCGGCTATACGCGCAGAGCGCTTTACGTAAAACAAAACTGGCCTTTAGAAAGTAGGTACGTTTTTGGTCAGAAAAATATTAAAAATGAACCATTAGTATCACCTGAGAAAATCATTTTGCCACCATTGTACATCAAACTTGGCTTAATAAAGATTTTTATCAAAGCGTTACGTAAGGATGGACTTGGATTTCAGAACCTAAAAAATAAATTTCCTGGGCTCAGTAATGCTGAAATACAAGAAGCAATTTTTGTAGGGCGGATATAAGAAAATTAATTGATGATCTCTCTTTTCTATCCAGTCTAAGTTCCATAGAAAAAAAGGAATGGTTGGCTTTTATTTATCACGATAAATTTCCTCGGCAACCACAAATCACCAGATTTCCATGAAAAAATAAAATTAATGCTGGGTGCCTATCATGAACTAGCATGCAATATTTTATTAAAAATCCATTTCCTACATTTCTATTTGGCAAACATGGTCTCAGTTAGCGATGAACATGAAGAACGCTTTCACCCAGAAATAGCTAAGTTTGAGCAGCGTAAATGGGAACCAGTCATGCTTACAGACTTCTGTTGGTGTCTTCAGAGGGATACTGCGAGGACTGATTACAAGTTATAATACCACTTTAATGGATAATTACTTAAAATAAAGAAAACACTATGGAGACACTATACAGTATAATTGTATAGTTTCAAGCCTGTCTACAATAATTTGGAAGGCGAATTTTAATTAAGTTCATACAGAATAAAGAAATTATTTGAATCATTAGTTAAGTGTAGAAGGTTATAGGAAAAGTAATTAAATTAAAAATTATATTTTTTTAAAATTTCTGTGTATTTTTCAACTAAAGATTTAAAGCCACATAATTAGTAAGATTCGCCGTCGGTTAAGTATTATTTTAGGGCTGCATAAAAATAAGTGTTTCGATCTATTTAATTATTTTGTCGATTGCAAACGAGAGGGGCTAGAAATAAAGCAGAGTGTAGTCTTAGAATTAAGACAATAAGTAAAAAATTTGGAGGTTTATGAGAATAATTCTGTGAAATTGTATGGAGCTAACGAAACGATAAGCGACGATCGTTTTACTGTTTACGGTAATAAGAAGTATAAACAACAGGTTTTTTTCTTTTTCTCCCGTGTTTGAAAATGGAATATACGAGGAACACACGTAAAGTTTTTATAACAGAAAGAACAATGGATAGCGATGATAACCTTAGGAGAGAAAAGAGGAAGAGTCGAAGAGAAAGAAGAGCCAATGGGATTATTCAAGAATAGTAAAAGCTGATAAGAACACCACAGAAAGAGAAAAACGAAAGAGTAGATAAGATAGACAATTTGATAGAAATGATCAGAGAGCTAATGTCAGATATAAAGGATATAAAACAAGATCAAAAGAGATACCAACAAGAGTTGAAGGAACTAAGAAAGGAGAACGAAGTATTGAAAGAGGAAAATAACTAGAGAAAATATGAGAAGTATGGATTTGAAGATGAGTAGACTGGAAAAAGACAAGGTAAGGAATAATATTGTAATATCGGGAATGAGACTTGAAGCGAATAGCCAACCAGATCTGAGAATGGGTGTAGAACATTTTATGAAGAGGAGTATGGATACAAAAGAACAGATTAAAGAAGTGATGTGTGTGTACAGAACTTGGAAACACGGGAGATAAAGAAGCTGTAATGAAAAATATAAACAAGCTGAGAAACCTAAGAGAAAGAGTTTACATAAACAACGATTTAACACAAGAGAAACGGGAAATTCAAAAGAAATTGAAGTATACAGCAGAGAACGAGAGAAAGAATGGAAAAAAGGGTGAAAATAGGATATCAAAAAATCGTAATCGAAGGAAGAGAATATAAATGATACACTGCGGAAGAAAAACTGAAAGAACAAACAAAGAATTCTACGACCATCAAGTCAAAAACTGAGAAAAAGGAAAGAGATAGGTAGATTGACGACGACCCTGGCAAACATAAAGGATGCGGAAGAGGGGACTAGTAAAATGATTACAAATAAAAAGATAATCAAAGAAATAGATACGAAGAAAGAAATGGGGAATATTTATCGAGTTATTAGATTGAGGATAATGACGGAATAATAGGGGTATAAACGGAAAAGAGGATGAACTGACAGTAGAACAACAAAAATGCACTATGTAGGAATCACAGAAATGGAAAGGAAAGGAAATGTCGTAACAGAAGAACACAAAATTATAGAAATATGGAGGGAATACTATAAAGATCTATTAGATGGAAATGACATATCATACAAGAATCAAGATAGAGACATAATACCAGAACAAGATACAGAACTCATACAAATAGAAGAAACTAATACAGAAGACACAAAAGAGGCAATCGGCAATTAAAACAGGATGGAAGGATATAGAAGCAAATATGGAAAAAGCAGATATAGAATAACTCAACTCCACGGGCCTTACACTCCTAACAAAAGGGGTAGAAAGGCATAAGGATTAAGTAAGTAAGTATAAAAATAAAACTCTCAATGTTTCTAATTTCTGCTAAAAATTTTTGAAAAAAAAAATCGTAAGACACTATCTGTAAATTAGTATTTGTTTGTATTTTAAGAAATTACACTGTTATCTATTTAATTTTAGAAAATAAAAAATATCAAAATTTTAAAAGTAATTTACTAATGTATAAAATTTAGCTAGTTATTTGTTATATAATAATTCTAAATATGTTAAGAACAAACTTTTGTTTTACTAAATGATGAAAAGAACAAAACCTTTTGTCACTAATTTAGCGTATTTTTGATAAACTAATAAAAGCTTTTCTCTGTGAAACTTGACGTGATGTGATTATTTTGTTAATCAATTTTAATTGAGTTGGCGGTGAAAAATCATTTTTTCATACTGTAAACTCAGTGAAAAAAAATATTTTTTTTCTTGAATAGTGTTATAAGTTAATTTATCTGAAATGTAAAGAAATTAACATAGCTTCTTGTACTACGATATTAACATTTAATGACTGATGTACCTTGGAAAGCTTGAAGTTTTTGGCAATTTAAAAATACTGGTTACCTTCAACGCCATGCTGCTTGCCAGTAAACATGTTCAAACTATTAATGGATACTGCTGTAAAAATGCATGTCGATGGAAGCCAACTCTGGCCAGAAAAAACTGACTATAAAGACACTCTCTTAACACAGGTGGGACGGATATCTAGAGTTGGACTTTGATAAGACTTAGTGTCGAAGCCGACGAACTCTGTCAAGAGTATCTTGTTGATGGAGAATCACTTGAAGCAGAAAAGCCTCGGACGATGGAATAGTGCCCTCGTTCTCGACTGGGATACATGTCTACAGCCGAGCTGGATACACGAAGGTCCGTCGCATGAAAACTTTTTATTTTATCGCAGTGCTGTGAAGATTGTCATAGGTAGAAAGGCTTTAACTCCATTGAGATTCGTGACAATCAGGAAGTGTAGAACAACACCGTTTATCTGTCCATCTTGTGGTCTGGAATCCACGTTAAATTCCGTCTGGATGACATTATGTTAAGTTGATTGGCAAAAGAGATCTCCGCGGTCTGTTTGGCTATGAATTTTCCTTAGCTGTTAACGCAACAACACCAATATAATGACAAATCAGTAAGCGAAACCTGAGAAGTAAGAATAACCTTTTTTCCTATCAGTGATTATTTTGTTAACAACAGGCATTTAAGATAATAAATTAGCAAATACACGCAACATAATGATATTGTTATTTTTATCTTGACAAACGTAGGCTTTTTCACTTTAGTGGAGATACTTATTGTATCAAGCTTTGAGATATTTACATTAAATCACGATTAGTCATCGTGTATTAAATTGGTTGAGTACATCGACTAGTGATGAGTCGATCAAATTTGAGAATTATTTGTTCATCATCGCTCACAATAATAAAATTCTCACCGAATAAACTGTATACTTTAGCTAACAGAGGCGAAAGTAAATAACATTATATAGAAAATAGTTGAATATTTTTATATTCTAATAAGTTATATATAACTATAAAAACTAGCTATTAAAATTAGTAAAAGTCAAAGGCAACACCGCTATGGTATCCAAAGCGGTTGGTAATACGAGACAGCGTTGCATGGACGTAGCATTAGGAAACTGTTTGATATCATCGTGATGTGCTAAAAGTTGAGAAAAATTGCAGTTTAGTCCACTATTTACTTGCCCTTAAACGAATAATTCATTTTTGGGAAAAACAGTTCTATGATTGATATACTTTTTGGTTGTTTCACTAATGCCATCTATGCCTTCGAGCGAAAAGCTCGAGAAGGTGCGCTTCTGCAATTAAGTGTCAGCTGTGGTCGGGCCACTTTGTTCGGAAAGACTTTAAATAAGTCACCGATAGAGTGTAGTATAAGCACCTATTTTGTCATGGTTTTCCGTTAATACCCGGATAAGGTCTGAAATGGTGTTCTTTGTTTTTGCTGAACCTAGCACGACTGATGAGCCGTGATACGGCGAAAACGCATCTTGGGATAGTCTAGCAAATACAGAGAACACTTTTGGGAACTTCCAGAGTGCGGATCTTTCGATTCGCCTTTGGTTGCTTCACCAATACCATCTATGCCTTCGAGCGGGGAATTCGAGAAGGTGCGTTTTAGCAATTAAGTGTCAGCTGTGGTCTAGCCGCTTTATTCGGAAAGACTTTAAATAAGTCACCGATAGGGTGCAGTGTAAGCATCTATTATGTTATATATATATATATATATATATATTCGTATATATATATATATATATATATATATATATATATATATATATATATATATATATATATATATATATATATATATAAGCGGAAGAAAATCCAAAATTAAGAGCACCGCTCGTCCGCCATAACTCGTTCAAAGTAAGGCACAAAGTGACATTAATAAATGAATAGCGCAATCGTATTTGCTATAATAATTACTAAAAATAATCAAAGTCTACATTAATAATTTTGTTGTTTGAAGATTGTTCCAATATCGTGCTATGTAGTGATTCTTTGAGTAACTGTGACTGCCTTATGGCACATTAATCTATACCCCTCTTAGTTTGTTGGCTATAAACGAGCTTTGGGTAGGAGATCTTAATTTTAAATTTTGATTTGCCCAAAGATATAAATTATTATATTTTATGGCGATAAATCAGTAAAGATTGCGATTTTGTTCAATTTTTAAACTATTGTGTGCAACAAATCTGGAGGTTTATAATTACTCGGGCGGTTTACAGAACGACGATTTTGAACTGGAAGCAGCTGTTGCAGAACAACCACAAGCTTACAAGACTCGTATAGTTCAAGCCACTACCGAACTTTCGATTCACTGAGTCACAACATCCATTCCATAGTCCTGATTTAGCGCTTTATAAATTTTTTTTTAACAACTGAAGGAAGGTCCAATAGCCCAGAATGTTCCTCGAATGATGAGTTGTAAGCTGCTGCTGCATCGTTTTTTAAGGCGCAAACCAAAGATTTTTTTATGTAATGTGAAACAACTTGAAAAAAGGTAGTTTAAGTGATTTAGTGTAGCAGAAAGTTATGTAAAATTTTTTTAGGCTCCAAGCTTTTAAGAGTTTTTCCTTCAGAGCTGAAAATACTATTGTTTTTATGGTTTATTATGATACTCCCTGTATTTTTTAATTTTGATGTACCTACACCTTGTGACTTCAGCAATCATTTCTTATCAATTATCAATCTAACTCTATCTGCCTATTTATTACCTATACTTTTATTCTCCTATATGAATTATATTATATTTCACACTCAAGTGAACATACATAAGATTTTCTCATTACAGCTCAAGAGGGAATAAAGTGAACTAAAATGTATATATATATATATATATATATATATATATATATATATATATATATATATATATATGTATATATATATATATATATATATATATATATATATATATATATATATATATATATATATATATATATATATATATATATATATATACAGGGTTACAAGGAAAGTCGTCCTAGATAATTAAGGACGTTATAGTTTAGGTCATTTCTGATCGATTTGATTTTATGACATGATGTCCTAAACTTAACCGTTTTCGAGATATTGACGTTTAAAGATTTTCTAAAAAAAACATGTTTTTTTTGCTTTTATATCGATTTTTTTTTTATTAGAGGTTCTCGAGTGCGATTTTTTGGTTATTTTTAGTTAGTCTGTATGTCAAGTATCAAAAATCATCAAAAAAATTTGAATTAGTTACTAACAGTTTCAAATGGCGGCTTGTTAATGTTTCTAAATTACGAATTTTTACCAAGTGTTTCCTACTTTAAATCAATAAAGAGAAAAAAAAATGTATGGAAATTATTCTGCAAATTATTTTAAAAACTTTTACGTCTTTTTAGCTATCAAAAAAGGTATAATACTAGGAGTTTAATAGGAAAAACTGTACACAGAATGACACCCTAAAGCGGACTCGGGTAGCAAAAGGTAAATTTTTAGTTCTAGGTGAAAATACGAAAAATACACAAATAAAACAAAAAACCTTGCAATTTAATATTTTTTATTAATTATAATTCATGTTTTATATGGTCGCCCCTATTTCTAACACAAATTCTCATTCTTTTCTTAAATTACTTTTCACAACGCTGGTTGTGGGGTGCCGCCTCATTTCGTCAGCCGCATCAATTATTTTTTGTCTTAGGACATCCACGTTTTCGATAGGAGTCATCTGGTCGTATACGAGACTTTTCATGTGACCCCACACATAAAAATCCATCGGTGTTAGGTCTGGGCTTCTCGCCGGCCAAGGTATGGGTCCGCCTCTTCCAATCCACTTGTTGGGATAATTGTCATTGAGCCATGCAAGAACACTTCCTCTGTAGTGAGCTGGGCAGCCATCGTGTTGAAAGTACATGTTTTGTCTCAAACCAATAGGTAGGTCTTCGATCAAATTAGGTAAATCGTTCCGCAAAAACTTGTCGTATTCCTCGCCATTCAAATTATCTGGCAGGAAGAATGGCCCAACCAAATAATTTGAAATTATACCCATCCACACATTTAAGCTGAATCTTGCTTGTGATCCTTTCGTTCTTTTTTTGTTTGGGTTGCCTTCCTCTTTAGAAGCCCAATAGTGGGCATTGTGGTAGTTTGTAAGACCGTCTTTATCGAATTTCGACTCGTCAGCCCATAGTATTTTCTTAAAAAAAGATGCATCTTCGACATCGGTATATAAATCTGCAGAATTCTAATCGTCGCAAACGGATCCCCTTCTTCAATGACTTGCACGGGCGTATAGTGGTAAGGGTGTTGCCCAACAGTATGTATTACAAACAATACCTTCCACTGCGAAATACCAAGCTGTTGTGCGACAAACATTTGTAGATGTGGTTGGGTCCACCTCAAAGAGACGTCGTATTTCGTTTTCCTTCGTCTTCGTCAAAGATACGTGGTCGTCCCATGTCAGTCCGCCGTCTTTGTACGGAACCAGTTTCTCGTAGCCTTCGATAAGTTCCATCAAATACGCTAACATCAGGTACACGACGAGTAGGATATAGCAGTATGTATTCATCACGTGCTCGCGACGACACTCCTTCGCAAAATCCGTAACACATTAGCATGTCGTTGGTATACGTTGCCATATTCACAAGCAGAGATCAAAATCCAGTTACGAGCCAATTCACACAGTCAGAAGATGAAACACAGATATTTTTGAAAAGCACGGTATAGCACATCTACCACGGACGAATCGCATGAGCAGACTAAAAATCATTCAAAAATGTTTAGTGAATAGAAAATGTCACTCGCACAGAGAGTACCCCGACCGGAAAAATGCTTACCCAACCCTTTTTATTGTTTGAAGATGCAGGTAGTAAACCGGTAATTGGTAGTATCTAAATTCTATTATTATGTTACTCTACATTTGGGCCTATTGAAATCTCATTTTCTTAGAATTTTCAATAGATCCAGTAGATATTATACCATTTTAGATAGCTAAAAAAACGTAAAAGTTTTTAAAATAATTTGCAGAACAACTTCCATACATTTTTTTTTTTCTCTTTATTGATTTAAAGTAGGAAACACTTGGTAAAAAATTCGTAATTTAGAAACATTAACAAGCCGCCATTTGAAACTGTTAGTAACTAGTTCAAATTTTTTTGATGATTTTTGATACTTGACATACAGACTAACTAAAAATAACCAAAAAATCGCACTCCAGAACCTCTAATAAAAAAAAATCGATATAAAAGCAAAAAAAAACATGTTTTTTTTAGAAATCTTTAAACTTCAATATCTCGAAAACGGTTAAGTTTAGGACATCATGTCATAGAAACAAATCGGTCAGAAACGACCTAAACTATAACGTCCTTAATTATCTAGGACGACTTTCCCTGTAACCCTGTATATATATATATATATATATATATATATATATATATATATATATATATATATATATATATATATATATATATATATATACTGATGGACATAACAACAAAATATTCGTATTGCTAATTGTATTTTTTATTGCAAATAAATTGGATCTTTGATAGTAAAAAAAATGTACTCTTTATTCATTAATAATTACACAAGTTAAATTTAATTGCACCAATAATAATTTATTATTAATTATCAAAAAAAACAACGTGTCGTGTATTTGTGGTACCACAGGAACTTCTAAGAAGTGACAATTTAGACTTAATAATAGTATTGATTTTTTTGTACTGGAAAGTTGAGAAAAAGGATACTGACATTTGGCTTTTACCCTATGGAATGTATACAAATTATTTCTGTACCTCTTTTGCGTTAACGAAATATTTATTTATTTACGAACAGAGTACAACTTAATAAAAAAAAAATATTTCTTGTTGTCCACATATTTTGTTCACTTTTTAAGCAGGCGGGGGGATTTCTCTCTCTAAAAAAAACATAGTAGGAGTAAAGTAGTTTCCATTGAATTCGGTTTTGTCTTTTTTGATGTACTCCAATTTAATAAAATGGAAATCGGTGAGGTGATGTTGCAGCGATTAAAATAAATAGTATCATTACTATTATTATCGTATATCGCAGCACAGGGAAAATAGAATAGTACAAACCACAAAATATAAACGGGTGTATGTTGGCAGTTCGCTCGTGGCCCACCTTGCATGCGAATACTATTTCGTAACTGATGCCAACACCTGGAGTTATACAGGGACAAGAAATAAATTGTAATCAAATGGAGCTATGTCCGGATAACATACTATTTCTCATTCCAAACAAAAAAAAAAAAAAAATCCGCATCGTTATTACCGTGTGTGGTCTGGCGTTGTTCTTAAAATTCATTATCAAAGAGGTAAAAGTTACCGCTTCGAAATCGCTTGCACCATATTTTGCACTATTGTGTATCAGCATCTTCTTACGAAGATTAAAAAAATATTAACAAAACATCATCATTAGGCAATTACTGAAATGCTTCTTGTTGAACGACATCGGTTACGAAAACTATTTTTTGAGGTTATGTGAATGGCAGTATCACGCCAAGTGGTAATTTTACATCTTTCCGATTGATTCTTCCACATATAAAACTGATGGAAATTGAATTTTGAGATACTTGTTCCAAGGATTCCGAATTTGTACACTTAATAACATTATTAATTTATACATTGACAAAACTAGTAGCAACCTGAATGGAACGGACGAATGTCTGATTGTTAATAGTATTTTTTTCTGCTCTAACTGATAGCCTTTACCTGTAGTCTTACCTGCGAAAAGATTCTCGCAATTAAAATAGACCGTCATAACCTGAGTTCAATCCAGTGTTAATAGATTTCAGGCAAAATTTTCTTTTGATAGTTGTTATTATCAGTTTTTTTTTATGCATGTTGAAAGTTTAAATTAGATCATAGATCATAAAGTAATATAGAAATTAATATTATAATAATAATTAGAGAATTTTATACATGCTTCTTAATTTTTTTCCTTGTGATTCCCTAAAACAAGCGGGATAAAAAATTTAAAAAAATTACAAATATCAGTCTTTCAATTTTTTAAACTTTTTTCTTCTACCACTCAAATTTAATCGAAATTGGTTCATTATTGAAGGGGATACACGCATATAATTTTTTTCTATCATATAGTGTTAAAAATCTGTCCATAAATAAAGGAGTTAAAAGTATATTTATATTGTTGTTAATCAAAAAAACGTTTTAAAACTTATTTTACATCTACCATTCTAATTTGATAAAAATCGCTCCATAAATAAAGGATATAAAAGCCTTTCACTTTCGACGGCTACCAATGCCAAAAAAAACGTCAACCCATTCAAACTTTATCAAAATTGATGCACAAATAGAGGAATGAATGCATTTTAATATTAGGAGCTATCTAGTCTACAAAAAATTTAACTGAACTAATTTTATATTCATAAATCAACTACTCAGTATATTTCACCACTTTACCAAACACACATGGTTAGCAAAACGCGGTCGAAGGCAAAAATGAAGTGTTTAGTATAGTGGTGATATATACGTGAGTAGTGTCATTGTGCAAAAGATTCCAAATTCCCCAACGTAGTTCATATTCCAAGTTTGAGATATAAGAAAAGGAGAAAACTTTTATTTTGAAGATTTTGAAATTCTAAATTAAAGTACACTGGTAAGCAATAAAATCGACTCAAGCTATTTGTCTTTATTTAATACGGATCCTAGAATTTAGTGATTTTAGTATCATTTCAAAGCCTATTCTCTTTCTAATGATACCAAATTTCATAGCATACCTCATGCTTTTTACTGATAAAATGATTGAAAGGGGAAGCAAAGAGAATAAGGATTGAAAATAGGGGTAAGAGAAAGGAAAAATTAAACAAATTTTAAGTTTAACAATTAAATTTATTGATAAAAACCAAAATCGATATTTTGTATTCTTACTCTCTCCCCCCTAACCCTTATTACTTCTTCCAGCCGGTTTTTTCATGGAGCGGGTGAACTTTTTCACCACTGTCTGTGGGATCTTTCCCCACTCTTCTGCCATCTCAACCTTTAAATCCTTCAGCGAAGCAGGGGCTAGATTTCTAGTTCAAACTCTTCTTTTGAGCTCATCCCACATGTGCTCGATTGGATTGAGGTCAAGACTCCGCGTAGGTCAGTCTAATGTGGGTATTCCCACTTTCGCCAGGTATTGCTCCACCTATGCAGAAGCATGTGGCCTCGCATTGTCGTGCATTAGCACGAAGCTATTGCCAATAAACCCAGCATAAGGAACGACGTGTTCTTGCAGAATCTACTCGATGCACCGGTGAGCAATTAATCCACCGTTACCAGTCTCATCAGTCACGAAAACCAAATCGATTTTCGCATCCAGTGAGATGCCTCCCCCACATCATGACAGAATCTCCTCCGTAGAATAAAACGAGCGCCATTGCTCTAAGATCCAGTCGACATGTTCTCGGGCAAATCTGAGTCGCGCTTGTCGATGGGCTGCTGTCAATTTGGGTACGTTAGCTGGTCTTTTCTGAGTTAGGTTAGCTTCTTTAAGTCTTCTTCTAGCTGTCCAATGACTGATAGCCTGACCACGAACTTGTCGGAGCTCCTGCTGGACCTCAATGCCAATCAAGTGACGATTCCTTAGAGTTGTGTTTGAGAGAGGTGGTCTCGCTCCGAGGTACGTACACCTTCTTCTTCCTGATCCTGGTCTCCGTGTAAAGGCGCCAGTCTTTTGGTAATGTCTGTAGACTCTGGAGACAGCTGACTGTCTCAGATGCAGGTGTTCAGCGACTACACGTTGGCTATGCCCTTCTTACAATATAGCAATGACTTGTGCCGTTTCTTCCAGGGTGGTATCCATTTTCCGATGACGTAATTGGTGAGCAGGTATAGCAGAGATGTTGATGGTTTAAGTTCCGATAAATGAATAATAGGAAAATGCAGTTACATGTATTTTTATGGGGATGAATAGCGCGCAACGAGTACGTTGTTATACGAGAAAAAACGATTTTATTAAGTAAAACCGTTTTAATTAGTAAGACTTTTGGGAAATCCAAATTTTTGGAATTATTGAAAAGAGTAGTAAATCAGCATTCTATTGGTACCAAAAATAATACCAATGTTTGGAAATTAAATTCAAGGATAGGTGTTAAATTAAGCAGTCAAGGTCAGAAATTATAGACTAGATATTATGCCAAGGCATAACCTATTTATATATATATATATATATATATATATATATATAATATATATATATATATATATATATATATATATATATATATATATATATATATATAATCTATATATATATATATATATATATATATATATATATATATATATATATATATATATATATATATATATATATAATCTATATAATATATATCAAATACAACGTCTCTCTGTCTGTCTGTCTGTCTGTCCGTTAGTGCACTTATCACTGGATAACTACTTATCCGATTTACGTACTTTTTTTTTTAAAACATACATATGGTCTTTGGCCAGGTTATAGGCTATATTTTATTACGACAGGTAACATAAGGAATGAGCAGTGACGTAAAATGAATGAATGAAGTCGGAAAAAAGTTTACCGCTAGAGCGTTCCCTTGCAATACACAGCCTAAACAATTAAATATGGAACAATATTATGTAGCAGAGAATATCTATAATCTATAATATATATAAAATTGAATGTCTCTCTGTCGGTCTGTCTGCCCATTAGTGCGTTTATCACGCGAGAACCACTTATCCGATTTACGTGTCTTTTTTAAAATTCATATATATATATATATATATATATATATATATATATATATATATATATATATATATATATATTCTTTGGCCAGGTTATATAATAATAATAACAGTAATAATCTCTATCTATAGTATATATAAAAGGCAACGTCTCTCTGTCTGTCTGTCTGTCCGTTAGTGCGCTTTTCCCTCGAGAACCACTTATCCGATTTACGTGATTTTTTAAATTCATACATATGTTATGTTCTATGACCAGGTTATAGATATATATTTTATTACATCTATAATATATATAAAATGCAACGTGTCTCTGTCTGTCTGTCTGTCCGTTAGTGCGCTTATCTCTGGAGAACCACTTATCCGATTTACGTGCTTTTTTTTAAACATACACATGTTCTCTGGCCAGATTATAGGAGATATTTTATTACGTTAGGTGACATAAGGAATAAGCAGTGACGATAACAGTGAATCAAGTCGGAGAAAAGTTTGCTGCTAGCGCATTCTCTTGAAATACGCTGCCTAAAGCATTAAATATGGAACAATATCATGTAGCAAAGAATATAATATATATAAAATGCAACGTCTCTCTGTCGGTCTGTCTGTCCGTTAGTGCGCTTATCACTCGAGAACCACTTTTTTTTTAATTCATACATTTGTTCTCTGGCCAGGTTATCTATCATCTCCTATCTAGAATATATATAAAATGCAACATCTCTCTGTCTGCCTGTCTGCCTGTCTGCCTGTCTCTCTGCCTGTCTGTCTCTCTGCCTATCTGTCTGTCCGTTAGTGCGCTTATCACTTGAGAACCACTTATCCGATTTACGTGTTTTTATAAATTTATACATATGTTCTATATAATTCAATATAAGCCTAGTTAATGGGAGATAAGATGAGATAATGGGAGATAAGGAGAAATAATGGGAGATAAGTTGAGATAAGCCTCGATAATGAGAGATAAGGTGAGATAATGGGAGATAAGTATAAATAATGGGAGATAAGCAGAGATAAGTCTAGATAATAGGAGTTGTGGCAAGATAATGGGAGATAAGGAGAAATAATGGGAGATGAGCAGAGATAAGCCTAGATAATAGAAATTATGTAGAGGTAATGGGAGATAAGGAGAAATATTGGGAGATAAGGGGAAATAATGGGAGATATTTTATTGCGGCTAGTATATATATATATATATATATATATATATATATATATATATATATATATATATATATACGAGGGTCGTTCCAAAAGTTCTCGGTATAACAAAGAAAATGCAAGGGATTTTTTTTTTTTTTTCAGGATAGTCTTCTTGCATATTAATACAGACTTTCGAAGTCTTTAATACCCTAATTATAATAAAATTTACCCAGATCTGCAAAATAAGCTTTAGTCTCGGCTTCAATTTTATCATTTGACATGAATCTTCGTTCAGCCAGCAACTTTTTTAGATTTGAAAATCGCTGGGAGATAAATCTGGCAAGTACGGTGGATGTGGAAGCACCTCGAAGCATAGGTAGTTTTGTAGCAACAATCTTTGAGGGGTATAAAGGCGCATTATCGTGATAAAAAACCACATTCTTTTTTACGAGATGTGGACGCATGCGTGCATGATCCTTTCCGGCGATGGTTCTACCTTTCTCCAGGTAGTCTATGTGCACAACACTATGATAATCTTAAAGAGCCGTAGAAGACATTCATTGAAATTATGTTTTAATAAGTTTAAACTCTCTTGGGAAATGTTAATTCGAATATATTTTTAGTCGATTGTTAACCCCCCCTTTGTTATAGCAAAAACATCATGTAAAATGTGAACATGTGAACAGTAGGATGTTTAAAATATCCGCGAGCTCGCGCACCTTCAGTCGGCGATCATTTAGTACGCTTTTGTGAATTTTCGTCACAATCTCGTCGGTCGTAGATGTTTTAGGGCGTCTTGAGCACTTATAATCTTGAATGGATGTACGACCTTGTGTAAATTCAGTAGCCCACTTTCTAAGCGTCGAAAATGAAGAGAAAGGATTATTTAATGTGTTACATTTGTTGCCTCTTTTTAAATATCCGTAAGAGTTAAACATTTTAAAAGAAAGTATTTTATAACAGCTCGCACTTCAATTTTATTCATTTTTTTTTAAATGTGAAATGTGTGTCTGAAATTTCACAGCACGCCATCTAGCAGATAACATTTAATAAATATCATAATAATTTGCTTATCTTGGCTGTGTCAAGCCTACAACTCTTGGAACAATCCAATATATAGTTTTTGGTCTGACACATAGATGTCTCCCTTTTCAAAAAATCCCTATGATTTTTAGGAGGTAACGACTTTCAAACGATACGTGTTAAAATTTCATGACATTTCGACTAATAGTTTACAAGTTAGTGACGCCATTTTTGATATTTTTAAAACAATGGAAAAAATCAAATGCTGTGTGCTGATTAAACATTGTTTTTTTTGATGAGAAAAAAATACCGTTCAAGCAAAGCAATGGCTTGATAAGTGTTACGGGGACTCTGCCCCCGAAAAATAACTCATCATTTACTGGTATGCTGAATTTAAACGCGGTCGTGCAGATACAAATGATTCTGAACGCTCTGGACGCCCAAATAAGGTGGTTACACCGGAAAATATAAAAAAATCCACAAAATTGTTTTGGATGACCGTAAAGTGAAATTACGTAAGATAGCTGACACTCTAAAGAATGTGTTAGTCATATGTTGCATGAACATTTGGGCATGAGAAAGCTCTGTTCGAAATGAGTATCGCGTTTACTCACAGTGGACCAAAAACAACAACGTGTTGGTGATTATGAGCACTGCTTGGACCTGTTTAAGCGCAATAAAAAGGATTTTTTCATACGTTATGTGCCAATGGATGAAACATAGATCCACCACTACACACCGGAATCAAATCGGTAGTCAGCTGAGTGGACAGCAGCCGGTGAAAGCCGCCCGAAGCGACCAAAGACAGAACAGTCGCCTGGGAAGGTTTTGACCTCTGTATTTTGGGATGCGCAGGTAATAATTTTCATCAGCTATACTGAGAAGGGAAAAACCATCAATAACGAATATTATATGAAGTTATTGGTGAGTTTGAAGGCAGAAATCGCAAAGAAACGGCCCCAAATAAAGAACAAAAAAGTTCTCTTTCATCAAGACAATGCATCGTGTCACAAATCAATGGTTTCGATGTCAAAATTGCATGAATTGAAGTTCGAATTGTTTCCTTATCCACCGTTTTCTCCAGATTTGACCCCGACTATTATCATTTCGTAGAACTCAAAAAATGCTCGCTGGAAAGAGATTTGGCTCCAATGAAGAAATTATTGCCGAAACTGAGGCCTATTTTGAAGGCAAATGCAAATGCTTCTACAAGTAGAAAAATGTTAGAAAAGCGTTGAACTGATTGTATCGCTCTTGAAGGAGACTATACTGATGAACATAGTCGAATATTGCAAAAAAAAAATGTGTTTTATGTAGCTAGACCAAAAACTTTGCAGCCCTATATATATATATATATATATATATATATATATATATATATATATATATATATATATATATATATATATATATATATATATGCTACCGTCAAAAAGTATTTGCGTACCTAGTTATTTCAGTCCCAAGACAACAAAAACCCAGATAATACGAGTATATATATTTTTTAAATTTTAATGAATTATTATTTATTTTCACATTATTTACAGTTTAGAAAATTAGAAAAATATTCATGATTTTCCAGGATATTTCTCATCTATGTGACAGCCTTTGTTTTTAATTACCACTTTACAGAGTTTCAGCATTCTGTCCAGTAGTTTCTTCAGAGTTTCTTCGGTTATTTTAACCCATTCTGCTTGTAAAAGTTCCCACAAGTGATTTTCTGATGTTGGATTGAGTTTTCTAACACACCTGCCAAAATGGTCCCACAACAATTCGATGGGGTTCAAGTTGGGTGATTGTGGAGGCCAAGTCATCACTTCCAGGATGTCATCGGATTTCCATTGGTCGAAAAGTTTTCTAATTTGTTTAGCAGAATGTTTAGGTCGTTGTCATTTCCCCTGAAAAGTATCTCTTCTAGAAGGAAGTATTTGAGTTAGCAAAATTTCTTAATACTGTTCTTTTCGCATGATTCCTTCTATCCTAAATTTTTCCAACTTTACCGTTGCCAAAACAACCCCAAACCATTACTGAACCTCCACCATGTTTTACTACTACTACTTACTACACCAGCGGTCAGCTGGCGGTCTCCAGCTGACCGCCGCACGTAAACTCGTGGATTTGAACCGAAAATTTCGAATTTAGATTCCTCGCTCCAAAGGACGGAATTCCATTGTTCTGATGTCCAATTTTCATGTTCTCGGGCCCATTCTAATTGTTTATGTTTATTCACTTGCCTAAGAAGTGGTTTTCTCACTGCAACTCTCCCGTGTAGTCCACCTTCTGCTAACCTGTTCTTCACGGTTGTCACGCTGATGGGGATGGGCCGCTCCAGGTTTACTTGAGCCGTGATTTCTGGTGCGGTTAGGCGGTGATTACGTCTGCTGGATATAGTTATAGCTCTGTCTTCAGCAGAAGTCGTTTTTCCAGACCTTCCTGAACGTTTTTGTTTGGGAATTCCATGTCGCGCAGAAATTTTTTTTACGATTTAGTCCACTGTTCTCCTTGGCATCCGCATATCACTCGCGATTTGTCGACTCGAGTGACCATTTTAATTTTTTTTTTATGGGTCTAGCACACGTGCTACAGGGAAGTCCCTAAAGCGCTACAGGAGTGACATGTGTGTGGAAAAAGCGATTCACGTTGTTCTTGAATCGCTGTAAGTTGTACTCGGTGGGAAACACAGACCTGGGTAAGCCATTCCAAAGGGATGATGTTCTCCATATAAAAGACTGCTTGAAAAGTGTTGTACGAGGAGTAACAAGCTGAACCTCATACGGATGTGAAGTATCAGCGCGACGTGTACTTCTAACATTCACCGCATTGGGAGGAATTAAGAGGGCTACATCCTTCGAACACTCTCCCTGAAAATACTTGTAGAATAGACTCAAGTCGCCAACCGTTCTTCGATGTTCCAGCGAATCAAAGCCGCCGGTCAGTTCTGGGTCTCCAATCAGACGAACAGCCCTTCTCTGAACAGAATCCAACAAATGCTGTGTATGTCTGGGAGCGGAGCCCCAAACATGGGAGCAGTATTCCATAGTTGGTCGAATTTGAGCTTTGTAAAGAATTAACAGTTGTTGTGAAGTGTAAAGCTTTCTGGTTCGAAATAATATTCCCAACTTTTGAGAAGCTCTCCTTGCTATGCCTGCAACATGTTCATGCCAGAACCTATTTGCTCCCAAATTAACGTCCAACAAATTGAGTGACGATGTTAGGGGAATGGAGTGCCCCGACATAACTATGTCGGGTTCAGCAACGTTAACTTTTTAGAGAAAACTGCCTGGGTTTTTGTAGCATTCAATTCCACTTGGTTACTGTCACCCCAAGATAAAATTTTTTCCAGGTCTTTGTTAAGTTAAATGACTTCCTGCTGTCTGCTGATATTCGCCTAAGCAGCCGATGTCCGAGCGTTTAAAGTGAATGAAGAGATAAGCGTACTGTCATCTGCAAAGCTGTAGATTGGATTCCCGGTCTTTTCCAGCAGATCGTTAATGTAAATAAGAAAGAGAGTAGGAGACAGTATGGAGCCTTGGGGCACACCGGCGTTAACAGTAAAGGTGTTAGAAAGAAATCTGTCGACTGCGACTCGTAAAGAACGCTCTCTGAGGAAACATGAGAACCACAAACAGAACTTTTCAGACATACCATAAGAGCGTAGCTTAGCCAACAGTCCATCGTGCCAAACACGGTCGAATGCCTTGTGATACATAAGTTAGAAGATCTCTTGTTGATCTATGATTACGAAAGCCATATTGCTGACCGCTAATAATGTTGAATCCTTCAAGGTATTTTAGAAGATGCTGATTGACAGCCTTTTCCTTGACTTTCGATATTATTGAAATGGAAATTTCTTTCGTTTTTGTCCTTTTCACAAAACAATTAGGCCTGTATCAATGACTGTACTCTTTGCGAATCGTTTAATCTCCAAAAGGGCAATGGTATTTATAGCATAGTTTTTATCATAAAATGTCACTAGGAATTTCCAAAATCCCTAGAAATGAGTTCTTACTTCAACCGGAATTCTCAGAAATCGGCTTAAAAACGATTATTATGTAAAACTTGGAAATTTGTTCTAATTGGTTTTTAATTTGTGATTTCACCAAAAAGGTTTATCTAAACAATTTCATGATGGGCACTTGTTAAGAACAAATTTACCTAATATAATTTTGGCAGTTACATTGAAATTTCTAGGTGGGCAAATACTTTCTGATGGTAGTATATATGTTATATATATATATATATATATATATATATATATATATATATATATATATATATATATATATATATATATATATATATATATATATATATATATATATGTATATGAGTTACAAATAAACTATGCAGGTGTCAACCGACAATATTTAGTAATTAGTATTTTCCCCTTTCAGGTTCCAAAAATATAATAAAAGGAGTCAATGGACAATTTAGATCGGGGGAACTTACTGCAATTTTAGGACCATCTGGAGCTGGAAAAACGTCTTTACTAAATATCCTAACGGGATATCAGTAAGTTAATTTTATTAGTTAGGCCTGGTCTTTGAAAAAACATTATGTGGAAAAATGAACCAATTGCTCTTTTACCTGTTTAGTTCATAATTAAAATCTTAAATGACATAATTTTTTCCAGTCAAATTTGGAAAGTTTAGATTTAGAACCTAAGTTTTGAAATTAATTTTGATACAGAGCTTTTTACAACCGGAAGTTATTACAGTAAATACGACTTAACTAATACATATTTATTAATCAATTACGCTATTTCTGAAAATTTATTAAAGATAAATTATCATGAACTAAGTCAATAATAATTAATATTAATTAGGACAAAAAACGTGTCACGTATTTGGGGCACCATTAGAATTTTTGAGAAGTAATAATATAGTTAATACGACATCTATAATATATATAAAATGCAACGTCTTTCTGTCTGTCTGTATGTCTGTCCGTTAGTGCGCTTATCAGTGGAGAACCACTTATACGATTTACGTACTTTTTTTTAAAACATACATATGTTCTTTGGCCAGGTTATAGGCTATATTTTATTATGATAGGTAGCATAGGGAATGAACAGTGACGATAATAGTGAATGAAGTCGGAAAAAAAGTTTGCGGCTAGTGCGTTCCCTTGCAATATACAGCCTAAATCATTAAATATGGAACAATATTATGTAGCAGAGAATATCTATAATATAACATACATAATATATGTCTCTCTGTCCACTAGTGCGTTTATCACGCGAGAACCACTTACCCGATTTACGTGTCTTTAAATTCATACATATATTCTTTGGCCAGGTTATATAATAATAATAATAATCTGTATCTACAATATATATAAAATGCAACATCTCTCTGTCTGTTTGTCTGTCCGTTAATGCGCTTATCCCTCGAGAACCACTTATCCTATTTACGTGATTTTTTTTCTTTTAATTGATACATTTGTTCTCTGGCCAGGTTATCCATAATCTTCTATCTGTAATATATATAAAATGCAATGTCTCCCTGTCTGCCTGTCTCTCTGTCTGTCTGTCTGCCTGTTTGTCTGTCTGTCCGTTAGTGCGCTTATCACTGGAGAACCACTCATCCGATTTACGTGCTTTTTTTTAAAACATACATATGTTCTCTGGCCATGTTATAGGATATATTTTATTGCGTTAGGTAACATAAAGAATAAGCAGTGACGATAATAGTGAATCAAGTCGGAAAATAGGTTACCGTTAGCACGTTCTCTTGCAATACACTGCCTAAACCATTAAATATGGATCAATATCATGTTGCAAAGAATATAAAATATATAAAATGCAACGTCTCTCTGTCTGTCTGTCCGTTAGTGCGCTTATCACTTGAGAACCCCTTATCCGATTTACATGTTTTCATAAATTTATACATATGTTTTATATAATTCGATATAAGCTTAGATAATGGGAGATTAGATGAGATAATGGGAGACAAGTATAAATAATGGGAGATAAGGAGAAATAATGGCAGATAAGCAGAGATAAGGAGAAATATTGCGAGATAAGCCCAGATAATGGGAGATAAGGTAAGATAATGGGAGATAAAGAGAAATAATGGCAGATAAGGAGAAATAATGGGAGATGAGCAGAGATAAGCGTAGATAATAGAAATTGTGTAGAGATGAGGAGAAATAATGGGAGATAAGGGAAACTAATGGCAGATATTTTATTACGTTAGGTAACATAAGAAATAAGCAGTGACGATAGAAGTGAATCAAGTCTACGCGAGCGGAGCCGCGGGCACGGCTAGTCAGTTATAAACCTTTTTCAGATGAATCAAGTTGAAAATAATATACGGTGTAACCAAGCTTGATTTGTGACACTAAATGATGTGTGAAAAATATTTTTGAGACGTGTTGTATACTATATATTTTCTACGGTGTGCATCAAATATACATTAGAGTTAGTTAATATATAATGTATGTCCAGTTATCCAGCCTTGATAAGAGAAGCATATAAAAACCTTGTTGAATGTTACCCAACTGGTTACCTAACTTTGCACTATGTAGGCAGGCCTATGAATAATGTAGACACAACTCGAGTATTTTTATGGACAAGTATACATGCTGCAGGGATATCCCTAAACCGCGTATGCAATACTAGAGATTCAGATTGGCCTCTAATTACTGCAGGTTGTACTCGCTTGGAAATTCAAGTCTAATACCAAAGAGACGAAGTTCTCCCTATAACAGCATTTTTGAAGAAGGTAGTATTAAGAGTGATAAAGTGAACCTCGTAGGAATGTATTGTATAACCGTAATCAGTATTTCTAGCATGGACTACTTTGGGAGAGCAGCACCGTAACACATATATCGAGAACTTCTCATCAAAGTGTATTTTTTTCGATGTTCCAATCAGGCGATTTACTTGTTTTAGTATAGAATTTAGCAAATGCAGCAGACGGTTAGAAGCGAAGCCTAAAACATGGAATCGAAATTCCATGGATGGACGGATTAAAATTTTGTATTGCCTAATGTAACTGTATGTGTATTAATGAGCAGAAAATCGGTAATGTTTTAGGCAGGTGTTTAAAATTTGGTACTTAAAACAGTGCAGTAAAAAAAGATCAAAATAATAATGAGATAGGCATAGTTTAGATACAGCAATATTATGATTTTATCCTATGAGGTATCACCAGGAGTATTGACCTGAGTTTTGGACCTTGAAAAATTTGTGCTCTTTTGTTTATGAACAACTGAAGTTTTCAAAACGCGTTTTTTTGAGCTTAAAATGTGAACAACTCCGGTTATATCAGTCTGATCGAGGCGAACAAAAAACTAAACTCTTCGTGATGAAATTTTCAACAAATCCTTGTTAGTGTTAAATCGTTCAAATGTGTACATACAAAATTGAAAAAACAGGCAATTTTTTTTTTTTTTTCATTTTATTGTATGTACAGTAGGGTGACCGCAAAAAATCAATGTCGGAATTTTGTTCGTCTGGACCCCACAAAACGATTCCCCTTTCCAGATATTGAGATAGCAGAAATTTGAGCTCGATTAAACTACGTCGCTCAAAGTTTGAAAAAAAAAACCAAATTTTTGGCCAAAAAGCTGACATATGGAGCCATACCCGAACGGTAAATAATAGAAACACGCTTAATATCTCAAAAGAAAGCTAATGTTGTTCTTCAAAATTTATATTCTACACATAATTGTTGTTATTTTAAGTCAAACCGAGTTACAACAGCCTTTAGCACCAAAAACGTGACCTGGTACCAGTAGGAGCCAGTTTGGGAGTATTTCTAAGAATTTTACGGGTTTTTACATAATGTGTCTCGGAATTAACATTTTTTTGTTAAAAAGTATTTTGGAACTCAATTTTCAAACATAAAGAGCCTTTTGTTCAAATTTAATCTTTTATTATATGGGGATTACCTGACTAGTTTACCAAGAAAGACCCGTTTGACAGGTAAAAAGGAGGGTGAATCTAATTTCTATGAGGGATGGTGATTTTACTTCAGCGTACAAACCGACCTTTTATTTATTCAGTTTAGTTTCTAAAGTGCCTTAGAGCTGGTTAGATCGAACAATTATCTAGTGAAGATATTTTAACGTTTTTTTTTTTTTAATTTTCCAAGTGTGTGTGTTATTGTTTTTATAACTATTATAGTATTATTTTAAAAGACATTTGAAAACATTTTATTGAAATTAAAGTTTGCAATATATTTTGTTTCATTTTCCAAGCTAACTGTTATTTACCTATTGGCCTCTGAAATGGCATCCACATCAGGTGTACAAAGCCGGACCAAGGATAAAATATTTCTTGTGGGCTATCCCATTCACCAGATCACCGGTTGTAAACTACCCTCAAATCGTCAAGTTTTGTGTGCTTTATTTTATAATTTACGTACTGTGAAATTAACTGTAAGAGAATCAGCAAAACTTACAATACGAGAAGTGTTCATTTTTTTGGGAGAAAGCTCGAATCCCGACTAAACATGAGCAAGATGCAATTACTAAGCTGGAAAAACTCCACGCCGAGTGGAGAACTCTTCAAAAAGACCGGAAGAAAACATCGAAAACGGCCAAGAACAAATTTAAACAGTTTGTTGAAAAGTTGGATGATCTCTTTGAGATTGCTCAACAAGATGCCTTGGCTCTGATGAAATCGGAAGAAGATAAGGCGTTTCTCGTGAAACAGAGGCAGAAGGGCCCCCCAGGTTCCATGACTGGAGTGGATCTCAAGTTGTCTCGAGCTGAAGAAATCAAGGTGCAAAAGGAACTTGCGAAAATGAACCGACAAATCCAAGAAGCAACTTTTGATATTGGTGAGTTTTTTTTTATTATTAGTATTCTAAAAAATAGATAAACAAATAAGTAAATAGTTTCATTATAATTGAAAGAAAATTGTACATGAGAGCATGATTTGGCATCTTTATGATTGAGTTTATATTTTTTAAATAATACCTTTTGATAATTAGAAGTAGGTAATTTAGTACCTATGTATTATTACTATTCTGCTAAAACAAGTTTTTATAGTCTTTTTTTTTCTCTTTCTTTTGTTGCTTCTTAGAGACGGATGATGAAGACAAGTTAGAAGAAGGAGAAGAAGACACTGAAGAGGACAGCATCTACCAGGAACTTGAGAGCTTGGAGGAAATGGACATCCCTGAAGAAGCTGCAGAAGATCCAGGACCATCTGAGACCAAGAGGATGAAAGTTTCATTTGCAAGGGGCGTTAAAGAGATTTTAAACATGAAATTGTCCATTTTATTAGATCGATGTAAGGTATCCGACAGAAATGCCACGAGAATTTTAATAGCTACTCTAGAAGCACTAAACCTTGACCCTCTTGAGTACAAAGTCTCGAAAACTTTATTACATGATAGAAGGCAAATGTTCAGAGAACAATATAATAAAAATTTTTTTTGATAAAGTAAACATTCCTGAAAAAGAGCCCGTGGTTGTCCATTGGGACGGTAAACTTTTACCGGGTGTTTTAAAAAATGAACAATGTGAGCGAATAGCTATAGCTATTTCATATGGCGAAAAGGAACAGCTGCTGGGAGTTCCTGTAACAGCAAACAGCTCTGGAGAGGAGCAAGCCGTAGCCGTATATGAATGCCTACATGAATGGGGTCTTCTCAACACCGTCAAGGCGATGTGCTTCGCCACTACAGCATCCAACACGGGAAGACTCAAAGGAGCATGCGTCATATTGGAGCAAATGTTAGGAAGAGAATTGTTATACCTAGCTTGCCGTCACCATATCTTGGAAATTCTGTTAAGAGGCGTATTCGACACAAAAATGGGATCAACCACTAGACCTCATCATTTTCAAGAGATTCCTTACTGCGTGGCCCAAGATAGACAAAGAAAAATACGACAGAGGTATCAGTGACAATCTAATACAAAAGCAGCTAACTCCAGAAGTAATTGCAAATGTTACTGCTCAATTCGAGACCAAATTAACTGAGAGCCACCCCAGAGATGACTACAAGGAGCTATTGCAGTTGGTTCTCGTATTTGTTGGATCACTAGACGGCAATGTTGTGGGTTTTAGAACTCCAGGAGCCATTCATCACGCTAGGTGGATGGCAAAGGCTATTTACTGCTTAAAAATGTTCATTTTTCGTCGTCAATTTAAGATGTCTAAAGAAGAAGAAAGTTCTGAGCGTGCCATTTCTGTTTTCCTAGTTAAAATTTATTGTAAAGCTTGGTTCAATGCTCCAAAAGCTCATCTTGCACCAAAGCAAGATTTAGGTATTTTTCATAGTCTGTTAGACTATAAAGAATGTGACAACGATATTGCAGAAATAGCCCTGACCAAATTTTCGAACCATTTGTGGTATTTGAATGCAAAGTTGGTGGGACTATCGTTTTTTGATCCCACCATTACAGACGATGAAAAGTTGTTAATGGCTAATAAATTGCTCAGTAGCACAGATGAACCATCACAGCACGCTAGGGTTGTAAATCCAAAAGTTAGGAAAGAAAACTTAAAAGAGGTAGTTGATGGAGGATTGGTAAATTTACTTACCAAAGAAACGTTTACATTCTTTGACCAATTTAATATAAAAAACAGATTTACTAAGACAACATCCAAACACCTGGCCTCAAAATAATGACTTCCAAGAAGGATTGAAAATTGTCAAAACATTAAAAGTAGTTAATGATATGGCTGAGCGTGGTGTTAAATTAATAACCGACTTTAACGACCTTCTGACAAAAGATGAAGACCAAACGCAATATCTCCTGCAAGTTGCAAGTAAATGCCGAGCATTATATCCTGACGTTTCAAAAACTACTTTAACAAAAGCTCTAGAATAGATTAGATAACTATGTAAAATTATCAACTCATGTAGGTACTACGTCTGTATCTTTTCTGTGTCTGTTTTGTATGTATTATATACCTAATTTTTATATTTTAAAATAAAAAATATCATTAGACTTATCAGTATTACTTTTTTTTTATTATATTTCTACTTTAAACTCAAAAATATACCAAAAAAAGGCAAAATTTATAACTTAATAACAAAATATACGAAGTATGCTCCTAGTGGTACCAGGTCACGTTTTTGGGGCTAAAGGCTGTTGTAACTCGGTTTGACTTAAAATAACAACAATTATGCATAGGATATAAATTTTGAAGAAGAACATTAGCTTTCTTTTGAGATATTAAGCGTGTTTCTATTATTTACCGTTCTGGAGTTATGGCTTTTTGGCCAAAAATTTGGATTTTTTTCAATCTTTGAGCGACGAGCGGCACGGGTTAACGTCGTTAATCGAGCTCAAATTTCGGCTATCTCAATATCTTGAAAGGGGAATCGTTTTATGGGGTCCAGACGAACAAGATTCCGACATTTTTTTTCCCCTCTGTGAGATCCGGTCACTCTAATGTACAGGGTGGTCCAAATGGAAACTTGTAAAGGTAAACCCCTTTATCTAAAGGAGATAGACCAAAACTGATGTCGGTGTCCGAGACTCAATTTTTATTATAAACTCAATGGTGAAAACCGCATATCGATTTCTAGTACCGTTTCAGATATACAGAGTGTTTTTTCAAAATCTGCATTATGGAAAAATGTTTGTAATTCTTTTCCTATTGAAAATTTTTGGATTTCTGTAAAAATGTTCTCAAAGCACTTTTTCACGTGATTTCAACAGTGTAAGTTACATTTTTTACAATTAATATTTTAATAGTTATTAACGCAAAAATGTATTTTTTAAATGGAATACCCTATATATGTTTCCTTATCCG
Organism: Pachyrhynchus sulphureomaculatus; assembly: GCA_019049505.1. Taxonomy (NCBI): domain Eukaryota; kingdom Metazoa; phylum Arthropoda; class Insecta; order Coleoptera; family Curculionidae; genus Pachyrhynchus; species Pachyrhynchus sulphureomaculatus. The sequence goes on from CM032449.1 coordinate 62,794,236, forward strand.
AATAGAGCTTTAAATTACCATTCTAAAAACATAGCACACTTTATATTTTGCTTAAATCTATTTTAAAATATAAAGGTTTTCAGTTTTTACGTGAGTTTTAAATGCACATTTTGTGAAGTGGGGTTTGGACGTTGCAGCCATATGGTTTAATTCAATTGTTTACTCGTAGTTGTCAAATTTTACTTCAGGGTCAGTTATTGAATTGTCAAATAAATCGAAATGAAGTTTGAAAATTACGAAAAATGGGATTTGATAGTGTGTTTCATACAAACCGAAGAAAATTCGAAAGCGGCAAGTAATTTGTACCACGAACGGTATCCGGAGAGGCGTCAACCCTTCAAGGATATATTCGCTCGATTGTGACATAACTGAGTTAATAGTAGCCAGTTTGAAAAGAAACGACCCAAAAATTATGCATCAAACAGGGATAAGGAGTTAGAAGAAATAGTACTTTTATGAACTATCGGAAATAATCCCAATACTTCAACCCGACAGCTAAAAAAATTCACTGGACTACCAAGAACTAACGTAAGTCGTACTTTGAAGAAGCACAAATTGAGGCCATATAGGACAAGAAAATTTCATCACCGTAGAGATGGAGATTTTCAACGGCGTATGGATTTTTGCCAGTGGTTTCTGGAGAATTGTAACCATGTTCCGAATTTTTCATTAAATTGCATTTGGACAGACGAAGCTTATGTAAGCAATGCAGGTATTTTTTAACCGTTACACTTCTTATACGTGGGTACAAGAAAATCCTCATTTAGTTGTGGAGCAAAGAAATCAAGGCAGATTTGGATTTAATGTGTGAGCAGGAATTTTTAGAGGAAGGGTTATAGGTCCATTTATTTACGAAGGAACACTAACCTCTCAGAGATATTTAGAAATTTTAAGGCAGCAAATATAACCTCGTGTTGATGAGCTGCCGTTAATGGACCTTAGAAATATATTTTTTCGTCACGACGGGGCACCCCCTCATAACGCTCCAGTTATCAGTAATTTTTTATCGGCCAATTTCGACTGGATAGGCAACCAAGGTCCGAACCGTTGGCCGGCAAGGTTACCGGATTTAACACTCATGGACTTCTATCTCTGGGGAAGATTGAAAGACCTAATTATTAAATTGCCGAAAGCACCAGACAAGAGTTAGAAGTCGCAGTGATACAAAGTTTTGCAGCTCTCACTCCTCTCGAACTAATCAACTCGGTAAGAAGTGTCGCCTATGTGTAAATGAAACTGGTCGACATTTCGAACATCTCTTATAGAAAATTGTTTTGTTTTAGTTTGCTCTACTCCAGAGGTGTCAAACTCAATTTCGCAGAGGGCCATATATTAAATTTAGAATGTGTAGGCGGGCCAGATTCAAATAAAAAAAATGTACTGCATTATTATAACATTTTATTTATTTAATTATATAGTATATAATATACGGTTGTTAAAAATTATGATTCTTCATTGCGATCGCGGGCCTTATTGATACGTCCCGGAGGCCGGATGCTGCCTGCGGGCCGTATCTTTGACATCCCTGACTCTACTCGGAATAAATTGTCTTATTGTTGTTTCGTTTTATTTTCTACATAGTTTAAAGTACTATAGCATTTAATAAATTTCATTGTAGTTATAACTCTTAGAGTTACTTCTGGGATTTTTTTTTACAATTTGACTGCTATCGGTAAACAATTGATATTGCCGCTCCGTCCAAAGCCTGCTTCACAAAATGTGCATCTAAAACTGGCGTAAAAATTGAAAACCTTTATATTTTGAAGTAGATTTAAGCAAAATATAAAGTGTGCTAAATTTTTTAGACTGGTAATTTAAAGCTCAATTCGGATAAGGAAAAATATACAGGGTATCCCATTTAAAAAATATATTTTTTAGGTTAATAACTATTAAAATATTAGTTGTAAAAAAATGTGACATACACTGTTGAAATCCACGTGAAAAAGTGCTTCGAGAATGTTTTTACAGAAATCAAAAATTTTCAACAGGAAAAGAATTACAAACATTTTTCCAAAATGAAGATTTTTGAAAAAATACCCTGTATATCTGAAACGACACTAGATATCGATATGCGGTTTTCACCATTGAGTTTACCATAAAAATTGAGCCTTAGGCACCGACATCAGTTTTCGTCTATCTCCTTTTGATGAAGGAGTTTACCTTTAAAAATGTCCAACTTGGATGACTAAGTGAACCGATCGACATGAAACTTTCAGAAAATATTCCTCTTGTTATAGCAAAAATACTTTGAAATTTTGGTACAAAAATATTGAACCCAGCGGACAAAATTGAATTTGTTATTTAAAATTTAAATGAATTGCCGCCATTTTATGCCATTTAATCCAAAATGGATCTTTTTTTTTTTTCAAAATTTAGGTCTCGGCGTTAGCTTTTAGGATCCCGATGCCATTAAAAAAAATTTTTTTAGAGTTATTTTAACCGTTTTTTTTTTATCATCATCAAGGTAACGAGACTCTTCTATCCAAATCAGCCCTTAAATATTTTTTTGATATTTCGATTTTTTGTCCTAAATATATGAATGTTTGTACCTTTTCTATTCTTTTACCTTCTATTAATAGTTCCTGGCTGTTATCTTCACTTTCGTTATTCAAATTCTATCAACAGTTTTTGAAATTCTTCTTTTGTGTTGGCGATTAGAGTGATATCATCTGCGAATCTTAAGTGATTTAATCGTTCACCATCTATTAGTATTCTTTTATTTTCCCACGTTAGTGATTGGAACATGTCTTCTAGAGTCAAAGTGAACAGTTTTGGGGATATCGAGTCGCTTTGTCTAATTCCTCTTTTAATTTTGATTTTATTTGTGTTTTCTTTAATCATTACATAAGTCTGCAAAAAAAAAAATTGAGAGCTGTTTTGGTTTTTTTGTGTAATTCTTATGTTTTTAGGTGTACTGAATCCGAAAATGACTTTCATTTTGTCATAGAACGTCATGTTTTCTGACAATGTAGGTATCTATGTTAAACAAGTTATAATCTTAAAATAAAAGATAAAGACTAAAAAATTTTTTTTTAATTTATAATTGCGTAACAAAACTTATTTTTTTTATCTAAAATACATTCATTAGTAAGCACTAAACACATTTCTTTTTCCCAGTGAGACTCCTTTTGGTACATTTTCGCTTGTAGGAAGCATCTGGAAGGTCTCTCTGAAGCGTCCAACAGTAGTCTGCCATCATTGAGACGCTCCATCTTCCCTGGTATCTTTTTTCCATCTCCTTAATATCTTGGTGAAATCGTTCACCTTGCTCTTCACTCAGATCTCCTAAATTTTTTGGAAAGTAGTCGAGGTGGGAATGGAGAAAATGTACTTTTAAAACTCATTAGGCAACCTAAAGCTTGAAATGCTTTTAACATTCTTTTGACGATTTATTTGTAGTTAGGGCCTTTGCTATTGCCTAAAAATTTCTCTATGACCTCTTTAAAGGCAATCCACCCTTCTCTTTGAGGATCCGTCATGGTTGTTATGAATTGTGGATCAGCCATAAGCCGTCTAATATCTGGTCCAACGAAAACACCTCCCTTCAACTTTGCCTTCGAGAGGTCTGGAAACTTTGATATTAAGTATTTGAAGCAATTTCCATCTCTTGGAAGTGACTTTACAAATTGCTTCATCAATCCCAGCTTTATGTGAAGCGGTGGTAGAAGAACTTTATGAGGAGGCACCAAAGTTTCATGCAGGACGTTCTTTTCGTCAACTTTTTGGTCCAGTGATTTGCTCGGTCTCTACTATCCCATAGACACAAAAAGCAAGGGAATTTGGTAAACCCAGATTGTTGTCCGAGCAACATGCCCAAGATTTTTAAATCACCGCACACTTGCCAACCGTGGTCTTTATATTTTAATTTGCAAAGAACCAATTCCAAGTTCTTGTAGGTTTCCTTGAGGTGTACGGAATGACCGACAGGAATGGAAGCATAGAAACCGCCATTGTGAAGCAGAACTGCTTTAAGGCTTCTTTTTGAAGAATCTATGAAAATACGCTACTGTGCTGGGCCGTATGAGATCTTAAATGTATCCATCAAACCTTCAATATTGGTACAATAAACCAACTCGTCCTCTTGGGCAAAGTAGGAAGTGAACTGCTTCTCACGATATCTAAACCAGGAGGAAGATACTCCCGGCAAAAGTAAGTTCCTGCTTTTGAGCCTTGATCCAAGCAACTCAGCAGCGTTTTTGGGAAGATTCAAGTCTCTTACCAAATCATTTAGCTCGCCCTGGGAAAACAATTTCGGACTGCTGTGATCTTCAAATTGAAAACTTGACTTGTCATCGGGTTCAGGTACAGCACCATCTTCGTCAGAATTTGGAATCTCTTCCAAGGTAGCAGGGGCCTTGGGCACTGGTATTTCGGTCCCATGAGGGATGGGACGAATAGCTGATTGCAGATTGGGGTATGAAATGGACTGCTTCCATTTTGAATTATACCCTTTCACATTACACGAACAAAAGTAACAATCATCACTATGGCTTTTTTCTTGCCCTTAAACCAATTTCGAAGGTCTTCAACACATCGTTTGCAGACTTTAAGAGGTGCCCACACTTTATCCTGATCTCCAAGTTTTAAGCCAAAATTCGTGAAATATACTTTTTTTACAAAGTCCGTAATATTAAGTAGTTGCTTTAATACCATATATTCGCCACAAATATAACAGAAACTGTCAGACGAATTCACACACTTCCGCACAGATGACATTGCACTATATTGAACCAAGATCTATAAAACAGGGACGAGTTAACACGTAATTGTACCGCGCCACTTTCTACACTATCGGAGCGCGCACGTTCTGGTTACAATGTTTATGTTTGTGAATTTAGCTCACACAGGGCGTTCTTTATTTAGAAAGTAATGATAGTTATGGCCTGTATACATTTAAAAACAGTAATCAAAATAAAATTGTACCTATTTATTTATGACTTCAAGTCAAAAAAAACCCTTTTTTATAATAAAATTTTGCGTTTTGCAAAATAAACCTGACGTTCTGGAATTTTTTGAGTATTTTTTTAGTTTTCAGAACACCTAAATACATAGAAATCAGTTGAAAACATCCAGACAGCATTTTTGTTGCAGACCTGTGATTTATGACGTGGCATTGTTATATATGTATTCAAGAAGTTGTTCGACTCTGCTGTTACTTAAGGCGTTAGGGACTGCCCATATCTTTACCAAATCAAATGCTTTTTCGTAATCAACCATTGCTATCCACAAGGTGACCTTATATTCATTTGCTATTTCCACAAGTAATTTAATTGTTTGAAGATGATCCAAACTGCTGTATCCCCGTCTAAATCCCGCTTGTTCACGTGGTTAATAATTGTCTAATTTGTTCGTTAATCTATACGTTATTTTTACATTTGTTTATTAATCAAATAACAATGGATATTTTTTTTTTTTTTTTAAATAACGGTCTCATGATTCTCTACCAGATGTGATAAAAATTTTTTTCAAAATGACCGAAAAAACCCATTTATTTTTATTTGATTAATAAACAGTTGTAAAAAAAACCGGTCAAGTGCAAGTTGAACTTGCACAATTAGTGTTCCGTACGTTGATTATTTTCATAATAAAAAATTTTGTTAGGGTGGTATAAAATGATCAGTGACTTTCCAAAACACACCCCAAATGAGTTTTCAACAAAGTTTGTTTCCGATCTTTACTGAAAACTGGTGACC
>CM032449.1:62805508-62850508 GCA_019049505.1 Pachyrhynchus sulphureomaculatus
TCTGTCCGTCTGTCACACCCGATTTTCTATGAAACTATTTGTCATAGAAAGTTGAAATTTGGTAGTAATATAGGAATTGGTGGCCTCATCAGAGCCATGTAGTTTTTGAAAGTTAAATTTTGACATAAGGGGTTAGTTTTGGGGGGTGAAATCGGAAGTGAAAAAAAATTTTTTTTACTAGGTAATCGAGTGTGGTGTCAAATGAAAGCTTGTGAAAACACGAGTAAAAAAATATATATGATGTAATACCTGCACGCACTTTTCTTTGTATTATTTTTAAAAAATCGCGGAAAAATCGCTGTCCACCCGCCTTATCTCGGAAAGTACTTATCAAAAAATTTTGAAAAAATTCTGGAATATTCTCCACGGGGTGTAGATTGAACGAAAATTATCACGAGTGCATTATATGTAATAATTTATCTGGTATATAAAAAAAACAGAAATTTCATCAATTTTCAGTAAAGATTGGAAATAAACTTTGTTGAAAACTTATTTGGGGTGTGTTTTGTGAAGTCACTGATCATTTTATATCACCGTAACATAAATTTTGACTTAAGGGATTCGTTTTGAGGGGTGAAATCGGAAGTGAAAAAAATTTCTTTACTAGGTCATCGAGTGTGGGTGTCAAATGAAAGCTTGTGAAAACACGAGTAAAAAATATATATATAATGTAATACTTGAGCACACGTTTCTTCGTATTACTTTTAAAAAATCGTGAAAAATCGCTGTCCCCTACCTTATCTCCAAAAGTACTGATCAAAAAAATTTTGAAAAAATCCTGGAATATTCTCCACGGGGTATAGATTGAACTAAAATTATCATTACCTTTAATAATTTATCTGGTATAGAAAAAAAACAAAATTTCAAGGTCACCAATTTTCAGTAAAGATTGGAAGCAAACTTTATTGAAAACTCATTTGGGGTGTGTTTTGTGAAGTCACTGATCATTTTATACCACCCTAACAAAATTTCTATTTTAAAAACAATCGTACGGAACACTAATTGTGCAAGTTCAACTTGCACTTGACCGGTTTTTTCTGTTAATCACTAACGAAATCAAGTAGATTTTTACGTAGAAACACTCTTTAGGCTTGTGCGCTTCTTATGGATATAGTCGTTTGATAAAATTATATGTTTCATTTGTTAATAATAATGAATAAAATTTACGTTGAAAAAATTTCAGCATTAATTAAATAGTTGGCCAAAATAACCAATGTCGGCTGATTTTTCATACATTTGCGATTATCATATCAAAAATTTAGGTCAGAATGGTAATTTTTGCACAATGCTATGGATAAATAAACAAGCGCGCACAAGCCCTTAGCGCACGCGTGCGTTTTCATGCAACTAATCGCAGTGAAAATTTGTTCTTTAAATGTTTTCAGCTCCCCAAAAGACAAATTGTTTTCTTATTTGGTGATTCTAGTAAAAAAATCATAACATAATATTAAAGTAAAGTGTTTTTTGTAAGGAAAAACACTCAACTCAAAAAAATACGTTCAATTAGTTAAGTGTTTTTGAAGTGTTTTTTTTGAGTGTTTTTATGTAAGGGTATGTAGATATAAAAATTTTCAAGTAAAAATTATAAAAAGATATATGCACGCTTTAAAATCGTTTGTAACAATTTTTTTTCTCTCCAAATTTAAAAGCCATTTGGTTTTTAGAAGAGTTTAAAGGAACATGTAATGATAAATTATTATTGTATGTTTAAAAAACAAATGTCTACACAAAAATTTAGAATGTATTTTAATAATTATTTTGCTTACTCAGAAAAAAAGCTTTGACTCAAGAGAAGATATTTTAGAATAGAATTTTTTTTTCTAAAAAGAGAAAAAAGTTTTAAGTCAAAACTTTTTTTTTGCATTAAATTAGTCTTAAATCCAAACTTTTTGCTATATACAGAAAACATTTTCGTTCCAAACTTTTTTTCCATTGAGTACAGTTGAAATCGAATATTGAAGAAAGTTTTATAGAAAAAAAATTTGATACTTTCAAAAACTGTAACCATTATTGTAAACGTTGTGTGTTGATTTTCTTAATAATTTAACCAAACCGAAAAGCCAAATTGTGAAATCAAATGATTTTTGAATTTTGGCTTTTAAAAAAATTAAAACAAAATCTCTTTTTGGCAGCTGGAAGTATTCAAAAAACAAATTTTCACTACGGTTAGCTGCACGAAAACGCGCGCATGGGCCAAGGGTTCTTGCGCGTTTATTTATTTGTACATATCATTGCATACTGACCTGAATTTTTGATATAATGCTCGCAAATGTATGAAAAATAAGCCGACATTGTTCATTTTGGCCAATTTTTTAATTAATATTGAAATTTTTTCAGTTTCCTTACGAAAAACACTCAACTTCAGTATTATGTTATGAAAAAAATAACTGGTCAAGTGCAAGTTGAACTTGCGCAATTAGTGTTCCGTACGTTGATTGCTTTTTAAAATAAAAAATGTTGTAACGGAAGTATAAAATGATCAGTGACTTCACAAAACACACCCCACATGAGTTTTCAACAAAGTTTGTTTCCAATCTTTACTGAAAATTGATGACCTTGAAATTTCTGTTTTTTTTTATATACTAGATAAATTATTACAGGTAATGCACTCGTGATAATTTTCGTTCGGTCTACACCCCGTGGAAAATATTCCAGAATTTTTTCAAAATTTTTTGATAAGTACTTTTCGAGATAAGGCGAGTGGACAGCGATTTTTCGCGATTTTTTAAAAAATAATACAAAGAAAAGTGCGCGCAAGTATTACATTATATATATATATATATATATATATATATATATATAAATATATATATATATATATATATATATATAATATATATATATATATATATATATATATATATATATATATTTTACTCGTGTTTTCACAAGCTTTCATTTGACACCATACTCGATTACCTAGTAAAAATATTTTTTTTTTCACTTCCGATTCCACCTCCCAAAACTAACCCCTTAAGCCAAAATTTAACTTTCAAAACTACATGGCTCTAATGAGGCCATCAATTCCTATTATTATTACCAAATTTCAACTTTCTATGAGAAATAGTTTCGGAGAAAATCGGGTGTGGGGTGTGACAGGGAGACGGACAGACAGGCGGACGGACAGACAGACACCGAAGTGATCTTATAAGTGTTCCGTACGGAACACTAAAAAAACAATAAAGATTTTTTTACTGGACTCACCAAATAAGAAAACAATTGGTTTTTTTGGGAGCTGAAAACATTTTCACTGCGATTAGCTGCATGAAAACGCACGCGTGCGCTAAGAGCTTGTGCGTGCTTGTTTATTTATCCATATTATTGCAAAAATTAACATACTGACCTAAATTTTTGGTATGATAAGTATGAAAAACAGCCGACATTGGTCTATTTGGCCAACTATTTAATTAATTTTGAAATTTTTCAGCGTAAAGTTTATTCATTGTTAATAACAAATTAAACAAACAATTTTATTAAACGACTATATTCATAAGAAGCGCACCTAAAGAATGTTTCTACGCAAAAAATCCACTCGATTTGTATTAGTTATTAATAGAAAAAACGACGCGTTAATTATTGCGTTTCAAATTGATTTTGTCAGTCGATCGAATTTTATTCGTACGCAGCAATTTGTAGAAAAGTGTCCTTAAAATTTAATATAGGGAAAACATTATGTAATTTTAACGATTTTTTTTTTAAATTTAATTTTATTTATTTTATTTATAATTTTATGATCTGATTACGGAAATTTCTTCTCAATGAAAGATGATTCATTAGTTGCAAGCTTTTAACTTGATTAATAAGTGACTAATATGCGGGGTATGCTAATTGACCTTGTCGCAGGCAGACGAAAAATCGCATGCAGACTCCACTGGAGATTTTTCAAAACAGTATGATCGTTTATTGTGTAACATCGCATATTTACAATGTAAAAAATATATGATATTTTTCTCGATATTTTCTACTAAATTAATCAAAAGACCCTATACAAAATTTAAAAAGTAACAGTAAATACACGTAAATTTTTTAATGTTGTTTTATTTTTTGTAATTGTTAATTGTACGTCTCAGATTCAATTTAATTAGGTTGTTTTTTTAGATAAATATTTTATCAGGTCTGCTGCAAGCTATCATGTTCTCAATTATTGTCAAAGCTTAAGCAATATATCACAAACTTTCAACTATTTTTATAACAAATTTGCGAACACAGGCAACCGTCTTTTAACCTTGATCTCAATGTTTATGCATAGTTGATTTCTTATCATTTATGACCGATTCAATGTTATAACACAAAAACAGATACAAACGTTTTAATCAGTATAACTACCGAATTTATTTTAATTTATAAATAGTTTTGAAAGTTGAATCACTCTTTTTAATAGCTTTTTAGTCTTAAGTTAATATAACAGTGATTTTTAATAGTTGTGGTAACGAAACTGCAAACATCAGAAGATACAAGATATAAGACTCTCACCGTTTTTATTTATTTCCTACTTACATGTAGGCTGAAAAGTTTTTGGTCTAGTGACTTAAAACACTTTTTTTTTGCCAAATTCGACTTTATTTATCAATATGGAGACTATATATTCAAGAGCGATACAATCAGTTCAACGCTTTTCTAACGTTTCTATACCTTTCTTGTAGGATTTGTCTTTCCCTTCAAAATAGGCTTCAGTTTCGCTTCAGCTTCGTCACTGGAGCCAGAACTCTTTCCGGCGAGCATTTTTTTGAGGTCTACGACCAGATAATAGTCGATGGGGGCCAAATCTAGAGAATACAGTGGATGCTGAAGCAATTCGAACTTTAATTCATGCAATTTTGCTCTCGTAACCATTGACTTGTGACACAGTGCATTGTCTTGTGGAAAGAGCACTTTTTTCTTGTTCATTTGGGATCGTTTCTTTGCGATTTTTGCCTTCAAACGCACCAATAACTTTATATAATATTCGCTATTGATAGTTTTTTTCCCTTCTCAGCATAGTCGATGAAAATTATTCCGTATACATCCCAAAATACAGAGGTCAAAACCTTCCTTGTCTTTGGTTGCTTCGGGCCGCTTTTACCGGCTGCTATCCACTCAGCTGATTGCCGATTTGATTCCGGTCTGTAGTGGTAGATCCATATTTTATCCATTGTCACATATCACATGAAAAAATCCTTTTTATTGGGCTTAAACAGGTCCAAACAGCGCTCAGAATCATCAAACACGCTGTTGTTTTTGGTCCACTGTGAGCAAACGCGGTATCCATTTCGAACAGAGCTTTCTCATGGTCAAATGTTCATGCAAAATATCACCAACATGTTCTTTTGATAGCTGTAGGGTGTCAGCTATTTCACACAATTTTACTTTATGGTCATACAAAACAATTTTGTAGATTTTTTTGATTTTTTCCGGTCTAATCACCTCATTTGGGCGTCCAGAGTGTTCAGCATCATTTGTGTCTGTACGACCGCGTTTAAATTCAGCATACCAGTAAATGATGAGTGACTTTCCAGGGGCAGCTTGAACGGTATTTTTCCCGTCAAAAAACAGTGTTTAATCAACACACACATTTTTTCCATTGTTTTGAAAATATCAAAAGTAGCCTCACTAAAACCACTGTAAGTTGTAAACTAATCGTCAAAATATCATGAAATTTTGACTTGTATCGTTTCAAGGTTGGTACTTTCTAAAAATCATAGAAATTTTTTTAAAATGGCGACATCTATGTGTCAGACCAAAAACTTTTCAGCCTACGTGTTATTCTAGTCTAGTTAGTTTTATGGGTGTAATCATAAATTATAAGAAATTATGCATTATTTAATAGTGTTGTAGGATTACGCTATAGATTTACCAGAATGGCCTCATTTTAAAGCTCCTGTTTTTTTAAATTTGTTGTAGAATTTTGGTAGAAGCACGTTTATATTTTTTATTTGTAATTTCTGTAAAATATATTTAGATATCAGATTAATTAAAAAATTGTATCAGAAACGAAAATTGGAATAAAAATTAGCAAAAATCATAAAATTGTATTAGTAATAATATATTTTACTTCCGATCTCCGTTACAGAAGAAACTATTAACTTTCTAACTACAGAAAGCGACTGGCTCCCATTGTGTGTGTGGTGTGTGAGTGTTTTGGCACTGGGGTTCAGAAAGAAGTGAAAAAAATATTATTTGCCGTAGATCCTGGTTCTTTGAATTTTTACGAATTTTTGAATCTGTAGAGTTTTTAGACCCACCTGAACTCATTTGAGAGTAACAGATAAATGAACCAGTGTTCGTATACTATAATACGAGGTGAAATCTCAAATATGTGTCGTAAAGTCCAGTCCTTGCTTTTACCAGCAGAATTTTTGAATTTTAATAAACAAACTGATTTTTCCTATTCGCATTATTACCTAGCTGTGATGCATAAGTTCATATATTTTTTCACATTAAAGTCGAATTTCTAATCCATTTTTGCTAAAAATTTATTAATTTTTGTTACAAATAAAAAAAAATTTTCTATAATAACTTAATATAATATTATTTAACTCGTTAAATTTAAATTCTCTTTTCATTTTCTCAAGAACTCAATTATTTTATTATTACTGACAATTTGGTAGAATCATATTAATTTTTGTTTGGGAATTTAACACAAATAATTTTATTTAATTACATATAAATATAAATAAACTGATTAATTCTTAATTTTAATAAATTGAAAAAAATGGATTAGAAATTCAGGGAGCAAGTCAAAATTTATCTAAAAAGCTTGGATAGGGCTCATACAAAGCTTAGATTTTGCTGTTATGGAGATAAAATTCTATGAAATTCTGTTTATTAGCATAATTGTTTATAATAAATTTTTTATAACAATAAAAAGGTTAAGTTTTTGTAAAAATAGACTTTGAATTCGTATTTAGTGGGTCGAAATACTTCTAAAAAAATTTAAGTGAGGCGCTTAATAAACTTAGATTTCGCTATTATAAAAATAAACGATATCAAATTCTTTTTTTTTTAGATAATTGCTTAAAAAATTGTTAATAACAATTAATAGGTCATTTTTTCAAAAAAACTAATTGCAGATCGGATTCTGGGACCCAAAAAAACATGACGTACACTAGAGTGGAGCCGCAACGCTCAAAGTTTAAAAAGAATGCAGTGAAACCTGGGGTGGCTAATGAGTATTCGGTCATTGTTGTACTGGCATTAACCGAATGCGGCAAAAATTATTGTACGTTTTAAATGTTTAAAATTTTAAATCTTGAGATTTTTGGGTTCACTCTTTTTGTCTGTCATGTTAAAATTCAAAAATTTTAAATGTACTATCCAATACAGCTACCAAAAAGAAATTATTTTTAAATTTTCGTAATTACATATTAAAAGAGGTTTTGGGGCTTTTGAATATAAATTTTAAATAATAAATATAGACAAAATTTAAAGGTTAAATATAAAAAAAAAAAACATAGAGCGAACTTGCACTGCAAATTAAATAAATATATTAATCTATTGTAACTGTTTCAATAATGATTTCAGCATCTCTCGAGACACTGGCGCATGCCTATAGTATTCGAGAGAAAAAACAAATTACAGGACGGGCGCGCGCGTTTCAGGACAGGATACTTAAGCGTTATTGCGGCCAAAAAAATATTCTTTTTTAATAAAGAACCAGACTCCATGGCAGCTAATGTTATTTTTAGTATCTACAAACCTCAACGAACGTATTTAAACAAATTTCATTAGCTCTCTATGGGTTCAGGTGGGTCCATTTTTCAGCAACTTTAGACCGTTATTACTTTGGATTGACCCAATATCCATGGTAGATATTCATTTTTCAGTCATATTTCACAGAAATGAAGCTATACCCAAAATATCTGCAACTTTTTCTTGCAACTTTAAAGGACAGGAACCAGACTTGACGCTTCAAACTACTTGGTGGGACTAAGGGGAGCATAATTAACAATGTGATACTATTATCTTCGATGAGATCGCATTTTGGTCATGAGCTCCAGGATTAATATATGCAATGCAATAACGTGATTGCGTGGAGCAGGCAGCAAGCGAGAAGCTACGTTGCCACACTCATCATACTTTGAAAACCAAATTATTTTGCGTCTTTCGCTAACATAATGCACTCTCTATCTTTTCGTAAGAAATACCTTAACGTGGAGACTTATTGAGAATATGGTAGTTGGTTATTCTTGATATCAGTTATCAACGATATGATCAATGCTATTTCGCTCTACATTTTTGTTACACATTAACATGGTTTATTGACAAAAATAAATGCTTTTTATTAGCATCGATCCATGGTGTTTGTATTTACTAGAAATTGAAAAACCGATTGTAATCTTCTATTGGTTTTTTATTCAGATTGTATATTCTTTTTTCGATAGTCAGCTGTTTAGACATGACCTCGTGGATAGTTGATATACCCGTTTCACAATTTAGGTTACTGATTTACAGCATTATTAACCTCGTAATATTTTTAATTGTTAATGTTACAATGTATATAAACAATTATTCGTCAGTATCGTTTTACAGAAAATAATAAATACAGGCAATGTATGATTTACGCCAATTAAAGCAAAAATGGTAATGTTGTTAGTTCAGGTCACTTGGGTGAATTACATTATGCAATACTAAAAAATTACATTACATCTGGTATACAAAAAAAAGGTTTTATGTTGACATCACATCTTGTGTAACCTTGTTTTGTTTACTCCTCGTATCATTTGTTTGAGCTTTGTCATAAAAATATTACTTTTTCGTGTATAAATGGGATCAAAACATTTAGATTAGTGCTAAGTATACAAAATGCTACGCGTTTATGTTAATTCGCCTAGTTTGTTTTATTACGTTTGTGGTAAATTTAGTGAAAAAAAGTTCTCCGCTGTTTCAAAACTGTTATGAAGCTTGTTTTAAGACCGCAATTGAAAATTAAGGTAAATCGTGGGTGCTCCGAGTATGTTGTTTAAAATGATATAAATATTTGACGGGTTGGTATAATGGTACTATAAAAAGAAATGCCTTTTGGCGTATCAATGCAGTGACATGAACTCAAGAACCATACAGATGATTGTTACTTCTGTTTCACAAGGTGAAGGGTTTTTACAAAAAAAAAAAACAAAAAATTCCGCGTTATATGTTAATGTACCATCACTGCTACCTCATTCTTCTGAAATTCCTATACCGAATCGATCTTTGAGCCCATCAAGTTCATCGAGTTCTATAGAAGAAAAAAAGCAAACCCATAGCTGAACATTATCAGAAGAAGGCAACTCCAAACAATTCCTATTCACAACAAGAAATAAATTTCATAAATTTTGAATCAGACAACACACTTCATTACAATCAGCCATTCACCGTTCATGAATTGAATTAGGCAACAAACGACTCAAACAACACTGCACCTGGTCCTGATGAGATTGTTCTTACAATGATTCAAAATCTTCCAGATAATTTCAAATCTTTACTTCTGGAATACGACAATCATCTTTGGATAAATTCAAAATTCCCGAAAAACTGGTCGAAAACTACAATAATACACGTACCTATACACAAACCAAGTAAGCCCAGATCTTCTCCGGAGAATTACCGACCGATATCACTAACAAATGTGTTAAGTAAAATTATGGAGAGAATGGTTCACAATGGTCTAACGTGGATGCTTGAATCCAATAAAATGTTATCACAACACCAACATGGATTCAGAAGGCACAGATCTGCAATGGAATACTTGGCTTCATTGGAATCTCATATTAGACGGGTAATGCACAGAAAGAAACACTTGTCTCCATGGATTTGCAAACTGCCTTTGACATGATTAATAGTAACATCATCCCAAAACAGAAGAAGGATCTTGGATTCAAGAGATTGTTCCCAAGATTTATTCAGAACTTTTTATCCCCCAGATCCTTTCAAGTAAAGTCAAATGGCTTACTCTCAAATACATATCATTCAATCAGAGGGATCCCCAAGGATCGGTATCGATCCCCCCCTTTTTAACATAGCCATGCTGTCCTTAATAAATGAGATTCCTGCCTCAGCGACTTTCAAGCTATTTGCTTACGATTTGATTCCATACAATTTGAATATTTCTTCGAATGAATTAACTCGCAAAATACAATCCATAATAACCACAGTAAATGCATAGGCCAAAGAAAATGACTTTTCTTTTTCCCCAACAAAATCTGTCTGCATACATTTCTGCAAGATATGTAGTTGTCTAAAAATCAATATATTAACACTTAATAATAAAGCAGTTCCTTCAATGAGTTCTTCAAAATTCGTGGTTTAACTTTTGACAACAAACTGAATTGGACTCTACACGTCAGAAATCTCAAGATCCGCACTACTCAAGATCTAAATATACTAAAATCCTTAGCTAACACCAAATGGGGTGCAGACTTTCTAACATTAATTAAATTGTATAAATCCCTAATTCTCCCTAAACTTTCTAGCGTCACATTGGGTAAAGAGATCTCTAAACACAAATCAGAATCAGGCCAGAGACTGGCTACTGGGGCATTCAGAACTTCACCTATGGTTAGCCAATAGTGCATAGTAGCAATACTATCACTCCGTCTAGACAGACAACACTCACTTATGAAATTTTATGCATCCACCTCACTCAAAAACTCAATTAACTTAACAAATGTACATCGTTCAAACTTGATATCTCCTTCAGGTTCTATTCACAGTAGAATCAATGATTTCATGCTATTGCACAAATTATCTCCTCCAAAATTTGATTATCCACTCTGGAATAATTTCCCTCCTTGGAAATCTCCAGTCCCAAACATTGACCTTCATCTACATTCAAAGAATGTAAGAGATAAAACCCCCATAGAAATAAAAATCATATTTCTAGACAAAATTCACTCCCATTATTCGAAACATTCTATCATATACACTGATGGTTCCAAATCGGATAAGGGAGTTGGAGCCGCATTCATTTACGGAAATACCATAAAACGATTTAAACTGCTTTCCCACAATTCCATCTTTACAACTGAGCTACTTGCCATTAAGGAGGCAACAAGATTTGCGATTTCTCCAATCTTGGGGACAAATAAAATATTAATAGCTTCAGAATCCTTGAGTGCCTTAGCGGTCATCAAATTCAGTAATTCTAATAATACATATCAAAGACAAATTATGGACCTCCTATATATTGCAAAAATGAGAAACATCAAAATATCATATTTATGGATCCCGGGACATACGGACATAAAAGACAATGATATAGCTGATAGGGAAGCTAAAATAGCAGCAATCAATGGAGGCCCTTTCTCAGGTGAAAACAACAAAAATGATTTTTCTAATCTGCTTCAAGCAATAAATAGGAATACATATCAACTGGAGTGGATCTGGAAAATAATGATAACAAACTATGGTCAATAACACCTATGATATACCCACCTTTACATCTTATGAGCATTACAAGATCTGAAAACATTTTATTAAGAAGACTAGCTATAGGGCATATCTATCAAACTCACTCATATCTATTAAAAAAAGAACCTGTACCGAGGTGTGCAACTTGTAATACCATCCGCTCAGTTAAACATATCTTTGAGGCTGATCACCCTTCCCTGTTGAGAATAAAACACAAAATCCCTCATTCGATTACGCATATCATTAATCAATTTTCTACAATCAAAAATAACATCCGCAAATATCTAAACGAGATGAATATAACAGTATGATATTTAAATAAAAATCTCTAAATGGGACGCCAAACGACCATAACAGTCGACGCGCTCTGTCCCCTAAACAACAACAACAACAACATTCCTTCTAGTGAAGAGTTATTTCGAGATCCAATGATTAGTCAATAAGAACTAAACGACCTTATTAGATATTAAGATTTGACCAAAGAAAAATCTGAAATATTAGGATCGAGATTAGAACCGTGGAATCTTTTACAGACTAATGTTAAAATTACAGCTTATCGAAATCGCCACAGCTCCTTAACTATCTTTTATTTAAAAGAGGACAGTTTTTTGTAGTAATATTGATGGTTTAATGTCGGCACTAGACTATCATTCATCAGAAGAGTGGAGACTATTTATTGACGGACCAAAACAAAGTCTAAAGGCAGTTTTACTCTATAACGGCAACATATTTCTATTTTTGCCTGTAAAGTACGGTGTTCATTTGAAAGAAACCTAGGACGTTTTAAAATTTATTTTAGAAAAAATCAAATACACAACGTTCAAGTGGCAAATATGTGCAGATTTAAAAGCAATGGCTTGGATTTTAGAATTGCGAACCGGCTATACGCGCAGAGCGCTTTACGTAAAACAAAACTGGCCTTTAGAAAGTAGGTACGTTTTTGGTCAGAAAAATATTAAAAATGAACCATTAGTATCACCTGAGAAAATCATTTTGCCACCATTGTACATCAAACTTGGCTTAATAAAGATTTTTATCAAAGCGTTACGTAAGGATGGACTTGGATTTCAGAACCTCAAAAATAAATTTCCTGGGCTCAGTAATGCTGAAATACAAGAAGCAATTTTTTGTAGGGCGGATATAAGAAAATTAATTGATGATCTCTCTTTTCTATCCAGTCTAAGTTCCATAGAAAAAAAGGAATGGTTGGCTTTTATTTATCACGATAAATTTCCTCGGCAACCACAAATCACCAGATTTCCATGAAAAAATAAAATTAATGCTGGGTGCCTATCATGAACTAGCATGCAATATATTATTAAAAATCCATTTCCTACATTTCTATTTGGCAAACATGGTCTCAGTTAGCGATGAACATGAAGAACGCTTTCACCCAGAAATAGCTAAGTTTGAGCAGCGTAAATGGGAACCAGTCATGCTTACAGACTTCTGTTGGTGTCTTCAGAGGGATACTGCGAGGACTGATTCCAAGTTATAATACCACTTTAATGGATAATTACTTAAAATAAAGAAAACACTATGGAGACACTATACAGTATAATTGTATAGTTTTCAAGCCTGTCTACAATAATTTGGAAGGCGAATTTTAATTAAGTTCATACAGAATAAAGAAATTATTTGAATCATCTGAGTTAAGTGTAGAAGGTTATAGGAAAAGTAATTAAATTAAAAATTATATTTTTTTAAAATTTCTGTGTATTTTTCAACTAAAGATTTAAAGCCACATAATTAGTAAGATTCGCCGTCGGTTAAGTATTATTTTAGGGCTGCATAAAAATAAGTGTTTCGATCTATTTAATTATTTTGTCGATTACAAACGAGAGGGGCTAGAAATAAAGCAGAGTGTAGTCTTAGAATTAAGACAATAAGTAAAAAATTTGGAGGTTTATGAGAATAATTCTGTGAAATTGTATGGAGCTAACGAAACGATAAGCGACGATCGTTTTACTGTTTACGGTAATAAGAAGTATAAACAACAGGTTTTTTCTTTTTCTCCCGTGTTTGAAAATGGAATATACGAGGAACACACGTAAAGTTTTTATAACAGAAAGAACAATGGATAGCGATGATTAACCTTAGGAGAGAAAAGAGGAAGAGTCGAAGAGAAAGAAGAGCCAATGGGATTATTCAAGAATAGTAAAAAGCTGATAAGAACACCACAGAAAGAGAAAAACGAAAGAGTAGATAAGATAGACAATTTGATAGAAATGATCAGAGAGCTAATGTCAGATATAAAGGATATAAAACAAGATCAAAAGAGATACCAACAAGAGTTGAAGGAACTAAGAAAGGAGAACGAAGTATTGAAAGAGGAAAATAACTAGAGAAAATATGAGAAGTATGGATTTGAAGATGAGTAGACTGGAAAAAGACAACGTAAGGAATAATATTGTAATATCGGGAATGAGACTTGAAGCGAATAGCCAACCAGATCTGAGAATGGGTGTAGAACATTTTATGAAGAGGAGTATGGATACAAAAGAACAGATTAAAGAAGTGATGTGTGTGTACAGAACTTGGAAACACGGGAGATAAAGAAGCTGTAATGAAAAATATAAACAAACTGAGAAACCTAAGAGAAAGAGTTTACATAAAGAACGATTTAACACAAGAGAAACGGGAAATTCAAAAGAAGAAAAACTGAAAGAACAAACAAAGAATTCTACGACCATCAAGTCAAAAACTGAGAAAAAGGAAAGAGATAGGTAGATTGACGACGACCCTGGCAAACATAAAGGATGCGGAAGAGGGGACTAGTAAAATGATTACAAATAAGAAGATAATCAAAGAAATAGATACGAAGAAAGAAATGGGGAATATTTATCGAGTTATTAGATTGAGGATAATGACGGAATAATAGGGGTATAAACGGAAAAGAGGACAGTAGAACAACAAAAATGCACTATGTAGGAATCACAGAAATAGAAAGGAAAGGAAATGTCGTAACAGAAGAACACAAAATTATAGAAATATGGAGGGAATACTATAAAGATCTATTAGATGGAAATGACATATCATACAAGAATCAAGATAGAGACATAATACCGAAACAAGATACAGAACTCATACAAATAGAAGAAACTAATACAGAAGACACAAAAGAGGCAATCGGCAATTAAAACAGGATGGAAGGATATAGAAGCAAATATGGAAAAGGCAGATATAGAATAACTCAACTCCACGGGCCTTACACTCCTAACAAAAGGGGTAGAAAGGCATAAGGATTAAGTAAGTAAGTATAAAAATGAAACTCTCAATGTTTCTAATTTCTGCTAAAAATTTTTGAAAAAAAAATCGTAAGACACTATCTGTAAATTAGTATTTGTTTGTATTTTAAGAAATTACACTGTTATCTATTTAATTTTAGAAAATAAAAAATATCAAAATTTTAAAAGTAATTTACTAATGTATAAAATTTAGCTAGTTATTTGTTATATAATAATTCTAAATATGTTAAGAACAAACTTTTGTTTTACTAAATGATGAAAAAAACAAAACCTTTTGTCACTAATTTAGCGTATTTTTGATAAACTAATAAAAGTTTTTCTCTGTGAAACTTGACGTGATGTGATTATTTTGTTAATCAATTTTAATTGAGTTGGCGGTGAAAAATCATTTTTTCATACTGTAAACTCAGTGAAAAAAAATATTTTTTTTCTTGAATAGTGTTATAAGTTAATTTATCTGAAATGTAAAGAAATTAACATAGCTTCTTGTACTACGATATTAACATTTAATGACTGATGTACCTTGGAAAGCTTGAAGTTTTTGGCAGACACTTATTTATTTAAAAATACTGGTTACCTTCAACGCCATGCTGCTTGCCAGTAGACATGTTCAAACTATTAATGGATACTGCTGTAAAAATGCATGTCGATGGAAGCCAACTCTGGCCAGAAAAACTGACTATAAAGACACTCTCTTAACACAGGTGGGACGGATATCTAGAGTTGGACTTTGATAAGACTTAGTGTCGAAGCCGACGAACTCTGTCAAGAGTATCTTGTTGATGGAGAATCACTTGAAGCAGAAAAGCCCGGACGATGGAATAGTGCCCTCGTTCTCGACTGGGATACATGTCTACAGCCGAGCTGGATATACGAAGGTCCGTCGCATGAAAACTTTTTATTTCATCGCAGTGCTGTGAAGATTGTCATAGGTAGAAAGGCTTTAACTCCATTGAGATTCGTGACAATCAGGAAGTGTAGAACAACACCCTTTATCTGTCCATCTTGTGGTCTGGAATCCACGTTAAATTCCGTCTTGATGACATTATGTTAAGTTGATTGGCAAGAGAGATCTCCGCGGTCTGTTTGGCTATGAATTTTCCTTAGCTGTTAACGCAACAACACCAATATAATGACAAATCAGTAAGCGAAACCTGAGAAGTAAGAATAACCTTTTTTTCCTATCAGTGATTATTTTGTTAACAACAGGCATTTAAGATAATAAATTAGCAAATACACGCAACATAATGATATTGTTATTTTTATCTTGACAAACGTAGGCTTTTTCACTTTAGTGGAGATAGTATTGTATTGTATTGTATCAAGCTTTGAGATATTTACATTAAATCACGATTAGTCATCGTGTATTAAATTGGTTGAGTACATCGACTAGTGATGAGTCGATCAAATTTCAGAATTATTTGTTCATCATCGCTCACAATAATACAATTCTCACCGAATAAACTGTATACTTTAGCTAACAGAGGCGAAAGTAAATAACATTATATAGAAAATAGTTGAATATTTTTATATTCTAATAAGTTATATATAACTATAAAAACTAGCTATTAAAATTAGTAAAAGTCAAAGGCAACACCGCTATGGTATCCAAAGCGGTTGGTAATACGAGACAGCGTTGCATGGACGTAGCATTAGGAAACTGTTTGATATCATCGTGATGTGCTAAAAGTTGAGAAAAATTGCAGTTTAGTCCACTATTTACTTGCCCTTAAACGAATAATTCATTTTTGGGGGAAAACAGTTCTATGATTGATATACTTTTTGGTTGTTTCACTAATGCCATCTATGCCTTCGAGCGAAAAGCTCGAGAAGGTGCGCTTCTGCAATTAAGTGTCAGCTGTGGTCGGGCCACTTTGTTCGGAAAGACTTTAAATAAGTCACCGATAGAGTGTAGTATAAGCACCTATTTTGTCATGGTTTTCCGTTAATACCCGGATAAGGTCTGAAATGGTGTTCTTTGTTTTTGCTGAACCTAGCACGACTGATGAGCCGTGATACGGCGAAACGCATCTTGGGATAGTCTAGCAAATACAGAGAACACTTTTGGGAACTTCCAGAGTGCGGATCTTTCGATTCGCCTTTGGTTGCTTCACCAATACCATCTATGCCTTCGAGCGGGGAATTCGAGAAGGTGCGTTTTAGCAATTAAGTGTCAGCTGTGGTCTAGCCGCTTTATTCGGAAAGACTTTAAATAAGTCACCGATAGGGTGCAGTGTAAGCATCTATTATGTTATATATATATATATATATATATATATATATATATATATATATATATATTCGTATATATATATATATATATATATATATATATATATATATATATATATATATATATACATGTATATATATATATATATATATATATATATATATATATATATATATATATATATATAAGCGGAAGAAAATCCAAAATTAAGAGCACCGCTCGTCCGCCATAACTCGTTCAAAGTGAGGCACAAAGTGACATTAATAAATGAATAGCGCAATCGTATTTGCTATAATAATTACTAAAAATAATCAAAGTCTACATTAATAATTTTGTTGTTTGAAGATTGTTCCAATATCGTGCTATCTAGTGATTCTTTGAGTAACTGTGACTGCCTTATGGCACATTAATCTATACCCCTCTTAGTTTGTTGGCTATAAACGAGCTTTGGGTAGGAGATCTTAATTTTAAATTTTGATTTGCCCAAAGATATAAATTATTATATTTTATGGCGATATATCAGTAAAGATTGCGATTTTGTTCAATTTTTAAACTATTGTGTGCAACAAATCTGGAGGTTTATAATTACTCGGGCGGTTTACAGAACGACGATTTTGAACTGGAAGCAGCTGTTGCAGGACAACCACAAGCTTACAAGACTCGTATAGTTCAAGCCACTACCGAACTTTCGATTCACTGAGTCACAACATCCATTCCATAGTCCTGATTTAGCGCTTTACAATTTTTTTTTTAACAACTGAAGGAAGGTCCAAGAGCCCAGAATGTTCCTCGAATGATGAGTTGTAAGCTGCTGCTGCATCGTTTTTTAAGGCGCAAACCAAAGATTTTTTTATGTACTGTGAAACAACTTGAAAAAAGGTAGTTTAAGTGATTTAGTGTAGCAGAAAGTTATGTAAAATTTTTTTAGGCTCCAAGCTTTTAAGAGTTTTCCTTCAGAGCTGAAAATACTATTGTTTTTATGGTTTATTATGATACTCCCTGTATTTTTTAATTTTGATGTACCTACACCTTGTGACTTCAGCAATCATTTCTTATCAATTATCAATCTAACTCTATCTGCCTATTTATTACCTATACTTTTATTCTCCTATATGAATTATATTATATTTCACACTCAAGTGAACATACATAAGATTTTCTCATTACAGCTCAAGAGGGAATAAAAGTGAACTAAAATGTATATATATATATATATATATATATATATATATATATATATATATATATATATATATATGTATATATATATATATATATATATATATATATATATATATATATATATATATATATATATATATATATATATATATATACAGGGTTACAGGGAAAGTCGTCCTAGATAATTAAGGACGTTATAGTTTAGGTCATTTCTGATCGATTTGATTTTATGACATGATGTCCTAAACTTAACCGTTTTCGAGATATTGACGTTTAAAGATTTTCTAAAAAAAAACATGTTTTTTTTTTTGCTTTTATATCGATTTTTTTTTATTAGAGGTTCTCGAGTGCGATTTTTTGGTTATTTTTAGTTAGTCTGTATGTCAAGTATCAAAAATCATCAAAAAAATTTGAATTAGTTACTAACAGTTTCAAATGGCGGCTTGTTAATGTTTCTAAATTACGAATTTTTACCAAGTGTTTCCTACTTTAAATCAATAAAGAGAAAAAAAAATGTATGGAAATTATTCTGCAAATTATTTTAAAAACTTTTACGTCTTTTTAGCTATCAAAAAAGGTATAATACTAGGAGTTTAATAGGAAAACTGTACACAGAATGACACCTAAAGCGGACTCGGGTAGCAAAAGGTAAATTTTTAGTTCTAGGTGAAAATACGAAAAATACACAAATAAAACAAAAAACCTTGCAATTTAATATTTTTTATTAATTATAATTCATGTTTTATATGGTCGCCCCTATTTCTAACACAAATTCTCATTCTTTTTCTTAAATTACTTTTCACAACGCTGGTTGTGGGGTGCCGCCTCATTTCGTCAGCCGCATCAATTATTTTTTTGTCTTAGGACATCCACGTTTTCGATAGGAGTCATCTGGTCGTATACGAGACTTTTCATGTGACCCCACACATAAAAATCCATCGGTGTTAGGTCTGGGCTTCTCGCCGGCCAAGGTATGGGTCCGCCTCTTCCAATCCACTTGTTGGGATAATTGTCATTGAGCCATGCACGAACACTACCTCTGTAGTGAGCTGGGCAGCCATCGTGTTGAAAGTACATGTTTTGTCTCAAACCAATAGGTAGGTCTTCGATCAAATTAGGGAAATCGTTCCGCAAAAAATTGTCGTATTCCTCGCCATTCAAATTATCTGGCAGGAAGAATGGCCCAACCAAATAATTTGAAATTATACCCATCCACACATTTAAGCTGAATCTTGCTTGTGATCCTTTCGTTCTTTTTTTGTTTGGGTTGCCTTCCTCTTTAGAAGCCCAATAGTGGGCATTGTGGTAGTTTGTAAGACCGTCTTTGTCGAATTTCGACTCGTCAGCCCATAGTATTTTCTTTAAAAAAAGATGCATCTTCGACATCGGTATATAAATCTGCAGAATTCTAATCGTCGCAACGGATCCCCTTCTTCAATGACTTGCACGGGCGTATAGTGGTAAGCGTGTTGCCCAACAGTATGCATTACAAACAATACCTTCCACTGCGAAATACCAAGCTGTTGTGCGACAACATTTGTAGATGTGGTTGGGTCCACCTCAAAGAGACGTCGTATTTTGTTTTCTTCGTCTTCGTTAAAGATACGTGGTCGTCCCATGTCAGTCCGCCGTCTTTGTACGGAACCAGTTTCTCGTAGCCTTCGATAAGTTCCATCAAATACGCTAACATCAGGTACACGACGAGTAGGATATAGCAGTATGTATTCATCACGTGCACGCGACGACACTCCTTCGCAAAATCCGTAACACATTAGCATGTCGTTGGTATACGTTGCCATATTCACAAGCAGAGATCAAAATCCAGTTACGAGCCAATTCACACAGTCAGAAGATGAAACACAGATATTTTTGAAAAGCACGGTATAGCACATCTACCACGGACGAATCGCATGAGCAGACTAAAAATCATTCAAAAATGTTTAGTGAATAGAAAATGTCACTCGCACAGAGAGTACCCCGACCGGAAAAATGCTTACCCAACCCTTTTTATTGTTTGAAGGTGCAGGTAGTAAACCGGTAATTGGTAGTATCTAAATTCTATTATTATGTTACTCTACATTTGGGCCTATTGAAATCTCATTTTCTTAGAATTTTCAATAGATCCAGTAGATATTATACCATTTTAGATAGCTAAAAAAGACGTAAAAGTTTTTAAAATAATTTGCAGAACAACTTCCATACATTTTTTTTTCTCTTTATTGATTTAAAGTAGGAAACACTTGGTAAAAATTCGTAATTTAGAAACATTAACAAGCCGCCATTTGAAAACTGTTAGTAACTAGTTCAAATTTTTTTTGATGATTTTTGATACTTGACATACAGACTAACTAAAAATAACCAAAAAATCGCACTCCAGAACCTCTAATAAAAAAATCGATATAAAAGCAAAAAAAACATGTTTTTTTTTTTTAGAAATCTTTAAACTTCAATATCTCGAAAACGGTTAAGTTTAGGACATCATGTCATAGAGTCAAATCGGTCAGAAACGACCTAAACTATAACGTCCTTAATTATCTAGGACGACTTTCCCTGTAACCCTGTATATATATATATATATATATATATATATATATATATATATATATATATATATATATATATATATATATATATATATATATATTTATATATATATATATATATATATACTGATGGACATAACAACAAAATATTCGTATTGCTAATTGTATTTTTTATTGCAAATAAATTGGATCTTTGAGAGTAAAAAAAATGTACTCTTTATTCATTAATAATTACACAAGTTAAATTTAATTGCACCAATAATAATTTATTATTAATTATCAAAAAACAACGTGTCGTGTATTTGTGGTACCATAGGAACTTCTAAGAAGTGACAATTTAGACTTAATAATAGTATTGATTTTTTTGTACTGGAAAGTTGAGAAAAAGGATACTGACATTTTGCTTTTACCCTATGGAATGTATACAAATTATTTCTGTACCTCTTTTGCGTTAACGAAATATTTATTTATTTACGAACAGAGTACAACTTAATAAAAAAAAAATATTTCTTGTTGTCCACATATTTTTGTTCACTTTTTAAGCAGGCGGGGGGATTTCTCTCTCTAAAAAAACATAGTAGGAGTAAAGTAGTTTCCATTGAATTCGGTTTTGTCTTTTTTGATGTACTCCAATTTAATTAAAATGGAAATCGGTGAGGTGATGTTGCAGCGATTAAAATAAATAGTGTCATTACTATTATTATCGTATATCGCAGCACAGGGAAAATAGAATAGTACAAACCACAAAAATATAAACGGGTGTATGTTGGCAGTTCGCTCGTGGCCCACCTTGCATGCGAATACTATTTCGTAACTGATGCCAACACCTGGAGTTATACAGGGACAAGAAATAAATTGTAATCAAATGGAGCTATGTCCGGAGAACATACTATTTCTCAATCCAAACAAAATAAAAAAAAAATCCGCATCGTTATTACCGTGTGTGGTCTGGCGTTGTTCTTAAAATTCATTATCAAAGAGGTGAAAGTTACCGCTTACTTACTGTTGTGTATCAGCATCTTCTTACGAAGATTAAAAAAAAACATTAACAAAACATCATCATTAGGCAATTACTGAAATGCTTCTTGTTGAACGACATCGGTTACGAAAACTATTTTTTGAGGTTATATGAATGGCAGTATCACGCCAAGTGGTAATTTTACATCTTTCCGATTGATTCTTCCACATATAAAACTGATGGAAATTGAATTTTGAGATACTTGTTCAAAGGATTCCGAATTTGTACACTTAATAACATTATTAATTTATACATTGACAAAACTAGTAGCAACCTGAATGGAACGGACGAATGTCTGATTGTTAATAGTATTTTTTTTCTGCTCTAACTGATAGCCTTTACCTGTAGTCTTACCTGCGAAAAGATTCTCGCAATTAAAATAGACCGTCATAACCTGAGTTCAATCCAGTGTTAATAGATTTCAGGCAAAATTTTCTTTTGATAGTTGTTTATCAGTTTTTTTTTATGCATGTTGAAAGTTTAAATTAGATCATAGATCATAAAGTAATATAGAAATTAATATTATAATAATAATTAGAGAATTTTATACATGCTTCTTAATTTTTTTTCCTTGTGGTTCCCTAAAACAAGCGGGATAAAAAATTTAAAAAAATTACAAATATCAGTCTTTCAATTTTTTAAACTTTTTTCTTCTACCACTGAAATTTAATCGAAATTGGTTCATTATTGAAGGGGGATACACGCATATAATTTTTTTCTATCATATAGTGTTAAAAATCTGTCCATAAATAAAGGAGTTAAAAGTATATTTATATTGTTGTTAATATCAAAAAACGTTTTAAAACTTATTTTACATCTACCATTCTAATTTGATAAAAATCGCTCCATAAATAAAGGATATAAAAGCCTTTCACTTTGGACGGCTACCAATGCCAAAAAAACGTCAACCCATTCAAACTTTATCAAAATTGATGCACAAATAGAGGAATGAATGCATTTTAATATTAGGAGCTATCTAGTCTACAAAAAATTTAACTGAACTAATTTTATATTCATAAATCAACTACTCAGATATTTCACCACTTTACCAAACACACATGGTTAGCAAAACGCGGTCGAAGGCAAAAATGAAGTGTTTAGTATAGTGGTGATATATATGTGAGTAGTGTCATTGTGCAAAAGATTCCAAATTCCCAACGTAGTTCATATTCCAAGTTTGAGATATAAGAAAAGGAGAAAACTTTTATTTTGAAGATTTTGAAATTCTAAATTAAAGTACACTGGTAAGCAATAAAATCGACTCAAGCTATTTGTCTTTATTTAATACGGATCCTAGAATTTAGTGATTTTAGTATCATTTCAAAGCCTATTCTCTTTCTAATGATACCAAATTTCATAGCATACCTCATGCTTTTTACTGATAAAATGATTGAAAGGGGAAGCAAAGAGAATAAGGATTGAAAATAGGGGTAAGAGAAAGGAAAAATTAAACAAATTTTAAGTTTAACAATTAAATTTATTGATAAAAACCAAAATCGATATTTTGTATTCTTACTCTCTCTCCCCCCTAACCCTTATTACTTCTTCCAGCCGGTTTTTCATGGAGCGGGTGAACTTTTTCACCACTGTCTGTGGGATCTTTCCCCACTCTTCTGCCATCTCAACCTTTAAATCCTTCAGCGAAGCAGGGGCTAGATTTCTAGTTCAAACTCTTCTTTTGAGCTCATCCCACATGTGCTCGATTGGATTGAGGTCAAGACTCCGCGTAGGTCAGTCTAATGTGGGTATTCCCACTTTCGCCAGGTATTGCCCCACCTATGCAGAAGCATGTGGCCTCGCATTGTCGTGCATTAGCACGAAGCTATTGCCAATAAACCCAGCATAAGGAACGACGTGTTCTTGCAGAATCTACTCGATGCACCGGTGAGCAATTAATCCACCGTTACCAGTCTCATCAGTCACGAAAACCAAATCGATTTTCGCATCCAGTGAGATGCCTCCCCACATCATGACAGAATCTCCTCCGTAGAATAAAACGAGTGCCATTGCTCTAAGATCCAGTCGACATGTTCTCGGGCAAATCTGAGTCGCGCTTGTCGATGGGCTGCTGTCAATTTGGGTACGTTAGCTGGTCTTTTCTGAGTTAGGTTAGCTTCTTTAAGTCTTCTTCTAGCTGTCCAATGACTGATAGCCTGACCACGAACTTGTCGGAGCTCCTGCTGGACCTCAATGCCAATCAAGTGACGATTCCTTAGAGTTGTGTTTGAGAGCGGTGGTCTCGCTCCGAGGTACGTACACCTTCTTCTTCCTGATCCTGGTCTCCGTGTAAAGGCGCCAGTCTTTTGGTAATGTCTGTAGACTCTGGAGACAGTTGACTGTCTCAGATGCAGGTGTTCAGCGACTACACGTTGGTTATGCCCTTCTTACAATATAGCAATGACTTGTGCCGTTTCTTCCAGGGTGGTATCCATTTTCCGATGACGTAATTGGTGAGCAGGTATAGCAGAGATGTTGATGGTTTAAGTTCCGATAAATGAATAATAGGAAAATGCAGTACATGTATTTTTATGGGGATGAATAGCGCGCAACGAGTACGTTGTTAAACGAGAAAAAACGATTTTATTAAGTAAAACCGTTTTAATTAGTAAGACTTTTGGGAAATCCAAATTTTTGGAATTATTGAAAAGAGTAGTAACTCAGCATTCTAATGGTACCAAAAATAATACCAATGTTTGGAAATTAAATTCAAGGATAGGTGTTAAATTAAGCAGTCAAGGTCAGAAATTATAGACTAGATATTATGCCAAGGCATAACCTATTTATATAAATATATATATATATATATATATATATATATATATATATATATATATATATATATATATATATATAATCTATATAATATATATCAAATACAACGTCTCTCTGTCTGTATGTCTGTCTGTCTGTCCGTTAGTGCACTTATCACTGGAGAACTACTTATCCGATTTACGTACTTTTTTTTTTTTAAAACATACATATGGTCTTTGGCCAGGCTATAGGCTATATTTTATTACGACAGGTAACATAAGGAATGAGCAGTGACGTAAAATGAATGAATGAAGTCGGAAAAAAGTTTACCGCTAGAGCGTTCCCTTGCAATACACAGCCAAAACAATTAAATATGGAACAATATTATGTAGCAGAGAATATCTATAATCTATAAATATATAAAATTGAATGTCTCTCTGTCTGTCTGTCTGTCCATTAGTGCGTTTATCACGCGAGAACCACTTATCCGATTTACGTGTCCTTTTTTAAAATTCATATATATATATATATATATATATATATATATATATATATATATATATATATATATATATATATATATATTCTTTGGCCAGGTTATATAATAATAATAACAGTAATAATCTATATCTATAGTATATATAAAAGGCAACGTCTCTCTGTCTGTCTGTCTGTCCGTTAGTGCGCTTATCCCTCGAGAACCACTTATCCGATTTACGTGATTTTTTTAAATTCATACATATGTTCTATGACCAGGTTATAGATATATATTTTATTACATCTATAATATATATAAAATGCAACGTGTCTCTGTCTGTCTGTCCGTTAGTGCGCTTATCTCTGGAGAACCACTTATCCGATTTACGTGCTTTTTTTTTAAACATACACATGTTCTCTGGCCAGATTATAGGAGATATTTTATTACGTTAGGTGACATAAGGAATAAGCAGTGACGATAAACAGTGAATCAAGTCGGAGAAAAGTTTGCTGCTAGAGCATTCTCTTGCAATACGCTGCCTAAAGCATTAAATATGGAACAATATCATGTAGCAAAGAATATAATATATATAAAATGCAACGTCTCTCTGTCTGTCTGTCTGTCCGTTAGTGCGCTTATCACTCGAGAACCACTTTTTTTTTAATTCATACATTTGTTCTTTGGCCAGGTTATCTATCATCTCCTATCTAGAATATATATAAAATGCAACATCTCTCTGTCTGCCTGTCTGCCTGTCTGCCTGTCTCTCTGCCTGTCTGTCTCTCTGCCTGTCTGTCTCTCTGCCTGTCTGTCTGTCCGTTAGTGCGCTTATCACTTGAGAACCACTTATCCGATTTACGTGTTTTTATAAATTTATACATATGTTCTATATAATTCAATATAAGCCTAGTTAATGGGAGATAAGATGAGATAATGGGAGATAAGGAGAAATAATGGGAGATAAGTTGAGATAAGCCTCGATAATGAGAGATAAGGTGAGATAATGGGAGATAAGTATAAATAATGGGAGATAAGCAGAGATAAGTCTAGATAATAGGAGTTGTGGCAAGATAATGGGAGATAAGGAGAAATAATGGGAGATGAGCAGAGATAAGCCTAGATAATAGAAATTATGTAGAGATAATGGGAGATAAGGAGAAATATTGGGAGATAAGGGGAAATAATGGGAGATATTTTATTGCGGCTAGTATATATATATATATATATATATATATATATATATATATATATAATATATATTATATATATATATATATATATATATATATATATACGAGGGTCGTTCCAAAAGTTCTCGGTATATAACAAAGAAAATGCAAGGGATTTTTTTTTTCAGGATTTTTTCTTGCATATTAATACAGACTTTCGAAGTCTTTAATACCCTAATTATAATAAAATTTACCCAGATCTGCAAAATAAGCTTTAGTCTCGGCTTCAATTTTATCATTTGACATGAATCTTCGTTCAGCCAGCAACTTTTTAGATTTGAAAATCGCTGGGAGATAAATCTGGCAAGTACGGTGGATGTGGAAGCACTTCGAAGCATAGGTAGTTTTGTAGCAACAATCTTTGAGGGGTATAAAGGCGTATTATCGTGATAAAAAATCACATTCTTTTTTACGAGATGTGGACGCATGCGTGCATGATCCTTTCCGGCGATGGTTCTACCTTTCTCCAGGTAGTCTTTGTGCACAAAACTATGATAATCTTAAAGAGCCGTAGAAGACATTCATTGAAATTATGTTTTAATAAGTCTAAACTCTCTTGGGAAATGTTAATTCGAATATATTTTTAGTCGATTGTTAACCCATCGAGTCGAAATCTTTGTTATAGCAAAAACATCATGTAAAATGTGAACATGTGAACAGTAGGATGTTTAAAATATCCGCACCTTCAGTCGGCGATCATTTAGTACGCTTTTGTGAATTTTCGTCACAATCTCGTCGGTCGTAGATGTTTTTAGGGCGTCTTGAGCACTTATAATCTTGAATGGATGTACGACCTTGTGTAAATTCAGTAGCCCACTTTCTAAGCGTCGAAAATGAAGAGAAAGAATTATTTAATGTGTTACATTTGTTGCCTCTTTTTAAATATCCGTAAGAGTTAAACATTTTAAAAGAAAGTATTTTATAACAGCTCGCACTTCAATTTTATTCATTTTTTTTAAAATGTGAAATGTGTGTCTGAAATTTCACAGCACGCCATCTAGCAGATAACATTTAATAAATATCATAATAATTTGCTTATCTTGGCTGTGTCAAGCCTACAACTCTTGGAACAATCCAATATATAGTTTTTGGTCTGACACATAGATGTCTCCGTAAGGTAACGACTTTCAAACGATACGTGTCAAAATTTCATGACATTTCGACTAATAGTTTACAAGTTAGTGACGCCATTTTTGATATTTTTAAAACAATGGAAAAAAATCAAATGCTGTGTGCTGATTAAACATTGTTTTTTGATGAGAAAAAATACCGTTCAAGCAAAGCAATGGCTTGATAAGTGTTACGGGGACTCTGCCCCCCAAAAAATAACTCATCATTTACTGGTATGCTGAATTTAAACGCGGTTCGTACAGATACAAATGATTCTGAACGCTCTGGACGCCCAAATGAGGTGGTTACACCGGAAAAATATAAAAAATCCACAAAATTGTTTTGGATGACCGTAAAGTGAAATTACGTAAGATAGCTGACACTCTAAAGAATGTGTTGGTCATATGTTGCATGAACATTTGGGCATGAGAAAGCTCTGTTCGAAATGAGTATCGCGTTTACTCACAGTGGACCAAAAACAACAACGTGTTGGTGGTTATGAGCACTGCTTGGACCTGTTTAAGCGCAATAAAAAGGATTTTTTCATACGTTATGTGCCAATGGATGAAACATAGATCCACCACTACACACCGGAATCAAATCGGTAGTCAGCTGAGTGGACAGCAGCCGGTGAAAGCTGCCCGAAGCGACCAAAGACAGAACAGTCGCCTGGGAAGGTTTTGACCTCTGTATTTTGGGATGCGTAGGTAATAATTTTCATCAGCTATACTGAGAAGGGAAAAACCATCAATAACGAATATTATATGAAGTTATTGGTGAGTTTGAAGGCAGAAATCGCAAAGAAACGGCCCCAAATAAAGAACAAAAAAGTTCTCTTTCATCAAGACAATGCATCGTGTCACAAATCAATGGTTTCGATGTCAAAATTGCATGAATTGAAGTTCGAATTGTTTCCTCATCCACCGTTTTCTCCAGATTTGACCCCGACTATTATCATTTCGTAGAACTCAAAAAATGCTCGCTGGAAAGAGATTTGGCTCCAATGAAGAAATTATTGCCGAAACTGAGGCCTATTTTGAAGGCAAATGCAAATGCTTCTACAAGTAGAGAAATGTTAGAAAAGCGTTGAACTGATTGTATCGCTCTTGAAGGAGACTATACTGATGAACATAGTCGAATATTGCAAAAAAAATGTGTTTTATGTAGCTAGACCAAAAACTTTTCAGCCCTATATATATATATATATATATATATATATATATATATATATATATATTATATATATATATATATATATATATACGCTACCGTCAAAAAGTATTTGCGTACCTAGTTATTTCAGTCCCAAGACAACAAAAACCCAGATAATACGAGTATATATATTTTTTAAATTTTAATGAATTATTATTTATTTTCACATTATTTACAGTTTAGAAAATTAGAAAAAAAATATTCATGATTTTCCAGGATATTTCTCATCTATGTGATAGCCTTTGTTTTTAATTACCACTTTACAGAGTTTTGGCATTCTGTCCAGTAGTTTCTTCAGAGTTTCTTCGGTTATTTTAACCCATTCTGCTTGTAAAAGTTCCCACAAGTGATTTTCTGATGTTGGATTGAGTTTTCTAACACACCTGTCCAAATGGTCCCCCCACAACAATTCGATGGGGTTCAAGTCGGGTGATTGTGGAGGCCAAGTCATCCCTTCCAGGATGTCATCGGATTTCCATTGGTCGAAAAGTTTTCTAATTTGTTTAGCAGAATGTTTAGGTCGTTGTCATTTCCCCTGAAAAGTATCTCTTCTAGAAGGAAGTATTTGAGTTAGCAAAATTTCTTAATACTGTTCTTTTCGCATGATTCCTTCTATCCTAAATTTTTCCAACTTTACCGTTGCCAAAACAACCCCAAACCATTACTGAACCTCCACCATGTTTTACTACTACTACTTACTACACCAGCGGTCAGCTGGCGGTCTCCAGCTGACCGCCGCACGTAAACTCGTGGATTTGAACCGAAAATTTCGAATTTAGATTTCCTCGCTCCAAAGGACGGAATTCCATTGTTCTGATGTCCAATTTTCATGCTCTCGGGCCCATTCTAATCGTTTATGTTTATTCACTTGCCTAAGAAGTGGTTTTCTCACTGCAACTCTCCCGTGTAGTCCACCTTCTGCTAACCTGTTCTTCACGGTTGTCATGCTGATGGGGATGGGCCGCTCCAGGTTTACTTGAGCCGTGATTTCTGGTGCGGTTAGGCGGCGATTACGTCTGCTGGATATTGTTATAGCTCTGTCTTCAGCAGAAGTCGTTTTTCCAGACCTTCCTGAACGTTTTTGTTTGGGAATTTCATGTCCCGCAGAAATTTTTTTTACGATTTAGTCCACCGTTCTCCTTGGCATCCGCATATCACTCGCGATTTGTCGACTCGAGTGACCATTTTAATTTTTTTTTTATGGGTCTAGCACACGTGCTACAGGGAAGTCCCTAAAGCGCTACAGGAGTGACATGTGTGTGTGGAAAAAAAAAAGCGATCTCACGTTGTTCTTGAATCGCTGTAAGTTGTACTCGGTGGGAAACACAGACCTGGGTAAGCCATTCCAAAGGGATGATGTTCTCCATATAAAAGACTGCTTGAAAAGTGTTGTACGAGGAGTAACAAGCTGAACCTCATACGGATGTGAAGTATCAGCGCGACGTGTACTTCTAACATTCACCGCATTGGGAGGAATTAAGCGGGCTACATCCTTCGAACACTCTCCATGAAAATACTTGTAGAATAGACTCAAGTCGCCAACCGTTCTTCGATGTTCCAGCGAATCAAAGCCGCCGGTCTCAGTTCTGGGTCTCCAATCAGACGAACAGCCCTTCTCTGAACAGAATCCAACAAATGCTGTGTATGTCTGGGAGCGGAGCCCCAAACATGGGAGCAGTATTCCATAGTTGGTCGAATTTGAGCTTTGTAAAGAATTAACAGTTGTTGTGAAGTGTAAAGCTTTCTGGTTCGAAATAATATTCCCAACTTTTTGAGAAGCTCTCCTTGCTATGCCTGCAACCTGTTCATGGCCAGAACCTATTTGCTCCCAAATTAACGTCCAACAAATTGAGTGACGATGTTGTTAGGGGAATGGAGTGCCCCGACATAACTATGTCGGGTTCAGCAACGTTAACTTTTTTAGAGAAAACTGCCGCCTGGGTTTTTGTAGCATTCAATTCCACTTGGTTACTGTCACCCCAAGATAAAATTTTTTCCAGGTCTTTGTTAAGTTAAATGACTTCCTGCTGTCTGCGGATATTCGCCTAAGCAGCCGATGTCCGAGCGTTTAAAGTGAATGAAGAGATAAGCGTACTGTCATCTGCAAAGCTGTAGATTGGATTCCCGGTCTTTTCCAGCAGATCGTTAATGTAAATAAGAAAGAGAGTAGGAGACAGTATGGAGCCTTGGGGCACACCGGCGTTAACAGTAAAGGTGTTAGAAAGAAATCTGTCGACTGCGACTCGTAAAGAACGCTCTCTGAGGAAACATGAGAACCACAAACAGAACTTTTCAGACATACCATAAGAGCGTAGCTTAGCCAACAGTCCATCGTGCCAAACACGGTCGAATGCCTTGTGATACATAAGTTAGAAGATCTCTTGTTGATCTATGATTACGAAAGCCATATTGCTGACCGCTAATAATGTTAAATCCTTCAAGGTATTTTAGAAGATGCTGATTGACAGCCTTTCCCTTGACTTTCGATATTATTGAAATGGAAATTTCTTTCGTTTTTGGCCTTTTCACAAAACAATTAGGACTGTATCAATGACTGTACTGTTTGCGAATCGGTAATCTCCAAAGGGGCAATGGTATTTATAGCATAGTTTTTATCATAAAATGTCACTAGGAATTTCCATAATCCCTAGAAACTTGAAATGAGTTCTTACTTCAACCGGAATTCTCAGAAATCGGCTTAAAAAACGATTATTATGTAAAACTTGGAAATTTGTTCTAATTGGTTTTTAATTTGTGATTTCACCAAAAAGGTTAATCTAAACAATTTCATGATGGGCACTTGTTAAGAACAAATTTACCTAATATAATTTTGGCAGTTACATTGAAATTTCTAGGTGGGCAAATACTTTCTGATGGTAGTATATATATATATATATATATATATATATATATATATATATATATTATATATATATATATATATATGTATATGAGTTACAAATAAACTATGCAGGTGTCAACCGATAATATTTAGTAATTTGTATTTTCCTCTTTCAGGTTCCAAAAATATAATAAAAGGAGTCAATGGACAATTTAGATCGGGGGAACTTACTGCAATTTTAGGACCATCTGGAGCTGGAAAAACGTCTTTACTCAAATATCTTAACGGGATATCAGTAAGTTAATTTTATTAGTAATGCCTGGTCTTTGAAAAAACATAATGTGGAAAAATGAACCAATTGCTCTTTTACCTGTTTAGTTCATAATTAAAATCTTAAATGACATATAATTTTTTCCAGTCAAATTTGGAAAGTTTAGATTTAGAACCTAAGTTTTGAAATTAATTTTGATACAGAGCTTTTTACAACCGGAAGTTATTACAGTAAATACGACTTAACTAATACATATTTATTAATCAATTACGCTATTTCTGAAAATTTATTAAAGATAAATTATCATGAACTAAGTCAATAATAATTAATATTAATTAGGACAAAAAACATGTCACGTATTTGGGGCACCATTAGAATTTCTGAGAAGTAATAATATAGTTAATACGACATCTATAATATATATAAAATGCAACGTCTCTCTGTCTGTCTGTCTGTCCGTTAGTGCGCTTATCACTGGAGAACTACTTCTCCGATTTACGTACTTTTTTTTTAAAACATACATATCTGTTGTCTGGCCAGCTTATAGGCTATATTTTATTACGATAGGTAGCATAGGGAATGAACAGTGACGATAATAGTGAATGAAGTCGGCTAGCGCGTTCCCTTGCAATATACAGCCTAAATCATTAAATATGGAGTATCTATAATATACATAATATACGTCTCTCTGTCTGTTTGTCCATTAGTGCGTTTATCACGCGAGAACCACTTATCCGATTTACGTGTCTTTTTAAATTCATACATATATTCTTTGGCCAGGTTATATAATAATAATAATAATCTATATCTATAATATATATAAAATGCAACATCTCTCTGTCTGTTTGTCTGTCCGTTAATGCGCTTATCCCTCGAGAACCACTTATCCTATTTACGTGATTTTTTTTTTAATTGATACATTTGTTCTCTGGCCAGGTTATCCATAATCTTCTATCTGTAATATAGATAAAATGCAATGTCTTCCTGTCTGTCTGTCTGTCCGTTAGTGCGCTTATCACTGGAGAACCACTTATCCGATTTACGTGCTTTTTTTTAAAACATACATATATTCTCTGGCCATGTTATAGGATATATTTTATTGCTTTAGGTAACATAAAGAATAAGCAGTGACGATAATAGTGAATCAAGTCGGAAAAAAGGTTACCGTTAGCACGTTCTCTTTCAATACACTGCCTAAACCATTAAATATGGATCAATATCATGTTGCAAAGAATATAAAATATATAAAATGCAACGTCTCTCTGTCTGTCCGTTAGTGCGCTTATCACTTGCGAACCCCTTATCCGATTTACATGTTTTTATAAATTTATACATATATATATATATATATATATATATATATATATATATATATATATATATATATATATATATATAATTCGATATAAGCTTAGATAATGGGGAGATTAGATGAGATAATGGGAGATAAGTATAAATAATGGGAGATAAGGAGAAATATTGCGAGATAAGCCCAGACAATGGGAGATAAGGTGAGATAATGGGAGATAAAGAGAAATAATGGCAGATAAGGAGAAATAATGGGAGATGAGCAGAGATAAGCCTAGATAATAGAAATTATGTAGAGATAATGGGAGATAAGGAGAAATAATGGGAGATAAGGGGAACTAATGGCAGATATTTTATTACGTTAGGTAACATAAGGAATAAGCAGTGACGATAGAAGTGAATCAAGTCTACGCGAGCGGAGCCGCGGGCACGGCTAGTCAGTTATAAACCTTTTTCAGATGAATCAAGTTGAAAATAATATACGGTGTAACCAAGCTTGATTTGTGACACTAAATGATATGTGAAAATATTTTTGAGACGTGTTGTATACTATATATTTTCTACGGTGTGCATCAAATATACATTAGAGTTAGTTAATATATAATGTATGTCCAGTTATCCAGCCTTGATAAGAGAAGCATATAAAAACCTTGTTGAATGTTACCCAACTGGTTACCTAACTTTGCACTATGTAGGCAGGCCTATGAATAATGTAAACACAACTCGAGTATTTTTATGGACAAGCATACATGCTGCAGGGATATCCCTAAACCGCGTATGCAATACTAGAGATTCAGATTGGCCTTTAATTACTGCAGGTTGTACTCGCTTGGAAATTCAAGTCTAATACCAAAGAGACGAAGTTCTCTCTATAACAGCATTTTTGAAGAGGGTAGTATTAAGAGTGATAAAGTGAACCTCGTAGGAATGTATTGTATAACCGTAATCAGTATTTCTAGCATGGACTACTTTGGGAGAGCAGCACCGTAACACATATATCGAGAACTTCTCATCAAAGTGTATTTTTTTTCGATGTTCAATCAGGCGATTTACTTGTTTTAGTATAGAATTTAGCAAATGCAGCAGACGGTTAGAAGCGAAGCCTAAAACATGGAATCGAAATTCCATGGATGGACGGATTAAATTTTGTATTGCCTAATGTAACTGTATGTGTATTAATGAGCAGAAAATCGGTTGTGTGCAGGTGCACGGTAAATAATAGAAACACGCTTAATATCTCAAAAGAAAGCTAATGTTGTTCTTCAAAATTTATATTCTGCACATAATTGTTGTTATTTTAAGTCAAACCGAGTTACAACAGCCTTTAGCACCAAAAACGTGACCTGGTACCAGTAGGAGCCAGTTTGGGAGTATTCTAAGAATTTTACGGGTTTTTACATAATGTGTCTCGGAATTAACATTTTTTTGTTAAAAAGTATTTTAGAACTCAATTTTCAAACATAAAGAGCCTTTTGTTCAAATTTAATCTTTTATTATATGGGGATTACCTGACTAGTTTACCAAAGAAAGACCCGTTTGACAGGTAAAAAGGAGGGTGAATCTAATTTCTATGAGGGATGGTGATTTTACTTCAGCGTACAACCGACCTTTTATTTATTCAGTTTAGTTTCTAAAGTGCCTTTGAGCTGGTTAGATCGAACAATTATCTAGTGAAGATATTTTAACGTTTTTTTTTTTAAATTTTCCAAGTGTGTGTGTTATGGTTTTTATAACTATTATAGTATTATTTTAAAAGACATTTGAAAACATTTTATTGAAATTAAAGTTTGCAATATATTTTGTTTCATTTTCCAAGTTAACTGTTATTTACTTATTGGCCTCTGAAATGGCATCCACATCAGGTGTACAAAGCCGGATCAAGGATAAAATATTTCTTGTGGGCTATCCCATTCACCAGATCACCGGTTGTAAACTACCCTCAAATCGTCAAGTTTTGTGTGCTTTATTTTATAATTTACATACTGTGAAATTAACTGTAAGAGAATCAGCAAAACTTACAATACGAGAAGTGTTCATTTTTTGGGAGAAAGCTCGAATCCCGACTAAACATGAGCAAGATGCAATTACTAAGCTGGAAAAACTTCACGCCGAGTGGAGAACTCTTCAAAAAGACCGGAAGAAAACATCGAAAACGGCCAAGAACAAATTTAAACAGTTTCTTGAAAAGTTGGATGATCTCTTTGATATTGCTCAACAAGATGCCTTGGCTCTGATGAAATCGGAAGAAGATAAGGCGTTTCTCGTGAAACAGAGGCAGAAGGGCCGCCCAGGTTCCATGACTGGAGTGGATCTCAAGTTGCAAAAGGAACTTGCGAAAATGAACCGACAAATCCAAGAAGCAACTTTTTGATATTGGTGAGTTTTTTTTTTATTATTAGTATTCTAAAAAAATAGATAAACAAATAAGTAAATAGTTTCATTATAATTGAAAGAAAATTGTACATGAGAGCATGATTTGGCATCTTTATGATTGAGTTTATATTTTTTAAATAATACCTTTTGATAATTAGAAGTAGGTAATTTAGTACCTATGTATTATTACTATTCTGCTAAAACGACAAGTTTTTATAGTCTTTTTTTTCTCTTTCTTTTGTTGCTTCTTAGAGACGGATGATGAAGACAAGTTAGAAGAAGGAGAAGAAGACACTGAAGAGGACAGCATCTACCAGGAACTTGAGAGCTTGGAGGAAATGGACATCCCTGAAGAAGCTGCAGAAGATCCAGGACCATCTGAGAGCAAGAGGATGAAAGTTTCATTTGCAAGGGGCGTTAAAGAGATTTTAAACATGAAATTGTCCATTTTATTAGATCGATGTAAGGTATCCGACAGAAATGCCACGAGAATTTTAATAGCTACTCTAGAAGCACTAAACCTTGACCCTCTTGAGTACGAAGTCTCGAAAACTTTATTACATGATAGAAGGCAAATGTTCAGAGAGCAATATAATAAAAAAAATTTTGATAAAGTAAACATTCCTGAAAAAGAGCCCGTGGTTGTCCATTGGGACGGTAAACTTTTACCGGGTGTTTTAAAAAATGAACAATGTGAGAGGATAGCTATAGCTATTTCATATGGCGAAAAGGAACAGCTGCTGGGAGTTCCTGTAACAGCAAACAGCTCTGGAGAGGAGCAAGCCGTAGCCGTATATGAATGCCTACATGAATGGGATCTTCTCAACACCGTCAAGGCGATGTGCTTCGCCACTACAGCATCCAACACGGGAAGACTCAAAGGAGCATGCGTCATATTGGAGCAAATGTTAGGAAGAGAATTGTTATACCTAGCTTGCCGTCACCATATCTTGGAAATTCTGTTAAAAGGCGTATTCGACACAAAAATGGGATCAACCACTGGACCTCATCCAGACATTTTCAAGAGATTCCTTACTGCGTGGCCCAAGATAGACAAAGAAAAATACGACACAGGTATCAGTGACAATCTAATACAAAAGCAGCTAACTCCAGAAGTAATTGCAAATGTTACTGCTCAATTCGAGACCAAATTAACTGAGAGCCACCCCAGAGATGAGTACAAGAAGCTATTGCAGTTGGTTCTCGTATTTGTTGGATCACTAGACGGCAATGTTGTGGGTTTTAGAACTCCAGGAGCCATTCATCACGCTAGGTGGATGGCAAAGGCTATTTACTGCTTAAAAATGTTCATTTTTCGTTGTCAATTTAAGATGTCTAAAGAAGAAGAAAGTTCTGAGCGTGCCATTTCTGTTTTCCTAGTTAAAATTTATTGTAAAACTTGGTTCAATGCTCCAAAAGCTCATCTTGCACCAAAGCAAGATTTAGGTATTTTGCATAGTCTGTTAGACTATAAAGAATGTGACAACGACATTGCAGAAATAGCCCTGACCAAATTTTCGAACCATTTGTGGTATTTGAATGCAAAGTTGGTGGGATTATCGTTTTTTGATCCCACCATTACAGACGATGAAAAGTTGTTAATGGCTAATAAATTGCTCAGTAGCATAGATGAACCATCACAGCACGCTAGGGTTGTAAATCCAAAAGTTAGGAAAGAAAACTTAAAAGAGGTAGTTGATGGAGGATTGGTAAATTTACTTACCAAAGAAACGTTTACATTCTTTGACCAATTTAATATAAAAAACAGATTTCCTAAGACAACATCCAAACACCCGGCCTCAAAATAATGACTTCCAAGAAGGATTGAAAATTGTCAAAACATTAAAAGTAGTTAATGATATGGCTGAGCGTGGTGTTAAATTAATAACCGACTTTAACGACCTTCTGACAAAAGATGAAGACCAAACGCAATATGTCCTGCAAGTTGTAAGTAAATGCCGAGCATTATATCCTGACGTTTCAAAAACTACTTTAACAAAAGCTCTAGAATAGATTAGATAACTATGTAAAATTATCAACTCATGTAGGTACTACGTCTGTATCTTTTCTGTATCTGTTTTGTATGTATTATATACCTAATTTTTATATTTTAAAATAAAAAATATC
The DNA here is from genome assembly GCA_019049505.1 of Pachyrhynchus sulphureomaculatus. Classification (NCBI taxonomy): domain Eukaryota; kingdom Metazoa; phylum Arthropoda; class Insecta; order Coleoptera; family Curculionidae; genus Pachyrhynchus; species Pachyrhynchus sulphureomaculatus. Next base: position 62,842,798 of record CM032449.1, read on the forward strand.
ATTAGACTTATCAGTATTACTTTTTTTTTTATTATATTTCTACTTTAAACTCAAAAATATACCAAAAATAAATTTATATAACTTAATAACAAAATATACGAAGTATGCTCCTAGTGGTACCAGGTCACGTTTTTGGGGCTAAAGGCTGTTGTAACTCGGTTTGACTTAAAATAACAACAATTATGCATAGGATATAAATTTTGAAGAACAACATTAGCTTTCTTTTGAGATATTAAGCGTGTTTCTATTATTTACCGTTCTGGAGTTATGGCTTTTTGGCCAAAAATTTGGATTTTTTCAATCTTTGAGCGACGAGCGGCACGGGTTAACGTCGTTTAATCGAGCTCAAATTTCGGCTATCTCAATATCTTGAAAGGAGAATCGTTTTGTGGGGTCCAGACGAACAAGATTCCGACATTTTTTTTCCCCTCTGTGAGATCCGGTCACTCTAATGTACAGGGTGGTCCAAATGGAAACTTGTAAAGGTAAACCCCTTTATCTAAAGGAGATAGACCAAAACTGATGTCGGTGTCCGAGACTCAATTTTTATTATAAACTCAATGGTGAAAACCGCATATCGATTTCTAGTACCGTTTCAGATATACAGAGTGTTTTTCAAAATCTGCATTATGGAAAAATGTTTGTAATTCTTTTCCTATTGAAAATTTTTGGATTTCTGTAAAAATGTTCTCAAAGCACTTTTTCACGTGGATTTCAACAGTGTAAGTTACATTTTTTACAATTAATATTTTAATAGTTATTAACGCAAAAATGTATTTTTTAAATGGAACACCCTATATATGTTTCCTTATCCGAATAGAGCTTTAAATTACCATTCTAAAAACATAGCACACACAATATTTTGCTTAAATCTATTTTAAAATATAAAGGTTTTCAGTTTTTACGTGAGTTTTAAATGCACATTTTGTGAAGTGGGCTTTGGACGTTGCAGCCATATGGTTTAATTCAATTGTTTACTCGTAGTTGTCAAATTTTACTTTAGGGTCAGTTATTGAATTGTCAAATAAATCGAAATGAAGTTTGAAAATTACGAAAAATGGGATTTGATAGTGTGTTTCATACAAACCGAAGAAAATTCGAAAGTGGCAAGTAATTTGTACCACGAACGGTATCCGGAGAGGCGTCAACCCTTCAAGGATATATTCGCTCGATTGTGACATAACTGAGTTAATAGTAGCCAGTTTGAAAAGAAACGACTCAAAAATTATGCATCAAACAGGGATAAGAAATAGTACTTTTATGAACTATCGGAAATAATCCCAATACTTCAACCCGACAGTTAAAAAAATTCACTGGACTACCAAGAACTAACGTAAGTCGTACTTTGAAGAAGCACAAATTGAGGCCATATAGGACAAGAAAATTTCATCACTGTAGAGATGGAGATTTTCAACGGCGTATGGATTTTTGCCAGTGGTTTCTGGAGAACTGTAACCATGTTCCGAATTTTTCATTAAATTGCATTTGGACAGACGAAGCTTATATAAGCAATACAGGTATTTTTAACCGTTACACTTCTGGGCACAAGAAAATCCTCATTTAGTTGTGGAGCAAAGAAATCAAGGCAGATTTGGATTTAATGTGTGAGCAGGAATTTTTAGAGGAAGGGTTATAGGTCCATTTATTTACGAAGGAACACTAACCTCTCAGAGATATTTAGAAATTTTACGGCAGCAAATATAACCTCGTGTTGATGAGCTGCCGTTAATGGACCTTAGAAATATATTTTTTCGTCACGACGGGGCACCCCCTCATAACGCTCCAGTTATCAGTAATTTTTTATCGGCCAATTTCGACTGGATAGGCAACCAAGGTCCGAACCGTTGGCCGGCAAGGTTACCGGATTTAACACTCATGGACTTCTATCTCTGGGGAAGATTGAAAGACCTAATTATTAAATTGCCGAAAGTACCAGACAAGAGTTAGAAGTCGCAGTGATACAAAGTTTTGCAGCTCTCACTCCTCTCGAACTAATCAACTCGGTAAGAAGTGTCGCCTATGTGTAAATGAAACTGGTCGACATTTCGAACATCTCTTATAGAAAATTGTTTTGTTTTAGTTTGCTCTACTCCAGAGGTGTCAAACTCAATTTTGCAGAGGGCCATATATTAAATTTAGAATGTGTAGGCGGGCCAGATTCAAATAAAAAAAAATGTACTGAATTATTATAACATTTTATTTATTTAATTATATAGTATATAATATACGGTTGTTAAAAATTATGATTCTTCATTGCGATCGCGGGCCTTATTGATACGTCCCGGGGGCCGGATGCGGCCCGCGGGCCGTATCTTTGACATCCCTGACTCTACTCGGAATAAATTGTCTTATTGTTGTTTCGTTTTATTTTCTACATACTTTAAAGTACTATAGCATTTAATAAATTTCATTGTAGTTATAACTCTTAGAGTTACTTCTGGGATTTTTTTTACAATTTGACTGCTATCGGTAAACAATTGATATTGCCGCTCCGTCCAAAGCCTGCTTCACAAAATGTGCATCTAAAAGTGGCGTAAAAATTGAAAACCTTTATATTTTGAAGTAGATTTAAGCAAAATATAAAGTGTGCTAAATTTTTAGACTGGTAATTTAAAGCTCAATTCGGATAAGGAAAAATATACAGGTTATCCCATTTAAAAAATATATTTTTGATGAAGGAGTTTACCTTTAAAAATGTTCAACTTGGATGACTAAGTGAATCGATCGACATGAAACTTTCAGAAAATATTCCTCTTGTTATAGCAAAAATACTTTGAAATTTTGGTACAAAAATATTGAACCCAGCGGACAAAATTGAATTTGTTATTTAAAATTTAAATGAATTGCCCGCCATTTTATGCCATTTAATCCAAAATGGATCTTTTTTTTTCAAAATTTAGGTCTCGGCGTTAGCTTTCCGATGCCATTAAAAAAATTTTTTTTAGAGTTATTTTAACCGTTTTTTTTATCATCATCAAGGTAACGAGACTCTTCTATCCAAATCAGCCCTTAAATATTTTTTTTGATATTTCGATTTTTTGTCCTAAATATATGAATGTTTGTACCTTTTCTATTCTTTTACCTTCTATTAATAGTTCCTGGCTGTTATCTTCACTTTCGTTATTCAAATTCTATCAACAGTTCTTGAAATTCTTCTTTTGTGTTGGCGATTAGAGTGATATCATCTGCGAATCTTAAGTGATTTAATCGTTCACCATCTATTAGTATTCTTTTATTTTCCCACGTTAGTGATTGGAACATGTCTTCTAGAGTCAAAGTGAACAGTTTTGGGGATATCGAGTTGCTTTGTCTAATTCCTCTTTTAATTTTTTTTTTTATTTGTGCTTCCTTTAATCATTACACAAGTCTGCAAAAAAAAATTGAGAGCTGTTTTGGTTTTTTTGTGTAATTCTTATGTTTTTAGGTGTACTGAATCCGAAAATGACTTTCATTTTGTTATAGAACGTCAGGTTTTCTGACAATGTAGGTATCTATGTTAAACAAGTTATCATCTTAAAATAAAAGATAAAAGACTAAAAAATTTTTTTTAAATTTATAATTGCGTAACAAAACTTATTTTTTTTTATCTAAAATACATTCATTAGTAAGCACTAAACACATTTCTTTTTTCCAGTGAGACTCCTTTTGGTACATTTTCGCTTGTAGGAAGCATCTGGAAGGTCTCTCTAAAGCGTCCAACAGTAGTCTGCCATCATTGAGACGCTCCATCTTCCCTGGTATCTTTTTTCCATCTCCTTAATATCTTGGTGAAATCGTTCACCTTGCTCTTCACTCAGATCTCCTAAATTTTCTGGAAAGCAGTCGAAGTGGGAATGGAGAAAATGTACTTTTAAACTCATTAGGCAACCTAAAGCTTGAAATGCTTTTAACATTCTTTTGACGATTTGTTTGTAGTTAGGGCCTTTGTTATTGCCTAAAAATTTCTCTATGACCTCTTTAAAGGCAATCCACCCTTCTCTTTGAGGATCCGTCATGGTTGTTATGAATTGTGGATCAGCCATAAGCCGTCTAATATCTGGTCCAACGAAAACACCTTCCTTCAACTTTGCCTTCGAGAGGTCTGGAAACTTTGATATTAAGTATTTGAAGCAATTTCCATCTCTTGGAAGTGACTTTACAAATTGCTTCATCAATCCCAGCTTTATGTGAAGCGGTGGTAGAAGAACTTTATGAGGAGGCACCAAAGTTTTATGCAGGACGTTCTTTTCGTCAACTTTTTGGTCCAGTGATTTGCTCGGTCTCTACTATCCCATAGACACAAAAAGCAAGGGAATTTGGTAAACCCAGATTGTTGTCCGAGCAACATGCCCAAGATTTTTAAATCACCGCACACTTGCCAACCGTGGTCTTTATATTTTAATTTGCAAAGAACCAATTCCAAGTTCTTGTAGGTTTCCTTGAGGTGTACGGAATGACCGACAGGAATGGAAGCATAGAAACCGCCATTGTGAAGCAGAACTGCTTTAAGGCTTTTTTTTGAAGAATCTATGAAAATACGCCACTGTGCTGGGTCGTATGAGATCTTCAATGTATCCATCAAACCTTCAATATTGGTACAATAAACCAACTCGTCCTCTTGGGCAAAGTAGGAAGTGAACTGCTTCTCACGATATCTAAACCAGGAGGAAGACACTCCCGGCAAAAGTAAGTTCCTGCTTTTGAGCCTTGATCCAATCAACTCAGCAGCGTTTTTGGGAAGATTCAAGTCTCTTACCAAATCATTTAGCTCGCCCTGGGAAAACAATTTCGGACTGCTGTCATCTTCAAATTAAAAACTTGACTTGTCATCGGGTTCAGGTACAGCACCATCTTCGTCAGAACTTGGAATCTCTTCCAAGGTAGCAGGGGCCTTGGGCACTGGTATTTCGGTCCTATGAGGGATGGGACGAATAGCTGATTGCAGATTGGGGTATGAAATGGACTGCTTCCATTTTGAATTATACCCTTTCACATTACACGAACAAAAGTAACAATCATCACTATGGCTTTTTTCTTGCCCTTAAACCAATTTCGAAGGTCTTCAACACATCGTTTGCAGACTTTATGAGGTGCCCACACTTTATCCTCATCTCCAAGTTTTAAAGAGTTGATTGAGTGGTCCGTTACTTTGTGGCAGTACATTTTAACAATAAAACTACTTAATTACTTTGTTAACTGTCACTAAATATATTTGTAAAGATTTTACAATTGCGTTATCGCGATTTCGTAGTACAACTACATTGTCAAGTCTTAGTTAAGCGTTTGACAATGTAGTTGTACTACGAAATCGCGATAACGCAATTGTAAAATCTTTACAAATATATTTAGTGACAGTTAACAACGTAATTAAGTAGTTTTATTGTCCAAGTTTTAAGCCAAAATACGTGAAATATACTTTTTTTACAAAGCCCGTAATATTAAGTTGTTGCTTTAATACCATATATTCGCCACAAATATAACAGAAACTGTCAGACGAATTCACACACTTCCGCACAGATGACATTGCACTATATTGAACCAAGATCTATAAAAACAAGGACGAGTTAACGCGTAATTGTACCGCGCCACTTTCTACACTATCGGAGCGCGCACGTTCTGGTTACAACGTTTATGTTTGTGAATTTAGCTCACACAGGGCGTTCTTTATTTAGAAAATAATGATAGTTATGGCTAGTATACATTTAAAAATAGTAATCAAAATAAAATTGTACCTATTTATTTATGACTTCAAGTCAAAAAAACCCTTTTTTATAATAAAATTTTGCGTTTTGCAAAATAACCTGACGTTCTGGAATTTTTTGAGTATTTTTTTAGTTTTCAGAACACCTAAATACATAGAAATCAGTTGAAAACATCCAGACAGCATTTTTGTTGCAGACCTGTGATTTGTGATGTGGCATTTTTATATATGTATTCAAGAAGTTGTTCGACTCTGCTGTTACTTAAGGCGTTAGGGACTGCCCATATCTTTACCAAATCAAATGCTTTTTCGTAATCAACCATTGCTATCCACAAGGTGACCTTATATTCATTTGCTATTTCCACAAGTAATTTAATTGTTTGAAGATGGTCCAAACTGCTGTATCCCCGTCTAAATCCCGCTTGTTCACGTGGTTAATAATTGTCTAATTTGTTCGTTAATCTATACGTTATTTTTACATTTGTTTATTAATCAAATAACAATGGATATTTTGTTTTTTTTTTTAAATAACGGTCTCACGATTCTCTACCAGATGTGATAAAAAATTTTTTCAAAATGACCGAAAAAACCCATTTATTTTTATTTGATTAATAAACAGATGTAAAAAAAAACCGGCCAAGTGCAAGTTGAACTTGCACAATTAGTGTTCCGTACGTTGATTAATTTTATAATAAAAAAATTTTGTTAGGGTGGTATAAAATGATCAGTGACTTTACAAAACACACCCCAAAGGAGTTTTCAACAAAGTTTGTTTCCGATCTTTACTGAAAACTGGTGACCTTGAAATTTTGGTTTTTTTCTATACCAGATAAATTATTAGAGGTAATGATAATTTTCGTTCAATCTATACCCCTTGGAGAATATTCCAGGATTTTTTCAAAATTTTTTTATCAGTACTTTTCGAGATAAGGTAGAGGACAGCGATTTTTCACGATTTTTTAAAAGTAATACGAAGAAAAGTGTGCGCAAGTATTACATTATATATTTATTTTTTACTCGTGTTTTCACAAGCTTTCATTTGACACCACACTCGATGACCTAGTAAAAAAATTTTTTTTTTTCACTTCCGATTTCACCCCTCAAAACGAATCCCTTAAGTCAAAATTTATGTTACGGTGATATAAAATGATCAGTGACTTCACAAAACACACCCCAAATAAGTTTTCAAAGTTTATTTCCAATCTTTACGGAAAATTGATGAACTTGAAATTTCTGTTTTTTTTTTTATATACCAGATAAATTATTACAGGTAATGCACTCGTCATAATTTTCGTTCAATCTACACCCCGTGGAGATTATTCCAGAATTTTTGCAAAATTTTTTGATAAGTACTTTCCGAGATAAGGCGGATGGACAGCCATTTTTTTTCGCGATTTTTTTAAAAATAATACAAAGAAAAGTGCGCGCAAGTATTACATTATATATATATTTTTTACTCGTGTTTTCACAAGCTTTCATTTGACACCACACTCGATTACCTAGTAAAAAATTTTTTTTCTCGCTTCCGATTTCACCCCCCAAAACTAACCCCTTAAGTTAAAATTTAACTTTCAAAGCTACATGGCTCTGATGAGGCCATCAATTCCTATATTACTACCAAATTTCAACTTTCTAAGACAAATAGTTTCGGAGAAAATCGGGTGTGACAGACGGACAGACGTACAGACTGACAGACGGACAGACGGACAGACGGACAGACGCCGAAGTGATCTTATAAGTGTTTCGTACGGAACACTAAAAACGGTTAAAATGACTGCACAAAAAAAATTTTTTTAATGGCATCGGAAAGCTAGCATCAAGACCTAAATTTTGAAAGAAAAGGGTTCATTTTGGACCAAACGGCATAAAATGGCGGACAATTCAAATTTTAAATAACAAATTCAATTGTGCCCACTGGGTTCAATATTTCTGAACTAAAATTTCAGGGGATATTTGCTATAACAAGAGGCATATTTTCTAAAAGTTTCAAGCCGATCGGTTCACTTAATCAGCTTGTACAATAAAATGATA